>OY776304.1:605000-950917 GCA_963675345.1 Trididemnum clinides
AGATCCGTTGAACTATCTTTGAACCGACCTCTACGAGCCAAACTTAATCGATTGCTAGCGGGGTTTGGTTGTTTCCTTGAGAACTTGTACGATTGGGAACTGGCTTCCTCCCCAACATGCAAATGCAATGCAGAACAGCGAACTTTGTAGATAGAACCTCTTCGAATGACAGAACTTCAGATCATGTCATTCGGGAGGGTTATATCTACAAAGCACTAAATGGAGTACATAGTTTGGAAATAGTGGTTAATGATTCTAAAACTTTCGGGTCATCTACAGTACCTGCATATGTCAAGAATCCAACGCGGATGTGGTCAATCTCAAGTGAAACTCAATACTGGAGTAGAACTCAAGTTCATATCCACACCAAGGAGACAAACTGTCGTCAGTGGCTTTATCTTTAAGGCTTTGAAAGAGCATGATAAATATTTAAAAAATACTTTTCTTCATTTAATGTTCAAGTTGATGATTTGGACTCAAGAACGTCAAAAAGTTAAAGCCAAAGGACATAAAAATTAAGGGATATTGGAAGAGGACTAAAACTCTTGTGATTGTTTAAGAAGACACCAAAATATTGACGAAAGTTAACGTTTAAAATCTTTATTTAGTTTTCAAACTCCATTGGGTTCGACGTTCAACTATCACTAAATATGCCCGTTTGATGATGAAAATACATGTATTTATCTCCTGTTGTTGATTAAAACGCAGACAGATTCTCAACACCATGATAGCATAGCATATTGCGCAATCATAAACTTAATTTTATGAAAGAATAATGCCTCTTTAATGACGTTTTTATGCAAAATATTCTATCAAGTGATACAAAAATCTGCAGAAGAATTTTGAGAATGACTGCAAGACTGCACCTTTTGCTACCAGTTTTGTTTGCTTGGGTGAGAGCCTGCTGCGGGATCCTCAATTTTGCTCAGGGGTCGCAATTGTTGTATTTTACTGATAAAGAAATAGGCCAACCGACCATTGAAAGTGCTCAAGCATTTTGTAAGAGGAACAATGCACTTTTGGCCATCTTAAATGACAAGTCCGACTTTCCGGTTCTCCGCCAATTTCTGCTGCGACTAAATTGCCATTTAGGTGAGCTTCTAACAATACTTATATTTTTAGAAGAACAACTATCTACTTTGCAATTTAGTTAGATACTTTATTTGACAACAAGAATCGCTTAAGTTTACACTTTTAAATCAGTTTTTAGCTCAGTCGAATTACTACCCGTTGGCTTTTATCTTACATAACTGCGCTGTCAGCAGCTTAGCAAATGTTTGACATGAAATTGAACAATCAATTAACCAATAAGAAGCAACCAATACCGGATCAAGATATTTCTGTTGGAGCGATTAAAGCCCATTCGCGATACAAAGTTTAGTTGAAGACCTTTTTTTAAAGTGCAAAATAATGAATTTTCAACCCAGTTTGAAAGCAATGACTTTTCTTTTGAAGAACAATCTTTGAAGTCCAATTTTTAAAACAAAGTTCTTTTTGTCACAAAAGTAAGCATATGAAAGATGCGGAAAAAACACTTAGAAATGCTGGTGGGGGCAAAGGCATCCGTCACCATTATCCTAAATTTGCCGCAGCAAACATCTAATCTAGAATTTGTATTTCACGTAACTTTTGTTGTTAAACTGTTAAGTTTGTTTTTACAAAAACTTTTACATATTCTCGGATAAACATTCATCCTGTCAAGTGTTATCACAGTATTTTCTCTAGGTCTTGTTCGATGCAATTTTTACGTCTCAGCCAGAAGGATCGGGAACTCAGAAAACGGAAGATGGATAGATGCTCACAACTACCAGCTTGAAACTTTGACCTCAACTGGTTGGCTGAAAAATTCGTCTTCAAGTAGAGACCTCAAAAAAAAATGCTTTGTACTTTTTATCGATCCCGATGACAAACAGACAATGAAAATCGAATATTTTTCTTGCTCGGCAGAAGGGCAGTTTTTACAGCCTCACGCCCTTTGCATGGGAGGTAGGTATGTAAACACTGGCTCATTAGCTTACGCTTCCTAAAATTTCTAAGTAATTTGTAACAACTATTAGATCGTTTGCACTATGCACTAGTAAGATAGGTCCAAGAATATTAATTGTCAAAGAACATGATTTCAACGCCAGCATCAGGTGATTCTCTTCAAGCCTTGCCAATAAAATTTCAACTTCGCGCAAATAATTTTAAACAAAAGCTGAAAGAAACAATTCAGAAATTGAAAACATTTTTCGTCAAAACTTTTAACAATAATTTGATTGGCCAAAATGTTAAAAGCAAACAAAATTGTCAAAAACGAAATGATGTGCTTTCAGATGGCAGCGACGCGCCGTAGCGTAGATGGTCTGGGTAACCTAATTTCTGCTTCTATAACAACATAACAATGGGAGAGTAAATTATTTTAATTTCGTAAACACTTTGCTAAGCATCTCACTGCGGAACCAATTCCATTAATCTGCTGTTCGGCGAGCTGTGTGGCTGAGTTTGAACGGAACAAATTTATTCAGGCTACACATTCAACACAGGAGATGTAATCCACAAACCAGAGCCAACAAATAAAATTGATATAATGGAACAAGAATTTGAATTTGAACTGGAAGAAGGATTAAATACCACAAGTAAAATTAAGGACAAACCAAGTAGAGAACTAAATCAAAAAGAACGTAAGTGGCCTTGATGTTACATGTCATCTTTAATTTGTAATATTTTGATCTTTTTAATTCCGAATAAAATAATTTGAGAATATTTATCAAGAGTGTAAAGATGGGTAAACAGGTCACCAATCACTCAATTCCAAGTCCATTAGAATTTACTAAATAAATAAAACTCGCCCGAAAACTTTATTTTGATGATGCAAAAGAATAATCTATAAACTGCTACAATGCAGCAAACAGGGTCAAGGCGCGCGCTGACGGGCAGAAACAAAAATTGAGTTCATATTGTACCCATTTTTTAGGATGTTTATCAAAAATTAGAGTGACTGAAAAAACTTCAAAAATTTTTAACTAAATTTTACTTGTTCACAAATTATGATAAACCATATTAAACTCGTTTACATCAACACTTCCTAGATTTTTTAAATTGTTTTATTGAAAAAGCAACACGCGTTTTTAAAATATTTTTGTCCAGCTTGTTGTTTTGAAGGTGTTGGTTGTTCAAATCAACAAAACGTTAGTCTTGCTAAAGGCTCCATCAAAGCAATTTTCTTGGCTACCATTCACTGGTAAAACAAAAAAAAGAAAGAAGCTGAAGCTGATTCAATGCTGCATTGCAAAAAGTTGTGAGAGCAGCAACAAAATATGTGAACCCTTTTGAAACGATGATCACACCAAAGAGATTTGGGGTCAGAGTTCTTGCGCTCTTCATTTTCCTGGATACATCTCTGTGCCTCAGTTCACCCTGGTCTCTTTTCCTTTAATAGAAACTGATCTTACTTTGGAGCAACCAATTGGTCTAAAAATTTTTACTCGTTTATTTCAATAATTAGTCAATCTGCCTGAAAGGTAAATCGTTCTACAGTATACTTTTAATCTTTTTGTGATCACAAAGTGGTGGGCTTATTTTACCATGTGCGCTGACCCTGGCTTGAACATACCGAGGGGGTTTGAATGTTGTACCACCTAAGGCTAAAGACCCTAACTATATGTTGGGTTTAAACAAACTGTTCTGCTGTGACTTTTCCAATAGTGACAATGTAACTAACACTTATTTAGTTAAAACCAACAACAAAAATACTTTTGTAAAGTTGGTTTTAAGCGAAAAGAATCCATAACAAATGGAATGTCATTGGCAATGCTTTAAATTTCAAATTAATTTAAAAGCATAAGAAAACTGAAAAACATTGCAAAATCAATCAGAACCTTTTTTATTTAAAAATCTAATTTGGATTGCAGAATTAATGAAAAAAGAGCGGCTTTTATGGTTATTAGCTTTTATGACAAATTTTTAAAGTTTTCCGCATCGGATTGATCCAAAATTTGAATCGATATATGACAAAGATTGTATGTTGATCAATTTTCGCCTAGTCTCTCCTCAGAAAAAGCTTGGCAAATCCTGTCAACAAATGTAGAATCCTTGTCTAGGACTTGCAGACTTCAACGGCGTTAAACAATTCCAAAAACGTGAGAAATAAATTTAATGACAGAAAATTGATAATTCGGTTTAATTCCACAAAATTATAAAACGAATGATTGAAAGATGAATTTGGTGTTGTGTGCTTTTCCTTATACCTCCTTTTCTAAAAATAAAAAAAAAGACAATTACCTAACTGCAAAACAATTACAAAAAACAAATGACACATACCAGAACTATTTTCCAGATAAAGTTTCCAGCAAGTGACCTCTTGAATTTTTAGGTGAGACAACCCTTTTCAATTGTATGTACTTATCGCAATTTCTTATCAGTTATCTTACTCTACAAAGATCAATATAAAGATTAATATGTTGACTAATTAGTTATGTGACACAAAACTCAATAATAACAATTTAATACTTAACTGAACAAACTCTAGTGCCATTTTCTGTTACTTTGCATGCAGATGCGCTTGCATTTGACTGGACAACAAAAGCGAGAATTTTAACGGCACTACGCGTTGCTTTCGCATCAGAAAAAATGAACCATTAAGCATAACAAAATTGCACAAACGCAAACAGAAAGGTTACAACAAAAAATATTTAGCACTGTAAACTACCTTCTCTAACATAAGTTTAAAAGGAAATTGGAGCGGCTTTTTAAAAACATCCTTTTTATGCAGAATTGATTTATTATGGAATGTTAATCGGAAGCTGCACAACAATCGTGTTGTTGATCTTCTCATTCTGTATCATCTATCGACGAAATCAAAACATTAAGCGTTTAGTCTCAATCAATCATGAATATTGGTAATGAAAAACTTCGTAGCTTGCATACAATAGTAAAATATGGGCGACCGTGCAGTAGGCATAACACTAGTAATTTGTAAAGTCTTGCATTGAGTTTATTATGTAGCCATTCGAGATAGAGTAAATATCGCAAATGATGAGCAATTGTTGTATTGTTGTGATTGTGATGATAGGTTTGCTTTTTCAAATACAATCATTTCAGCATTTTCCGAAATCTTGAAAATTGCGAGTAGATCATCGTGATGATAATGTTGTTGATAACCGTCGGTTGGGTTTGGAAAAAAAGAAGTCATTTGAATCTGCCATAAATCTACTGGCAGGGCCACGATACCAAGAGGATCTCTTGGTTACGTCATTTGCACACCGCGATGTGGGCAAGATCATGTTCGCAAAATGAAAAATTTGGGTTTTGTTTGTGACTAAGTAGATGGTTTTACTATTATTTCAGCGGAGGAAGTAATTCTTTTCCTCTTCCCTGAAAAGTCTACTGCAAAAGAGCCATCCCTCAAACAGCTCGTGAAAGCAAAATGGCCTCAAAGCTTGCTCTTTTTATTTTGTCGGCTTCAGGCCAAAACATTAACTCGTTAAAACGGCTGCAAAACTTCAAAGCAATAAATGATTCAATAAATCCTCTTCCAAACTCTTTCATTGGATAATCATTGTCAAAAATCAAAGTTTGCAGCTTTAAGACCAATTCCATACATAACTAGTTGACTTGCTGTGGCTTGTTTTACTCTAGCTGGTCTCTCACATATCAATCAGAAAGATTTTTGTAGCAGTTGTTGTATATTTGATTAAGAATTTTGGCTAATTAATTTGTACTTCTCCCAGTTTTGATCAGACCAAGTTCACGCCTGTACACCCAATCAATCTAGATTGAAATTCAGCTTTTAAATTTTGAAATTTAGCAAGTAATTCCTGGTCAAATATTAGAATAAATTTTATTGTCGATATTTTTTTTTACCTCATTCTCTTACGTGGGAAGAGTTGACTCATTCGAGCGTCATTTCTTGTGTAATACCTCTATCACTTTCAAACATCAGCTAAATGAAACGGATTTCATGAAACAATCTTCATATGAAACTATCAAAAAAATAACTAATAGTGAATACCTTGTCATGCCAAACCGACCACAAATAGATCGAAACAGGCCTGTCTGCATTTCTCATAAACAACAGTCTTATGTAGAACCAATTTTGAAGTTGCTCATGCGATTGCCAGGTCGGGCTACTTTTTACAACCATTTGCATTAAAATTTTGCGTTTGGCACTAAAAATAAAAAAGCGCTCAATTGATAAATAACATATATCAAAAGGCATTAGAAGAAGTCGCACCATTGATCGTTTATACAAAAATGATGTAAAATGAACAATCCGTGACAAGCTTGTTTCACCCTTAAAGGGCTTATCAGGCGAATGAGTTTTTTGACTTCATGGTCTTTGAATAGACAACGTAACTGCAAAATTATACAGTAATCCTGCAATGCAATGCACTCAGCAGAGATTACATTTAAAAATCACGCAGCACACACTGGTACAAAGTCACAATGGCATCCGTAAAAAGAGCGGCGATTTCTTTTTTCTGCGATGATAACATAATGATTTTTCTATCCGCCATCACAAAATAAGTCTGTAAAGATCAGTCCATGTGCTGACTAAGGTTCAGGAGCTATTTCCTCCGGCACTTTAATCAAATACAAACTAGCAATGGAAGAAATCATACAATGCTCAGAAACGGTATAATAATAGCGATCCGAAACAAGCTTGTTTGAGCCTTAATTGAGCTTATCAGGCAAATGAATTTGAAGAAGTCATAGTGTTCAAAAAACATAATAGAAATACTAGATTACATAGTTCATTTCATACCGGGTATTTGTAATGTTGGTGCGATTTCTCCCATTAATATTTTGATTTCGATTGAAATGCCATAGGAAATAGCACTTGAAGCTTTGTCAGCGTATGGACTTATCTATTCAAACTTATCCTGTTGTGGCAGATAGAAAAATCATTATCTTTCGTTTTTGTTTTCTTTTGTGTGTGGTATCTAGCCATTAATTTTTTGTTACTAATTGGATTTGCTCCCAAGTTTAATGTCAATCTTTGCTACTTTTTCATCATGCCTTGTTGGAATTATTTTGGCAATAGTTGTTCTTTTTTTCCGGCTTATTTTGAAATACGATTTTGCAGAAAAACTGATGGAAAATTTCTGAATGCTGAATGGATTTAGATAGAGCTAAATTTTTCATTACGCAAGCTCTTTTTAAATAGCTGAATGTAGAAGGTCAGTTTTGACGAACAAAATTTTTTATACTACCGTGCTTACGTACTGATGACATTTTTATGACACCACATCAATTTTATCAGTGTCAGAGTATTAGTAGGTAGGTCTTTCTTGACATTCTGCGCTTTTGAGTTAAAGTGGCCACTCTGTTATGAGATAGAAATTCATTTAGCAACTCTTTTAAAAAGCTTGTCAACAAACGTTACCACATGCAGAAAAACAAATTTATCTTTGACATAGGCGAAAGCCATGAACCATAGAAAAACTGTTTGGGAGTCACATCAAGATACTTCTTGACTTTGACATTTTGCAGAAATCATATCAGCAATCAGTTTAGGTCCCAATTGTACACACCGCACTCATCCTAATGTTTTGGCTCGATTCTTGAGGAAATCAGTGAAGTGAAGAAAAAAACGATTTCACATGAAAAGTTTTAAAAGAGTTTATGAAAAAGATTCAATTATTTACATGTCTATAAATTTTTAAAACGCTTTGTCACAATCAGTGGCGTTGCAAGGAGAAATTTTAAGATAATCATTGGGGAAGGGGAACTTTTTTAGAATCAGAATGAGAAAATGTGGCCAAAATCATGTCACCGATATTTAAGACTATCAATGTTTTTCTAAATAGGATTGTTGACAAAATTACCCGTTCAGAGTTGAATGAAATGGCTTCGAGTGCACTTTTATGCTATTTGATGCATTGGCTATATAAATTCTAGTAAAGTCAACGGTATCCAAAGTAAAAAAAATTGCAAAAACTCGTTTTTACTTTCTTACCTTAGCACAGCAGCAGTTTTGTCTGAACATTTTTTTATCAAAATACGTCAATATAGGAATCGAAATAAAGACATTTGTGAGAAAAGATGAGAAGTGGTACGAAATTTCAATAAAGCTTTTGTTATCGACCATATTATTGTACTCTTTGTAAAAGAGTACAATAATATGGTCAATAACTAAAACTATATATTTGTAAAATGTGGACATTGCCTTCTATTCTCTAGTTACGTATTTGAATGGGCAAAAAAGATAAAAAATGCTATGGCATTGTGCCAGGCCTCAACAAATATTTATAGATGTGTATTGTTCTGTTATTGCTTTTCAGATAATCCTGATTATTGCAATGGTTAAGTAATTTTGAGACTCAATAATTTGCTTGCATTCACTACTTCTTTTTTGTGCGTTTCAAATCAGTTATATATATATATTTCTATTTGCACAGCTACAGAATAGACATTAAAAACATTAAAAACCACGACAGTCTGTTTCGCCAAAAGGCTCGTCAGGTGGTGCGTCTGCAAAATACATATAAAAAAAACGCTATAAAACGCCATAAAAGCCGGCATAAAATGTAAAAATGTAAAAGTTATCCAATAAGTGCAATACATTTGGAAATGTAGCAACTAATGCAACGCGTCTCAGAAGTTAGTACAGATGTCAATTAAGCCGCCGGTGGTGCAGGGAAACAGGACTTTTGGCGAAGGTAGATTGCTAAACTCGAAGCTCTAGAGAAGGACGGGATCGAAAACAGTGTAGGTGCTATGAACAATTTTTTAATTTAAACTTGTTTGTGTGGCGGCATTTTCCCATCAGTTCGGTTCTCTTATTCAATAACGTAGCGGGATGTGCTTGCAGAATAGCGCACTTTTCTGTGAGACACAGCATGCAAGCCCTTGCCCCTGGTTGGTAAGGGGTGGTTTGTGTGACAAATTTCCAAGTAATTTCGGGGCTTTTCCCATTAGATTTGTGAAGCCAGAATGCTATTGAAAGCTCGGTGGCGTTGCTTTTTCGTTGGTATTTGAAGCTCTGGCTGTGGTTGTCAAAACGGGCTTTGAACTCCGTTTCACAACTACCGAGGTAGTGCATGGTGCTGTCATCAGATGTTAATGAAGCTCTATATATGATGCACTTTTCGCGGCACTTTCCTTTCAGGAGACAGCTCGCTTTGACTCTGCAGTTGCACGGTGGTGTGGTGTTGTTGGAGTTGGCTTTTCTTTTTAGCACGGTTTTATTATGCTTGGAAATGAGATTTGCCATGTTGGGCATGCAGCTGTAGCTGAGTTTTACGTTGTTGTTGTTGCAGATCTTGTGCAATCGATGGGTGGGTGGAAAGTTCTTGGTTAGGAGTCGGCGGAATTCTCTACCAATGTTGGTGAAAACGTGTTCACTATATGGTGGGTTAAACCATATAATTTTACGTTTTCTAGATCTTCTTTTGTGTGGGTGGAAATTCGTTTCATATTTTATTTTGCTCTTGTGTCCGCTCCTGCGCATGGGTTCTTCATACTCTGGGATGGCTTTTGCAAATTCTTCGTGGTTACATGAGAAATTGGAAAGGCGTTTCGCTAGCATAATCGGCAATTGTTTTTTAATTATGGGCGGATGGTTGGATTGATTGTGCACATACAGTGGAGAGTTATTGGGTTTACGGGATGGCCAGTATTTACCTGACTTAAGATTTAGGGTTACGTCCAAGAAGTTTGTTTTTACTAAATTGGTGTCTGCTGTGATTTTCAAACCATGTTCTTAAAAATCTTGATTATTTTCTTTCTGGTACGCTCCGCCGTGGGGCCAGACGCGTCCTTCAATACAGCGAGGCCATCGTTTCGGTACAGGCCGATGTTGTGGGCACCTACGACGTTCGCTAGATTATGGAGCATGAATAAGCCAACTAGTTCGCATATTTCTGCGCCGTCGAATGATCCCATGGTTACGTCAAAAAGAGAGCCATCTTTCTTTATCCAAGTGCCATCATTGCTAAATAGTAGTGATTTTCTGCGGTGAAAGATTATATCCTTCACTGCAGAAAAATTATATAAAGTCCTGTTTCCCTGCACCACCGGCGGCTTAATTGACATCTGTACTAACTTCTGAGACGCGTTGCATTAGTTGCTACATTTCCAAATGTATTGCACTTATTGGATAACTTTTACATTTTTACATTTTATGCCGGCTTTTATGGCGTTTTATAGCGTTTTTTTATATGTATTTTGCAGACGCACCACCTGACGAGCCTTTTGGCGAAACAGACTGTCGTGGTTTTTAATGTTTTTAATGTCTATTCTGTAGCTGTGCAAATAGAAATATATATATTACGACTCCGGCAAGCTTGCCGTCGAGCACTGTGAAACTAAGTGACCATCTATATGTGTATATATATATATACACTCGTGTAGCAGCTCTCTGTGACGTCATACTGATTGTGTTGTGTAGAGTTGCTGTGTTGCTGTGTTTTCGTTTTGCAGTAGTCAGTAAAGAAATACCTAACAAACGGTTTTGAATTATGACAGAGAAGCTAGATTGGTGACTCCGACGTTCCTTATAGTGATTTGGAAAGTTTACCATGGCAAGCGAGCAAGAAACGCAGCAACACGCAGTCAGCTTAAAGTTGCCAGAGGTTTGGACTAGTCATCACAGGGTCTGGTTTCAACAGACAGAAGCTCAGTTTGCGCTCAGGCAGGTTACTGCTGACAACGCGAAGTACTTCTACGTAGAAACAGCTTTAGACCAAGATTCCGCGCAAAGAGTAATCGATTTACTCGAAGATCCCCCACGAGATCATAAATATCTAGCGCTTAAGAAACGCCTTTTGGACACTTTTGACTTGTCCGACAATGAACGTGCCGCGCGATTGCTAAACATGCCACAGCTAGGTGATAAAAAAACCGTCAGTTATAATGGATGAAATGTTGGCACTTATAGCAGAACATCGTCTGTGTTTTCTGTTCAACTACTTATTCCTTCAACTGTTGCCAGACGACATTCGTATGGTCCTGTCAGGCCAGCACTGGAATGATCCACGCCAGCTAGCGGCAAGAGCAGATGAATTGTGGCTGGCTAGATCTCCAGCTCCACCGGTTTCACATATCTCGAGACCATGCAAAAGGGCTAATTACGGCCAAGACCAACAATGTAGTAGCCGGAACCTAGAGAAACTATGTTTTTATCATAAACGTTTTGGCGATAAAGCTTATAAATGTTGTCCCCCATGCAGCTATCAGGGAAACGAGACAGCCGGTTGTCGTTAACGGCAGCGATGACCGGCGCAAACAAGGCCCTTTTTTATGTGTGGGATTGTCAATTTTTTAATCGACACTGGCGCCGAAGTAAGCGTCAATACGATTCGACCACCAAAACCGACAGTTTGCGAAATAATTCTGGCGGCTAACGGCAGCAAGATTACCACTTTCGGTTCGAGAGCGGTGACGATAGACCTACCCCAAGGTAAATTCAAACGGACCTTTGTTATAGCCAATGTCGCTCAACCCCTTCTGGGGGATGACTTCTTAAGCTCGCATTCCCTTTTAGTGGATATGAAGCACCAGTATCTAGTAAAAGCACAGTTTTTTACTAGCATTTCTATGAAAAAGGCCCCAGACTTGAAAATGCCGCTCAGACTTTTCAACGACTAATGGATAGCATTTGCCAGCCGTTCGATTTTGTTTTCGTGTACTTAGACGACATCCTGGTTGCCAGTTCCACGCAGGCGGAACACAAAAACCACCTGCAATTGCTTTTCCAACGACTTGCAGACTTTTGGTTTGATGGTAAATGTGGACAAATGTCAGTTTGGTCGTCGTCAAAATGAGTTTCTTGGTCATCTGATTGATCAATAAGTTGCACGACCACTTCCAAGCAAAGTCGAGGCAGTACAAGCTTTTCTTTACCCAACCACGCTTTAGGAACTTCAAAGATTTGCAGGTATGATCAATTTCTACCATCGCTTTATACCACTAGCTGCAACAATCATGGCCCCAATCTATCAAACCATCGCATATAAGCCTAAGCTATTAGTTTGGAATGAAACTTTGAAAACTGCCTTTCAGAATGCGAAGTGTGCACTGGCTGGGGCTGCCATGCTACGTCATCCTGAACACCACACACCTTTAACACTCAGTGTTGATGCTTCGGACATAGCTGTAGGTGGCGTTTTGCGACAAATGGTCGATGGTCAGTTACAGCCTCTTGCCTTTTTTAGCAGAAAATTGCCGAAACCAAATACAGTGCTTTTGATCGTGAATTGCTGGCGATGCATTTGGCCGTCCGTCATTTCCGCTACTTCTTGGATGGGCGTCACTTTGAAATTTTTACAGATCATAAGCCACTCACGTTTGCTTTTTCAAAAGTTTCCGATGCGTGGTCTCCCAACTCTCGGCGATTTACGAATTCACTGCAGATGTTCGACACATTGCCGGAAAAGCAAATTTAGTTGCGGATACATTATCCCGCGCACCCTTATCCATGGTTGTGTCCTCACCACCGGATTTAGATTTTGTAGCTATGGCTCAAGCCCAACAGATACCTGAAATCCAGGCATACCGTACAGCAATAACGGGCTTACAGCTTGAAGATGTGCCGGTTGAACCAGACAAAGTTTGTTTACTCTGTGATGTGTCGTTAGGACTGCCGCGGCCAGTTGTTCCTCCATCCTGGCGTCGGAAAGTTTTTGACATCATTCATGGTCTTTCCCTCCTTTCCATCCGGACAACCCGACAGCTAATGCGTCAGAAGTGTGCTTGGCATGGGTTACACAAGGATGTTGGCTTATGGTCAAAACAATGCGTCAATTGCCAAACTGCCAAAGTGCAAACCCACTCCAAAGCGTCTCTAGCGACATACCCATTCGCTCACCAAAGTTTTGCCCAAGTCAACATTATTGATATTGTTGGCCCTCTTCCCCAATCGCAAGGTCACCGCTATCTCTTGACCATGGTTGACAGGTTTACTCGCTGGCCAGAAGCAATACCCATGCCGGATGCCACTGTCAAAGCATGTGCAAGAGCTTTCTTGTTCAACTGGGTTGCAAGATTCGGTGTCCTGCGGACATCTCAACAGACCGTGGTCCCCAGTTTACCGCACACACATGGGACACGCTGGTTCGTCTTCTAAGGGTTGGCCTTCACCGCACATGCACCTATCACCCTCAAGCAAACGGCTTAGTTGAACGTTTCCACAGACATTTCGAAAGCTCGTTGATGGCACGATTGAAAGATTCCAATTAGGTAGACGCACCGCCATGCGTGCTCTTAGGAATACGCTCAACACCCAAAGAGGATTTAAAGTGTTCCTCAGCCGAACTAGTTTACGGAACACCTTTGAAAGTGCCAGGGGATGTCTCCTTTCCGTCCACATCTACTTCATCTTCTGATAACTTGTTTCTACCGTGGCTTAAAGAAAGGATAGCAGTTTATCAACCCCAACAAATGTCTTGCCATTCAAACTACATTGATTCAGTTCCAAAATCCCCATCGACGTGTGACTTCGTTTTCGTCCGTCGCAATACATATAGACCGCCCTTAGCCCCACCGTACGACGGTCCTTTTCGTGTACTGAAACGTAGAGAAAAATTCTTCATACTAGACATTAGCGGAAGAAGAGACTCAGTCTCAGTGCATCAACTGAAGCCAGCCTACATTGACTCAAACGAACAACTGCCTGTAGCAATGCCTCGAAAACGGCACAGACCTAAGAAGGTCTAGACGAACCGCTTTGTTTATGCGTTTCTGGGGAAGAGCTCTGTGGCAGCTCTCTGTGACGTCACACTGATTGTGTTGTGTAGAGTTGCTGTGTTTTCGTTTTGCAGTAGTCAGCAAAGGAATACCTAACAAACGGTTGTGAGTTATAGCAGAGAAGCTAGACTCGTATACATAGTTTAAAACACGACAGGATAAAATAATAAAACCACTGCAGCTGCGGCTCTTCAGGTGGCAGCTGAAATGAAAGTAAAACTATAAAACATAAAAGCCTAAAAACCGTATGTTTGCCGATGATGCTCTAGTAACTATCACAACGCATGCAGATACAACCCAGATCATAAGCTACTCTACAAATGATGTCTCTACAACTTGGATAAATAAAAAATTTATTTATTTATTAGCAAAAGAGATTGACACCGTGTGTAGCACCTAAATTTTGGGCCGAAGATCGATAACGGTGGTAAACAAGTTGATAGAATAACAAAAAGAAAGATCAAAGGTGAAGCGGGTGCGAAACTAATACGGGTCAATTAACGGTTACATAAACAGTAGAATTTGATTTAATTTAATTTAATTCTGAATAGAAGCACAGCACTGAGGCAAATTTTTCAGTTTGAATTTATTAGTGCATCGATATTTGCAGTGGAGTTCAGATGGTTTCTTGAGCGTTGTTATGGGGTCCGCTTGGTGGATGTGAGGCTTCTCTGTGAGGCAAAAGTTGCATGTTCTTGCGCCGGGTTGATATGGTACAGGGTGTGCCATAATGCTCCATTTAATGCTAGGGTCTTCATCATCGTCTTTTACTCGCCAAACGGCTTTCCATAGTTCTGTGGAGTAACTTTTGTGACAGTATTTAAAGCTCTGATTGTGATTGTAGAAGCGGGCTTTGAACTCCGTTTTACTACAGCCATAATAATTTTGCAGCGCCTACTGATTGTATTGTTGCTTTAAACACGATGGAGCTTTGGTGACATTTCTCAAATGACATGGCGGTATAGTGTAATTGGACTCAGCTCTGTTATCTAACAGGGTTTTGTTGTGCCTGGATAACAACTAAAATTGGAAAACAGTAATCAAACCCTAGCAGAATAGTCTATCCAAGCGATTTTACTCCATATCAGTAAATGCTGAATAAGGGTCTGCTACTAATAAGCAATAATAAAGTCAGCTTAGACATTTATTTGCCATAAAAAAAATTAGTTTCGCTAATGCATCCTCAGTTTCTTATGGCAAATAAATGTCTAAGCTGACTTTATTACTGTTTATTAGTAGCAGACCCTTTTTCAACATTGTGCCTGGATATAATTGAAGCCATATTGGGCATACAGCTGTAGCTCACTTTGACGTTGTTTTTGTTGCAGATTTTATGCAGACGATGGGTAGGTGGGAAATGCTTCGTAAGCTGTTGGATGAACTCGTGTCCGATTTTATTGTTTACGTGCTCGCTGTATGGAGAATTAAACCACACAATGTATGATTTTTTTGTTTTGCGGGAGCCTGTGATCTTAGCCTATTGTGCCACTCTAGTATATTGGCTTTTGCGTATCGCCGCCTCGTATTCGGGAATGGTTTTGGCAACTTGCACGAAAGCTGAGATGGACCATTGCTGAGCAAAGATGGCAGCTGTTTTTGATGACATATATCATGATGGATTAATTTATTTAACAATTGCTTACAGAACAAGTTATTGGATGTGTTAATCCATAGCGTTGCATTTAATGCGGGAGATTTGGAATAAACTGATGTTTACCCTATGTTTTATAATTTGAAATGTAAACGAGAAAAGAAATGAAGCACAACGCTGAACGTTGCAACAACAGCAACACAGGATAAATCAGTGACCAAATATTTGAAACTACGTAATAATTGTTTAGGGATTGTGCTATCACAATTTCCAATAATGTGAAGATCAAAATGGAAATTGCTATGTAAAGCACTACAAGTTAGAAACAAAATGAGCAAATACTTCTCGATTATCTTATTACTGAATAGTTGTTGGTGGAATAGCCCAGGTGGGGCACAAAATTTGGGGCTCAGCGTGGATTTGTCCAATGCCTACAACGAGAAAATCAATGCAGTCAAACATTGCTCCGCATATAACCAGAGTTTGGCTGTAATAATAACCAAGACCCACCGAATAGCAATCAAGAAATGGTTGTTGGCAAATACTTCTTGCATTAAAGGTAGGTTGATATTGCCGTAAATTATCGCGCGCCGTAACAGTTATTTAAGTAGATGTCACTGAAGAGCGTTTGAGTGTTTGAGTGTATTATGACTATGTTTTCAGATGAAAATCCGTGTCGTTTTTGGGTTTCGGCAAAAAGATTTAACGAAACTGATGGAATGTGGATTGATCAAAACGGTTCAGACAAAGGATCTCTGGCACAATCCGGTTTCAAAATAAAAGGAAAAAAAAGACCCCTAACTTACGGTTGTGTCGTTCTGGTTTACGGCGTAATATCGAAACAGCTGAAACTTGAATTCGTGAAATGCTCTTCAAAAGAAAATGACAATATTTACCCAATATGTATGGCCAATAAAGAAATAAAAGAAGCCAAAAGTGAGCTAGCGCTTTGTTTTACTTTGACATTAGAAACCATAGAACAGTGTTTCTTAACCTTTTTGGCACTTGTACCCCTTGGAAATGTTATGAAATGTTTTTGTACCCCTAGACCTATCGACCTACAAAATTACCGGTAAATATACAATTTAACAGTGAAATAAAACACAATGTAGCATGTTACCGGTGTATGTTTATTAACCATAATATTGTTCACAACAAAACCAACTCAGTGCAAAACCAATTTTGTCGGAACAAGCAAGAAGCTGTTTATTACGTCACAGTAACTCTTTCTTATGACAAAAAATCATTCAGAAATGCAGACGTTAAAAAAGGCTTCGGAAAATGTTTTCTTATTTCAAATAACATTGAAAATAAATTTTTAGCAAATAGTTTAAAATAACCATTATTTTGACGCCTCATCTCTTACCTCCTGCTATGGTGCTTTGTACCCCCAAGGGGTACAGGTATCCCCGGTTAAGAACCCCTGCCATAGAAGTAGGTGATCACCACGTGTTTAATGCAAAAATGTTTGTGTAAAAACTAAATCTTTTCTCTTGACGTTATTAGTGCTTTAAACTTGCATATACGATCTTTCGTAAACAAAACACTTGAAACTAAGAGAACTTACGGCTCAAGTTTCGCCGCTGAGTAAAAACGGTTTTGAGTAAATACCATAATTTCTGTGATGTCCACTTACTTGTTCTCATTAATCAGTCCATTAACGACTTTTGCAGTGCGATCCACATAGACCGGTGTTTCCCAAACTTTCTTTTCTGTTGGCATAGTAAAAAAGCTAAACAAATTTTGCGGCACAACAGCCACTTGGATCTATTCGTACTGATCGCGAGAAGCATTACTGGTGACGCGAGAAAGGTGATGACCTTTTCTTTATTTTTTGGAGATCACCACTTTTTGGGATAACATAATACGACCTCAAACGTTATTACGTCATGGCAGCATTTACTGAATTTTGGCTGAAAACTTATATACATGTAAATATTAAATATTTAAAAAAGCCAGCGGCACACACTTTGGCAAACATTGACATAGACAGTTGTTAGATCTTGTTTCGCAAACCACGACCTCTGGTACCGCTGGTGACTCGACTGGTTTAATCTAAGGGCCCTGCCATGCTACAACGTGGGACACCAGCAAACTGATAGAAAAATTGTTCATACTCTCGTATATGCAAATGTATGTTGGGGGTAGGTTATCTATAAGTTACGTACGTTATAAGCACTTTGGCATACGTGCATATACGCTGGTATACGGCAGAGCCTGTAAACATTTTTGTGCCTTTAAAATTTGTCAGCGGATGAAACTACGTACCTACGTTGAGCATACGATGATGTACGTTTGAGTGACAATAAAGGCACATTACTTGTAACTAGGCAAGTCTTCACAATAAAATCAATTGTTTGGTAGTAAGCTCGAGTGGTGTGGTTTATTGTATGATTTCTGGATACAAAGAGTAAATTTCATATTTTTGATTTGATAGATCAATAAAAAGTCAATTTTTTACCGTTAGGTCAATTCTGTTTTTGGGTATTAAAATCAAGTTGTTATGATTGACGTTATTAGTCAAAATATTTCTTTCTTATTGGTGAGAAAAACTGATAACTATGACAAAACTTACTTTTTGTTTTACTTTGAAATGTTTGCTAATTTTTTGCACGGTAATA
The DNA here is from genome assembly GCA_963675345.1 of Trididemnum clinides. Lineage (NCBI taxonomy): Eukaryota > Metazoa > Chordata > Ascidiacea > Aplousobranchia > Didemnidae > Trididemnum > Trididemnum clinides. The sequence goes on from OY776304.1 coordinate 622,881, forward strand.
CAGATTGCTACTCCTTGTCACAATTTAACGATTGTAATGCAATTATCAAAGTCAGACGAAATTAGCTCATTAATATGCTCACTTAACATCTTAGTAACATTACAATTCCACAGTGGAATGAACTCTCATGAGAGAGATGTAACATGTTCATTTAGATTTTGCTTTAGTTTGTGATTTAGGTTTTAAATTAAAAATTAAAGCTACCAACAAATCTGAAATTCAATCCGTATTTCAAGAGTGACCAGAAAAATTTGTGAAAAGTCCCAACAATATTGCAATTTGTGCCGCTGTACGGTTTCTTTCAGCATACTCCTTTGATACGGACGCTCGCCGTACGCGATTTATATCCTAAACATGTGTTTCTCGTAGCCTACTTTTTTCTCAAATGCTAGAGTATGAAAGAGCCTTAAGTATTGACCGGTCAATTCGCTTATACAAAACGATCTGATTTAGATTCAGGACCTTGGCTTGATTTTCAGTTTGAGATCAATATCTTCGGCACACGGTATAGTTGGGAAAAAACTAATAACTTTAATCCAAAAATAACAGCCAAGCAACTTGTTATAAACATACTGCGAACGTTTCGGCCCTCAACTGGTGCCATTTTCAACGCAAATAATGTACCTCAAACAGGTTGGCTAGCAACTACGCCATACTGACACAAAAATGAACACACAAGAAGCGATGGTCACGTGTTAAATAAACGGAGAGGAAAGAATTTGGAGTCTAAATTTAAACTAGGTTTCAATTGTTGAATGTAAAGAGATTCTAGAATGAGGAGTTTGGATTTATCAGGAGAGCTGGTGAGAATTTTTGGGTTGTTGAAGTCAACTCTGTGATTTGGATTTGATTGTAAATGGTTACACACTTCCGAGTTGAGACTAGTCTGGTGCTCATCCAGGCGTTTTACTAAATTCCGGCGAGTTTGGCCAATATAGAAAGAACCACAAGAACAGTTTAACCGGTATACTACGTTGCTTCTTAATAACTGGGGTTGGGGATCTTTGAAGTGTAGTTGTTGCTTGAGGTTTTTGGTAACATGGACGAATCTAAGCATGGTATCTGGTAAATGCTTGTCAATAAATTCTTTTAATTCTTTCTCAACGTGATGGGAGATATTTCCTAGGTAAGGTAACTTGAATAAAAAATATTTGGAGGGATTTTTTTGAATGAAAGGAGTCCGAGGAGCAAACTTTTTGTTAAGAAATTGCCTGATGCATTTATCGATGAAGCCAGATGGATATTCATTTCGCAAAAGTGTGTTTTTGATGAAACGAAATTCTGTATCAATTTGAGAATAGGAATTGCAGATAGAATAGGAACGATGAAGAAGGGAGTTTACTAGATTTCGCTTGTAACGAAGAGGGGAAAAGCTAGAAAATTTTGTAAGGTGACCAGTGCGCGTGGGTTTGTGATAGGTGCTAGTTTTAATTCCTTTGTCAGTTTTTTCGATGAGCACATCAAGAAAAGCCAGAGAGTTGTGCGATTCTACTTCCTTGGTAAACTGAATTTGACTGTGCACACTGTTAAGATTACGAAGAAATATCTCAATAGAGGAGGTATTAGTAAAAGTAGCAAAACAATCGTCAACATAGCGACAAAAGAACTTTGATTGATGGTCCAGGGGCGTGCGTTCGATCGCTTTATCAATTATATAATTCATCATGACGTCAGCTAGTAGGGTTCCAATGGGGGAGCCCATGGCCACACCGTCTAGCTGTTTGTAGAATTTATTATTGAATTGAAAAGTTGTGTTTTTTGTTGACCAGCTCAATAGCTTCATCTACTTTTGTTAAGGCCATTCCACTCTGTAGTGTTATCAACATAAATGGATTCGAGTATGAGGTTTAAAGTAAATGAGAGAGGAATGTTGGTAAAAAGGCTTTTGACGTCAAATGACACCATGGTTTGGTTGGCAAAATTATGATTGGAAATTTTGGAAAGAAAGGTGAAGGTGTCTGAGATGTTGGTGGGATGTTGTCTGAGGTTTGCGAGAGATTGCGATAACCACCGGGCACATTCATGATTAAAGGACCCACTAGAGGAAAGAATTGGTCTCAGGGGAATTCCAGGTTTGTGTAGTTTTGGTAATCCGTATAGAGAAGGAGTGGTTGTAGAAGTGGGATACATTCTAGAGTAGATTTCACTGCACAATGCTTTTTTGGAATTAAGATAGTAAAGAGATCGTTGAAATTTAGTAAGATTAGATAGGTTTGTGTCTTGATTGCAAGTCATAAATTTAGTACGATCGTCTAAAATTTTATGCATCTTGTCAACATAATCATTGCGATTCAAAATAACTACGCCATTGCCTTTGTCAGGCTTAGTAATAACTATGTCACGATCGTTTTTTGAAGATTTTAACGCACAATTTTGCTCTTCACTGAGAATAGATCCGCTTAGTTTGCGACGTTTTTTATGAAAATAACTAGACACAAAGCAACTGTACAATCTTATAAGTTTTTGTTTTAAGATCAAGCATTGTGACGTTGATAATAGGATACGTATTTTTGAATAAAGATTTTCAAATTCAGCACGGATTTGTTGTACGTCTAGCCTAGAAAGATAAAGGCTAAAATCCAGTCCTTTGTTCAATAGCTTTGACTCTGCTTCAGTCAGTATCCTGTTGGAAAGATTGTGCACTACATCAACAGGTGATGTTTCCACGAGTCCAAGGTTTTTGAGTTTCTTTCTAAGATTTATTTGCACGGTATTTTCTTCTTTCTTTTTTACTCTTTGTAGAAACCTATTTACCAAAATTGCTGTGAAACTAGAAACCTTATTCCGAACTTCTTGTATTCTTAGCGTCATATCATGTTGAGCGGCTTTAATTTTTCCTTTGTGAAACTATATTTCTTTTAGTGGTAGAGTGCGGCGAAATTTACACGCTGCAGCGGAATCAGTCAATCCAGGTTTGTAGAGTCGAAATCTTAGAAATTTTGGACGTAAATTATAAATGCTACACTTTTCCAAAAAAACTATTGCTTCTTTGTGTCTCACTTCTTTTTGTTGTAGCAACTCGAGTTTGCGTACCAGTTTTTTAGTCGTTATCCCATAATGGCTGCCAATATACTTCGGCACACGGTATAGTTGGGAAAAAACTAATAACTTTAATCCAAAAATAACAGCCAAGTAACTTGTTATAAACATACTGCGAACGTTTCGGCCCTCAACTGGTGCCATTTTCAACGCAAATAATGTACCTCAAACAGGTTGGCTAGCAACTACGCCATACTGACACAAAAATGAACACACAAGAAGCGATGGTCACGTGTTAAATAAACGGAGAGGAAAGGATTTGGAGTCTAAATTTAAACTAGGTTTCAATTGTTGAATGCAAAGAGATTCTAGAATGAGGAGTTTGGATTTATCAGGAGAGCTGGTGAGAATTTGTGGGTTGTTGAAGTCAACTCTGTGATTTGGATTTGATTGTAAATGGTTACACACTTCCGAGTTGAGACTAGTCTGGTGCTCATCCAGGCGTTTTACTAAATTCCGGCGAGTTTGGCCAATATAGAAAGAAGGTGGGTAACCATTTACAATCAAATCCAAATCACAGAGTTGACTTCAACAACCCAAAAATTCTCACCAGCTCTCCTGACAAATCCAAACTCCTCATTCTAGAATCTCTTTACATTCAACAATTGAAACCTAGTTTAAATTTAGACTCCAAATTCTTTCCTCTCCGTTTATTTAACACGTGACCATCGCTTCTTGTGTGTTCATTTTTGTGTCAGTATGGCGTAGTTGCTAGCCAACCTGTTTGAGGTACATTATTTGCGTTGAAAATGGCACCAGTTGAGGGCCGAAACGTTCGCAGTATGTTTATAACAAGTTGCTTGGCTGTTATTTTTGGATTAAAGATCAATATCTGTTTGCATATTTTTTCGTAAAACATTGCCTGTTGTTGTTGCCCGACAATTTCTGAGTGATGGAGGCTTGACTGGAAACCATGGAGCCCCAGAAGCGGGGCAACTCCCCAAAACCTAGACCAGAGATTGTGGAGAGAAAAGAGTCCCAATTAGGACCACTCATAATAAAATTAGGGGAGTCGTGGGTCGAATGACCACCGCACTACCGAAGGACTAGCAATTTTTAATTCTAGAGAGATATAATTTAACAGAAGGCTATTCCCGTTGCAATTAAAACAAGGGAAAAGACAAAGAGCGCGATAAGTAAGCGAGGATTCTTCAGTGGATATTAAAACACCTGTGTATCGAAAAATTTTAATGCGATAATTTGTCTCCATTCTGAGAACATAATTTCGATTGTTTGGACGGATTTGTTTATAACAGATGCTTTAGAAACTGTTTTGGAAAACGAAAAATTTAATATAGGCTACTTTTCTAGAAGTGTGATCACTTGTACATCGTCTTCTAGCTCTCGCGAACACTTTCCGATTTTTGCACATTTACGTAAGTATATATATCTATTTGTACAACTACAAAATGGAGGCTAAAACCAAAACAGTATGTTTTGCCTTGAGGTTCATCATGTGGTACGTCTGCGAAATGCATATAAAATGGTATAAAAACAACACAAAAACTCTATAAGAAAAACATAAAACTTTTAGCAAACTGCAGATTGTGACACTGTTTTGATCTATCAGGTCTATGCAGTGCAGGTCGAAACAGTATCACTGTCTGCAATTTGCTCAAAGTGCATCGCTGGCCTCCTGTATTATTTTGGGCATAATCCTTGTTCAACCAGAACCCAGAACGAGTTACAGTCAACCAGAACGAGTTACGATTTCCCAAGTGATTTGGGAGTTTTTCCCATTACTTTTGTCACGCCAGAGTGCCTTCGAGAGCTCGCTAGTATTGCTTTTTTGCAGATATTCAATCCTCTGGTTGTGATTATAAAAACGGGTTTTAAACTCGGTTGCACAGCTACCGAAGTAATGCTTGGTGTTGTCATCACACGTTAGTGTTGCTTTGTATATGATGCACTTTTCGCGGCACTTTTCTCTCAGAGGGCAGCTGGCTTTGACACTGCAGTTGCACGATAGTGTGGTGTTGCTGAAGTTGGCTTTACTTTTTAGCACGGTCTTATTACGATTTTAGATAAGGTTTCCATGTTAGGCATGCAACTGTAGCTCAATTTTACGTTGTTGCAGAATCGCTACCGATGTTGGTGCGAACATATTTACTACATGGCGGGTTGAACCATGTGGTTCTTTCTTTTCTAGTTCTTTGTTTGTTTGGGTGGGGACTCATTTCATATTTCAGTTCGCACTTATGCCCACTCCTGCGCATGGCTTAACGCATACCACCCCTTACCAACCAGGGGCAAGGGCTTGCATGCTGTGCCTCACAGAGAAGTGCGTAATTCTCCAATCATGCCTCACTACATCGTTGAACAGGAGAACCGAACTGATGGGAAAATGCCGCCATACTAATAAACTTTAATTCAAAAACTTTTGTAACATCAATACTTACTGTTTTCAATTTCGGTTTACTCAGAAGCTCTGAGTTTGGTAATAAACCGTCACCAGGCATTTCATCACCTAGCACTACCGACGGCTTAATTGTTATCATTCCTTGTTTCTGACACGAGTAGCATTTGTTGCTAGATATTCAAATGCACTGCACTGAGTTTTGGTTGAACAAGTTTTAAGCTGTTTTCATACCATTTATATGGATTTTGCAGACGTACCACCTGATGAACCCCTAAGCAAAACAGAATGTGGTGGTTTTAGTGTTTATTCTGTAGTTGTACAAATAGAAATATTGCTTCTCTGGCAACTTTGCTGTTGAGCACGGTAGAGCTGAGTGATTCCCTACATTACATAAATGAATATTCATGTATATATGATTTGAAGAACCACGTAAATGTTGTGCAGTAGTTTTTCTGACTTGCGCGACACCAACGTTAGCGGTAAGCTTATACAGCTGTCAAGACCAACTTAGGAGCAACCAATTTTCAACTCTCCGCTTGAATTGTTTGCTATTGCTTTTATTTAATGTAACGCTTGGTAGAATCGGCCGATCAAAGGAAATTATCTCAAAGTGTCTTTCATAGAGGCAGTAGTTTAATCATGGTGAGGTTTGAACGCATGATATTTTAATCACTGTGGCCGTAATAAATAAGCTTTAACCCACTCGATTATGATGCAGATAAACCGAACGAAACCGATAATTCCGGAAAACCTGATAATAATGGCAGAACTTATGAACCACGTGATACCAGTATTACTGGTAAAACCGTTAAATCAGAAGACAGGACCGCGGCAGTAGGAGAGTTGGTAAAGGATCCTTCATCAAGCAGCAATGGTGAGTTGCGATTCAAATACTATTTTTTAAAAACAAGTAAAAACAAAAGCAATCAAACAATTATCGTGTAGCATTTTACTTAGTTAAACAATAAGATCCTTCTTCCGTGTTTTTTTGTCTGTTTTTCAATGCTAAAGAAACGCATAATTCATTTGATACCAAAAAAGCTTCGTAAATCGCTATGCAATTAATTGAATTTGACTGTAATAACTGTTTGGATAGAAAAATTACCTAAACAAGCAAGTCAATGTTATGATTGCTACTCAATTATCAAAAGCTACTCTCATAAATAACAAGAGATATTTCAAGATTTTATGATATTTTTGATCATTCCGAAAAGAAAGTTTGAAAGTTTAACTGAAAACAGTTATGAGCTGTTTGCAGCGAGTTTTAGACGCATTTTGTAGACTTTACACAGGCTTGCAAACTACGCCTCAATACGGCTTTAAAACAATACATATTGAACGCACTTTATTGGTCCATATGATTTGATTGCTACCTCACTTGTTGCATAAGTTGGTAACGAGCAATCAAGTGAAAAACCGCTTGAACAGCTACCTCAAAAAGTTCTCGGTTCGTTCTGCCGGTTTCATAAAATAAAAGTTTGCATGTACAGACAAAAGTCACCGCTAAAGGACAACTGTGTCCATCAATGGCAGATGATTCCATTTACCTCCAAACAAACATTTGCAAAAATTTATTTGGACGTTTAAGCAATGATTTTTCTTTTTAACAAAAACATGAATTCACACCCACGGTAACGGTGCACATCGTAAATGAACCTCCCACCCAAAAGTACATTTTCGCCTTTCTTCCCTTCAAGCTTTGAATTTCTAGAGCTCAGGGCAGTACAGGTTAAAAACCATCCCATCAACGTAGAATGTTAAATGGTTTGCAAGCAATCAAGACGAATTACATCACACTTTATTGTCACAAGTCTTCTGGAATTAAGCTATTATACAATTCGATGCAAAAAATACTGAAAGTTTTGTACACAAAAATCTTGTTGGTGGTACAGAACTTTAATATAGCTTTGAAAAAAGCTGTTTGAGCCATAAGCTTTTCGTGACGCTCTTATCAGTGGGGGTATCGCGTCAAAAGGGAAGATCTATTCTAGAGTGAATAAGTGTGTTATATGTGAATAATTTGGGGATCTTGTTTGAAATTCGGACTGGAAATACAATCGCGGTCGCCAACTTCCTGAGCAGTGGGTTTTTGGAGGCCCCTAACCCTAACCCTAACCCTAACCCTAATCCTAACCCTAACCCTAACCCTAACCCTAACCCTAACCCTAACCCTAAGCCTAACCCTAACCCTAACCCTAACCCTAACTCCGGAGCAGTCCGAATTTCAAACAAGACCCTAATTTGGACGTTACGCAATCAAGACAAGCCAATGATAGCGCTAGTATTGCAAAGCGCGTCAAAAAAAGATTTCGCAATTGCGAAAGTTAGAGAAAGCGCAGCAGGAGGCCAAATGCCACGATTATCGAAAGAGTTTGAGAGTGTAAACAAATTCTTTCTGTCTGCATAACACCGGGCATCGGGTCTGTTTGTTTACACTCTCAAACTCTTTCGATAATCGTGGCATTTGGCCTCCTGCTGCGCCTTCTCTAACTTTCGCAATTGCGAAATCTTTTTTTGGCGCGCTTTGCAATACTAGCGCTATCATTGGCTTGTCTTGATTGCGTAACGTCCAAATTGTTCACATATAACACACTTATTCACTCTAGATCTTCCCTTTTGACGCGATACCGCCACTGATGAGAGCGTCACGAAAAGCTTATGGCTCAAACAGCTTTTTTCAAAGCTATATTGAAAGTTTTGTCTGATTACTTATCACGCATTCATTTATTTTTTCGTCAGTTTGGTTTGCTTTAGGTTTCTAAAACAGCAGTCAATGCAGTACGGAAAAAAATGTGTTGACAACGTTGGGGAGATGTGATCGATGTTAATCACGGGTTTCTATGTTTAGGAGTGTACATTATAATTGGATTTCTCATTGGGAGCCTGCTCGTGATCATTGTGGTGTCCGGCATTGCCTTGCTGCTGTTCAATGCGTTGGTGTTTTCTAAAATGGGCAAGCCAAGAAACAGTGCTCCCGCTGTCACCAGCACTTACAGTGGTCATTCTGATGATAACTATCCATCGGACGGTGCTACAGCTTCACAGAGATTTAAAAAAAATAAAAAGAAAGTGCTGGCGCAACCATCATATTATGAACACTACGGGCAGCAGCTGTACCCGTATGATTATTACGATCAGTCAGATTATTTTGGTCAAAAATATTGGTAATGTTTCTGGTAAAGCAGACACAAGAAGACGCGTATTAAGGTAAACAAAACCTATCTGTCCCAAGCATTGCACCACTTGAATTTTTGCAAAGAGGATCAACCAACAACCTTTTTGATCTCTAAAAAAGATTATTGTAATGATTTTGGAGCATTTTTCTATGTCTCTCAAAATATCTTTCCTTGAATTCTCAGGTAGAAATATTTGGCCTCAAGCAAAAGAAAAAGGGAGACTTTAGCCTCCTCTCATTGCGTGTGTCGCTGCACGTCATGGTGAGCCAGTGTACAACCGGCGTTTCATTCATTATTGATACTAAATCGTTTTTGCAGAAGTCTGTTTCGTCATCAGAAAATCAGTTAACGAAAATTACTGTAATTTGAAAAGAACTGAAATCAGAATAGTTGTCTTAATGAGGGAGCAATAAGGCTAGAGCAAAACATCAAACAGTGATTAACAAACGATTTCCTTGATGCTATCAAGGAAGACGCACAAACAAATCTACTGTAACCTAAAGCTGAAAGCGTTCGTCAGTTTTAAACATCACAAGTTTTTTTTTATAGAATTTTAGATTTCACGACAGCCCAACATGAAACTTTTGAATGATTACGTCACCGAAGAATATTCATTACGTAAAAACGTGTCAGGTTGTTTATTATTTACCGTGCGCAAATAAAAGCTTTGACGCAATCACCCAATAGGATTAGCTTAGTCGATTTGTTCTAATTTTGATAAAACCTGAACCTGGGGTATCAAACAGCCGGCCCATGGGCCAAATCTGTCCCGCGACGTAATATTCTGTGTCCTGCGCAAAGATTTTGTGGCACAGTGCTTTGTTGCATTGCTGTTTTGTTGCATGACTAAACCAACAAAGCTAGATCTAAAGGTGGTCCCATACAAATTGTGAGTTATGGCATAAGGAAGATTATTTGCCGTTTAAAGGTCATGCGAGTTCTTCAGGAAGGAAAAGGGAAAGAAAAAAATGTCATATTGGTGTTGAGGAGGGGGTAAGAGAGGTTGTTATATGACAACAACTAATTATAGTAAAAAGGGAAGTTTTCCATCGCTTAATTAAATATTCTTTTGTGACCATTCTAAGTTACTGAAGTTTTATAATATTTGCATTAGTTGTGGACGTTATTATAGAAAAAGCAAGCAAGGGTATAGTTTCACGGTATGCAGATGACCTTTGTTCTCATGCGCGAAACCATGGAAAACTAAAAGGAAAGATATTGGAGTTGGAAGGATGCACTAAAAAGCAAGGGTTTAAAAGTCAATATCAGAAAAACAACAGTGATGGTAAGCGGGTCGGAAGGAGAACTATTCAAAAGCATGACAGATTCACGTGGAGTTTGTGGGAGAAAAGTCATGGCCAATTCAGTGTTGTGCACAAAATGTGGAAACTGGATTCATGGCAGATGTGCAAAACGAAAGAGAGTTACCGCTGGGTTGGCAATGCATTTTGTGCGCTCGAAATGCAAAGGAATAATGGAAGAAACGGTGAATTCGATCGAGAAGTTTTGCGATGAAATGGAGACAGTGAATGGATTTTGTTATTTGGGAAACAGGCTAAAGGCTAGTAGTGGTTGTGAAGCGGCAGTAACAGCAAGAGTGAAAATCGGTTGGGTAAGATTCAGGGAATGTGTAGAGTTATTGCTTGGAAATAGGTTTTCTCTGAGGATGAAAGGTAAAGTTTATCGTTGTTGCGAAAGATCAGCAACACTGTATGGAAACGAGGCATTGTGTTTAAAGGAGAATGACAAAGTAATTTTGATGAAAACGGAGAGAGTTATGGTGAGGGCCATGTTTGGTCAGAAAGTTGTTGACAGAAATAGATGGACATGTTGGGATTGAGGGAAACTGTAGACCGGATAGCAATGGCAAATGGAGTCAAATGGTATAACATGTGCTGAGGAGGGACGACGATATTGTTTTGGGGGTTACTCAGGATTTTGAAGTGAGTGGCAAGAGAAAGCGAGAACGACCGAAGAATACCTGGAAGAAACAAGTTGAGGAGGAGAAAGAGAAGATTGGTTTGAAGAAGTAGGATGCCCCGAATCGAGCAAATTGGAAAGACGTAGTGCAAGCAATTGCAGAAGGAATTAAGTGAATGCGGCCATCTCTGATACGGGGACAATACTGGATAAAAACTGAATAACTACTTATTGAGTAATTTTTTTTTTATATGACCATGACATGAGTGAGGGAGGGGTTTAAATAAAAGTCATATTACTTCTCATCGGCAAAGAAGTAAAAATATCGGACAAACAACGCATCATATGCTTTGTGAGGAGCCCTTTAAGGTTCCGATTTTCTTGAGCCCACACCATTGATAAGAATAAAGCGGCCAGTTCTTTTTTCTTGGCAGTCATTTTTTCGGCAGGAATGTTTACCATGATATACATTAGGTACCAGTATCAAACAGTTTTTTGAAATTCTTACACAGCTCAGATTTGAACTCAAGTTTTAGGCAACTAAAATCTCGAAAAACAAAAAAGCTTCCGCTCGATGATAAGAAATTTTCAAAGTGTGGGGCTGCGATTCTTATCCATTTATGATATCTTCAATTCCTCTCAAAAATCCAATTTCCGTCGCTTCCACACGAGTTCGCAAATTTGCGGCGACATCATTTATGGTGATGACCGTAGATGACGGCAAGAAAAAAAACCAAAAACTTAGCACGCTTGAACAGCTCTCGCAGCATGAATACTGAATGCTAATGCCAACGCATTGGTGCACTTGTTTAAAGGTGCATTTATAATGAACCATAATGAAAAGTGGATTTCATAATGACTGCTCGCTCATGCGTTATCGGCGCATGGCGCACTGGCTGGAGTACCCGCATGGTTAGCGGTAAGTCTCCATTTGTTTGCATTGCTCTTCTCAGTTTTAATAGTGTTTTTGTATCACAAAAAGGTATTTTCAAATTTTTTGTAGCAGTCCAGGAACGGAAATTTTTCAGCCATGATTTGCGAACCTAAATAAACTTCATGCAAATGAATCAAACGGCCTCATCTATAGCAAAATACACACTATATACACCCAGAGTCGTAACTTCGTCAAGTGAGGCCCCGGTGCAAACGTCTATTTTGGAGCTCCCATTCTTTTTGTGCTTAAAATTCAATTGAGCTACTATTCTCAACATAGGAATCTTTGACGACTCCACGTTATAGAAAGATTTTTGAATTAGAATCAACAGAAAAAAAGCATTGAGCTGAACAGGTAAAAGGAGCTATGAAAGGCTTGAATTAGAATAAAATTTCACCAAGACTGCACGGTTCAACATAATTTTTGTGATTGGAGTGTATTCAAATCGAAATAATCGCATAGCAAGGATTTCATGGGAGCGGGCTTCAAAAACAATTTTTTGATTGTTTAATAAAAGTATAATTAAATAAACGTCGCCAACCAAAATCGTTTTATAATGACAAAAAAATTATTCGCAACCTTTTGAGGGAACATGATTTGTGAGCACTATTAACGATATTTCAGCGAAATGGAGATGTGCTATGCAATGTGGATAAATTGTTTAAAACCCAAAAAGAATTAAGTAGAGTACACTGACATCACCACAAAAGACACAAACTAATAACACACAAACGTTGAGAATTAAGCAGGCTACCGTAATTTATTTGCGGGTGGTTGAAAACTTGAAATTTTTCAGTCTTGCTTTTGCACTAGCGAACTGCTGGATAATTTTTCTTAAATCTAAATTTTTTCTCGTTCATTTTCTATCGATAGCAGAGCCAAATCGCTAAGTCTTTCTAGGAAAATGGAGCTTCGAAAAAAGCGTTTGATCAGTTTGAGTGTAGAAGAAGACCTCTCTGCCGTAGCAACTGTTACAGGTACTGTCATATACATCATGTATGCCGTATAAACGTCAAAATAAATTGTGGCAAGTGATGCATTTTTAACAATCAAAAAAGAAGCCATTTCCTTAGCAGATTTTAAATGGGCAATCTTTTCTCTAAACGACGTTTCAATGGAAAGCATTTGGCTAGAAAACAACGGAGTTTTTTTCAAGGACGATATCAGAAAAATTTTTTGCTTCCACTTTAAGATCCAAATGAGAAGTATTTGATAGAAAACTTGGTTCCAAAACTTGATATGACGTCACCATTGATTTTATTTCTTTAAAGCGATTAATTAGTTGGCAAGAAAGTATGTCCATCATTGGAAGAAACACAGTTACGCAAAATCGCTTCTTAGGATCGCTTAAAAATATTCCTTCGGATATTTTATCAAAGTAGGCTTTTATTTTCTTTGCACTTTGTTTAAAAACTGTGTTGGCAAACCCCATGTCGAAGCAATAGTGGAAGCTTCGTTTAGTGCTGCGTCAAAACTCATTCTGAATTGAACAATGTCTTCAGCAGCAGTTTGTAGAAGTTTATTGGCAGAAACTAAGTCAATTGTTTAGGATAGCTGCATATCTTTGAAAGGAATGTTGACGATGTGCAAAATCTTGCGTAACACAACCAGCATGCATGCAAAGTCAAAGTTTCCTATCTATTTCTTTATTCCCATAGCTTTATCTCTTTCCTTTGGCTTTGTGCTGATAAGCATTATGTGAGTCAAGCACTTCATAACGTCACAAAATCTTTCCCTCAAAGCATAGACAGCATCATATCGACCAGACCACCGAGTTGAATTTAACCCTTTTAATGTAGGATTTGAACAAGAACGATCATGGACATTTTGAAGCTTTGGCCATCGCACAATACAATGTCCGAAAAAATTATATATCTATTTAATGGTATCGTAAAATTGACGGGTATCAGACACGGCTTTTATGGCATCTTTTAACGCCAAATATAAATTGTGCGAAGCACAATGCACGTAGTAAACATGTGGAGCCACATCTTGGATCTTCTTATGCAAACCGGAGTTCTTTCCTCTCATCACCGCAGCGCCATCATATCCTTGTCTACGGCAGTTTTTCATGCCAAGCTCTACTGTTGAATGAAATTCGTTATCATTTTTTGCAATCCAATAGCAGATGGATCCTCAACTTTGGTAAATGAGGTAAACCCTTCAACAACTTCCGGTTGTGATGGCGTTCCATCATCGTGACGTCCGATTTTGAAGTAAAGAAATACCTCACTTAACTGGTCTTTTTTGCTGATATCTTGAGTGGTATCAAGAATAATGGCAAAAAAACGAGCGCTTTCTAGTTCGCTTTTTATATCACAGAGAACTTCTTCAGCTGGTACTGATATTAGTTAATTTTGTATTAAAGGACTTAAATATTTGAAAAACCTTTAGGTAGTTTTAAAATTTGTCTAAATTAATGTCGCATTTGGTAAGAAGCTGTATGATAGAGAGAAAATTGCCCTTGTCATCCTTCAAAAGTTCTTTACTGGATCCGCAAAAAGGTAAGTAGCACTTCGCTAACATCACTGGAACATTGATTAGTCTTTCCGAAACATTTTTGCCAAAAGTTTGTTTTTTTAGCAACGACTCGTGGAACGCTTCTTCTATTGTCTCCCTGTTTCTCCATTGCTCATATATGGCACACGCCTCCGCATGATGTGTGGAGCTTTCATGGCTTCAAATTCTCTGCGATAAATGCTTCTATTTAAACCTGTTGCACCCCAAGGGTTTTGAAGTGCGTAAGAAGAGACTGGAAAGGCATTTTCACGAGAAAATAACCTGCAGGGCTGGCAGTGAACACGGTCCATTCTTGATAAATAACATAACCAATAAAAGTTTTAGACCTGATTGTGTTACAAAATGGTAATAGTTTGTTGAAAATGAAGACGGCTTCGGAGCGGATTCTCAGGGAAAGATCCTTCAGATTATTTGGGATCTGCTGCAATAATTTCTTTCTTGATATCTGAGTTTACAATAATGGTGAGAAAGTCGTCATTTTTTCTTGCATCTGATCCATCTTTAGTAGTATCGGATTTTTCTGTCTCACGAATGCTGACGTCAACAAGTTGGGGGTCTGTCTCACTGCTGACATTTTGCTCATTCGCTTTAGAAGTTTCTGGTTGAGTTGGCCACAAACTCAGTCGCTGAGAGTTTCTGGCTGCCTCAGCTATTTTTTTCTTGTCTTTTTTTGTGATCCGCTTTGGTAATTTCTTTTAATATTAAATTGCTGTCAACGAGACTTTTACAATGTTGTTATTCAAAACTCAAAAAGTTTAATAAAACTAAGATAACGGTTAGTAAGTTTAATGAAACAAACTCTTTTTGTTGTTGTTTTTCCGGCTCACGAAGTAGTATTGCAGCAAGCGCAAAGACTACTGATTGTCAAGCAAAATGGATTTAATTAGAAATCACCAACCTTACTTTTTAATCACTCAAATCACAACTTCTTTTAACAAAAGAAGCCTATTAACAGAAATTATAAATCTGATCACTGACTAATAGAATGACGTGTAGCATCCAGAAGGTTAAACTAAATCTACGTAGCTTGTTCAAATAGAATGATCACTATTCTCACAAACTAAAGCGTTAGATCTCAATTTCCCTTAAAACTCTAACTCCTGCCACACAGGCAAAACAGTAACACAAAAAAACGCTGACTTTCACAGCACAAATTACGAATTTACCTATTTATATAAAGCGGGCAAAATTTATTAGAAAAATTAGCAACTTCGAGAAGATACTATATTTTCTTAATTAATTATTTTACGACGATAAAAGCCAGCCAAACAGTTACTGTTGCGTCACAAAGAACCAAGTTGAAAGGCTGGTAAACAAGTTATGCAACATGTAATAAGTTCCTGGGCTACGGTGGAAAATTGTAGAATTATCTCGAAACCATCACGTGACATTACGCATGACAACGTCATAAAGCAAAACTTATTTGCAATTACAAGGTAAAACAATTAAGCGGATAAATGTGATGCTATAAGATCATTATAGATTAAGCTTAAACTTTAACTTATAGATTAAACTTTATTAAACAGAATTGAGTGGAAGTAGCGTACCGATTATGTCATGATTACGTCACAATTAAAATGAACATGTCACAATTGAAACTTTGAATATATCAAGAAATAATTTAAATAAATCAGATGGTTAATATAAATTAAAATTATTGATGAGATGCGAAATTTATTAATAATAATAAGTTAACTTGAGCTTTTAAGGAAAACATTTTGCAATAAAATGTAGCAATGCGGGCCCCCCTTAGTGCTGCGGCAGTTACCGCCCTGTATACATGACAAAATCCTTGACTAGCTACTTTCGCCTTAAAAGGCTCATTTGATAAATAAATTTGAAAAGTAATCTAATATAAAATGCAATTCAACACCAATAGCAAGGGAATTGGATTTCAAGGCACAATACACATGATGGAGTGGAGTCACATTTGTTGCTCGTAAAACGTGCAAGAATTCTTCATTACTTCAAAATACAAAGGTGTACCAATCGCCACAATGGTGATAGCCAAAGCGATCTCCTGTTTTGGAAATGCATGATGTGATTTCATTCTTTTTCATAAATTTAACTCATGGTTCGCAATGCCGACAAAATGGTCTACTAGCCTTTGGATTGCTTAAATAGATTACTTTAACAATAACTACGGTGGAAATCGATAAACATTTGTATTTTGATGTGAAAAAGAAGAATTCTCGCTACCATCCAGTGTATGCATTAGTTTTTCTGTGGCTGAAAGCTTCTAAACGTGTTCAGTATTACCACGCGCACAAGCAACAAGCTTCACCATTGTTATATACAGGGGTGCCCGTACGTAACCTTACACTTGTCACAATGATGAATTCATTTATTTATCCCACAATTACACAATTGCAATGACGAATCTACTTATTCATCTCACAATCAAACAACTTTCTTGGGTTGTTCTTGAGTTTTCATGGTAAAATTGGGCCACTGTTTCTCTATTCTGCGGACTCCTAACTGACACAAGTCGACCGCTTTTCTTAGCATCATGAACACCGCCAGTCTCTTGAAATGCTTTCTTCAATGCATGAATAGCCTGTTTTGATGGCGGTATTCTACCGGGTGTAACAGAATTGGTTTCGGAAGGAAAAATAAAATTTGATTTTTGTGGCTGAACTGAACTAGCGCCCTTTTGTTCTCGCACGCCTTGTGTTTTCTGTTTGGCGTTTGGCGGCTTGGAATTGGAATGCAACTTTTGGGCGTTTTTTGTGCCTAAAACCGGACGAGATTTGCATTCTAATCAAAAAATATCGTTAATAAATATCATCATGTGGAAAGTCATTCGAAGCTAAAGATTTGTGCGCATTGAACAATTACATATAGTTGTGATTTTTGGATAATGGCATCAAAAACTACAATGTTTAAATTTGATTTTTTCTGATAAACATATTCATTGTAGTGTCCGCAAGCTGATAAATTTTAACGAAGGCTTTTGGTGCTAGTCAAAAAGAGACGTTTTACGAAAAAGTGGCGTTGCGTGCTTGATAGACACTGTACAGTAGGGTCGAGTGAAGTTACTTTAATTTTTTAAATTAACAGTTGTCTTTGGGCCTGAAAACAAACCTCAAAGTAGTTTTGAGCCATCTCCCAAAAAAATAGCCTGCACACCTTTGGTCAAAGGTCGTGTGAAGTCAAATTTTGTCAAAATTTCTGTATCTCCTCTTCTACTGAGGCTAGAAGGCTGGCTAATTGCTTAAAAGATACAGAAAACCCATGTTTCAATCTGTTTTAACAAAATTTTTTTCTGTATTCGCTAAAATTTGACTAAACATTTCGTGTTAGTATTTGGCCATTCAAAATCACGCAAATGCAAAACAAATAATATAAATTTCGGTAGTTGGTTGAGTATTGTCTAAAATCCGCTCAATATGTTTTAAGAAAGCACTTTGCAAAGTTAAGAATTTCAATAATATCACATATTTAGCAGTCACAAA
This sequence comes from Trididemnum clinides, assembly GCA_963675345.1. NCBI lineage: Eukaryota > Metazoa > Chordata > Ascidiacea > Aplousobranchia > Didemnidae > Trididemnum > Trididemnum clinides. Next base: position 640,284 of record OY776304.1, read on the forward strand.
AGTTTCTTGTGATGCAAGAAAAAAATAAGTCTTTGTTGTGCAATTGCAATCAACAGTTGAACGGCTTTTTAGTGTCAAATGAGGGCATCAACTTCCATGATTTGGTCATTTGTCAGATTATACTATTCCGTCTTTCGAACCCGGCCATATGCGTGGAAGCTTTTGTTGCGAGCTTTACATGACGCTCTACAGCTTGACTGTTACATCGGTGATTAAGTACAAGCTTGCTTGTTTTAAATTTTGCATTGCTTCATCGTTTATCATTTTGGTTGCAGGTGGTTCTGTGACATCAATTTGGTCAAAGTCTGCCATGATTTGGTGGAAATCAGCCTTGATATTGATCTTTGGTATAATAAATTAGCGAACAGACTATGCACTCGCATCATCTGTCATCATTTCAGCATCTTTGCCTTTGCCGATTGATAGCACTATATTAACAGCTTGAGAATGAATAGTTTTATCTTTGTCAGCCTGCATCAAGAGAATGATTTCAGGGTAGACTGAGAAGCCATTAAATTGTTTAATGCAATATCTCTTGTATACTTTTGGGGAAACTGGTTGATTTCTTGAGCACACAGAAATAGTTGGCAGCAGCGTCTGTTATTTTTGAGCTCAGCTTGGCATCAAACCAACTTGGAAAGTAGACCTTTACACAAAATTTAACCAAAATTCTCAAAGTTTTGCTGAAATTTGTTTAGGAAGTGCAGTATCTTAAAATACGACATGCATGAGTCAGCCATCTTGCCTGTGGCAAACCACCTACTTCAAACTGAGCTAAGTCATTGTCAAGCGTTTAGGCTAATGCTAGCATGGATTTTTTTAAGTTTAAAAATTGTGTTAATTAGTTTAAAATATCGTTTACCATCAATACTTACGAGAGGAGGTGTTATCCCCAGAACCCCCGCGCGTACACCACTGATAATTGGTAATTTTATATTTGTCTATACAATTTATCCAGCCTAGGGGTAACACCTTATTTTGTATGGGCCGGAGGGATTGCTTTTTTGTTTCAAAGATGAAGCTTTTTTTTTTAAATTAACTACTTCAGAGTGTCCCTCTTGCGTTAGATGGATTTCATACTTAGATGATATGATCTAAAATATGATATCATCAGAAGCACACCTAAAGCGAGCACTACTTTCACGAACATTAAAAGTGCTTTCCAAAACTAAAATTTTATATGCTGGACCTTATTTGTAATGGCACTTGACCTGCTCACATGATCGGGGCTTCATTCTGAATGCCCGCTGTTGTGACGTCATCAATTCAACTTGCTGAAGCATTTTATTTGCACAATGAGGTGAAAATAGGTTGACAATTTAGTTTCAACTAGCCTAGGTATATAAAATTAAAAAGTTTGGGCTGCGCTGCAGTAGATAAACAAGTGTGAGACTTATAAGTTTGTGGTTACACAAATTAGGCTATATCTAAGAAGGCGCCTGTACGATAAGATAAGAAATTGGTTTTTAGTAAGCCTAAATAGATAAACGTAATATGACCTCTCCGAAAATTTGATGACAAATGCATAGGCTAAACATGATAACTTAGTCTACAAGTGCCAACGTATTATGATCGGTCAATTCATTGATGAATAGACTGAAAAATATCCCAGTGAGATTAAATTATAGTACCTCGCTTGCCTACATGTCATAGTCTGTAGCCTTGAATTTTTCAGCACTAGTTCACTTAATAGAATAAAGATTTTAGTTTAGTGCTGTAATTGTGATGAGTAAAACTATTACAAGTCTCTAATCTGTTTTATCATTGTACAAAGCAGTTGGGAAGAGAAAGATGCTTTCATTCATTCTCATGGATTTTTTCATAAATCAACAAAGAATTCACTTGCTAGGTAGATTTGATCAGTAGTAAATTTAGAATTCTGTAGCTTTCATGCAGATCAACAAAGTTTTTGGAACTCTCATGCGCCGTGTAACACAATTTTTGTTCCCGGGTTCTAATTGATATTTTCTGATTGGTTTCACCCTAAAACTACGAAATATCAACATAATTTGATCTAAAGTTTGATTTTGTTGTCAGAAGAGCGATTTATTCAAAATTGCTGTGATTACTATGTAATTGCTTGGCATGTTGCCTAACAGCTGACCTCACACTATAACAGATGAAATATTTGGTGCAATAGGCCGGTTATTTTTTAAACGAAATGACACACAAAGTACAAGATCTTAGCACATGCAAATAAAAGTAGCAGCACACTATGTGTAGATGGGGTGCGGAGAGGAGGGAGTCAAGGAATAGAAACCCAAACTGAGATTACACTTGTGCAATATCAAGAACTAGTAATATTAATGAAAATTAATTCCATGGAAGGTCATTAATGTCGAATCTAACATTTCAAGTTATGTTCTGGTGTTAAAAATAATGTTCTGCATCAAAATATCCACGTAGCACAGACCATGGTTCTTGAGTAAAATACTATACACAATTTAGTTAAAAGTGTGTTGTTTTCCAGCTTTTTCGTCTATACTCCAAATCACTTTCCCGAATCAATCCCCAAATGTAATCTCCCATCATGTTTTCGTTGTATTGTCCTTGATATCGGCTCTCAAAATCTTTAATGTCCTGATGAAACCGTTCACCATGTTCTTCAGAATATGCACCCAAGTTTTCTTTAAACTCATCTAAATGTGCATCGAGCATGTGGATCTTCATTTACATTCTACATCCCATGTTACCATATGGATTTACCAAGTTGGCAACAAGCTCGGCATAGTTGTCCTCTTTGTTATTTCCCAAGAACCCTTGGACAACAGCAGCAAAACATATCCAAGCATCCTTTTCAACAGCACTTAGTGTTCCGAGAAACTCATCAGACTTTAGAATCAATTTTACTTGGGGTCCAATAAATATGCCACCTTTAACTTTGGCCTCTGAGAGTTTGGGAAACAGGTTCTGGAGATACTTAAAAGCAGCACCATCTTTATCCAAAGCTTTTACGAATTGTTTTATTAGACCAAGTTTAATGTAAAGGGGCGGCAACAGAACTTTCTTTGGGTTAATTAGTGGAATATTTTTGACATTTTTCTCTCCAACAAAAAATGTCTCACGTTTTGGCCATACTTGCTTTTGATAGTGGGCTTTGGTATCTCTGCTGTCCCAAAGACAAAGGTAGCAAGGATATTTCGTGAAATCCCCCTGCATTCCCATCAAAAAGCTATCATTTTAAAATCACCAATGACTTCCCAGTTATACTGGTCATATTTCAATACGTTCAGCACAGTTTTCACATTTTCGTAAGTTTCTTTAAGATGGACTAAATGAGCAAGAAGAAGAGATGGGTATTTGTTGCCATTATGGAGTAGAACTGCCTTGAAACTCTTTGATGAACTGTCAATGAAAAGACGCCATTCACTAGGGATACAGGGATTTCCAATTGAGTAAAAAGGCCCACTAACATTGTTGCAAAAGCAAATTGCATTTTGCATGGTGAAAAAACTGGAAAAGCTTTGGTGCCATTTACGTAGCTCAGTAATTTGAACAGAGTCATCAAGCAAATTCCACTGCTTAAGTCGTGATGTCAACAACTCTGCATTAGATTTGGTCAAACCGAGATCTCTGATCAAATCATTGAGATCTTTCTGATTGGGATAATAAGGTTTTTTCTCTTCTAAGTTAGAATTTAGGACAGAGTTATCAATTGTTATATCATCCTCATTAGTAGCGGATTCATCAGCTGAGACAGGATCTTGAGAACAAGTAGGAATGGGTACTGGCAATTGATCAGAATGTGGCACAGGAGCAATTGAGGAAGGAATACTGGGATAAACAATTGCAGGAGCATTCTTTCCAGTTCGACGTTTAGACGGATCAAACATACAAAAGTAGCAATCATTTGTGTGGTTAGTTGGTTCACGCCATATTCTTGGAATGGCAAATTTCATTGCTCTTTATTCTGCTCGATACCACCCTGAAAAGAAATACTGTTGTCACTAGTTAAGTCTCGGCTTTTTATCATAAACAGTAAACACACCAACAGTTCAAATTCAATAGCAGAATATTAACAAGACTTACCTTCCAGAGTTTTTTTGCAGTAGTCACAAGCAAAATGTGGAGCCCAAGTCCTGTCTTGGTCTCCAACAGGCATACTAAAATAAGAATTATAAGCTTCACACATCTTTGCAGATGCTAGAACAAAGTGTTTCCTTGCTCTGGTCTTGATAAATTTTCCACATATGAAACAAAATGCATCGGGAGAATGCTTGCAGCTACCCCTCTTAGACATTTTCAACAACAAATACCAGGCAGATGATGACTATTTTCAAGAAATAAGCTTAATAATAAAAGTATGTAATGGTAGAAACTAACCTGCAAACAAACAACAATTAAAAACGTACGGTACCGTGCACAACCGTTGCAAAAAAGTAGATACAACAACTTCCCATATGCTATTTAAATACTTTTGGGCTACTATATTTCAATGTATATTGTGTGATTGCAAAATTTTACTCAATTAACTACAAAAGCAAAGTTTAGATCACGTTATATTTATTTGTGTTAGTTTCTAGGTGTAACCAATCGGGAAATATCAATTAGAACCTGGGAACAAACAAAAAAATTTTTTTTGTTACGCAGTGTCATTTAATAACAGACAATTGATTTATATTTCGGGATAATTTTTAGGTTAAGAACGTTTATCAGCTTTTTGATATAATGACGCTTGTCACTTTTTGTTCGTTCCATTTGTAACTTGGATTTTGCTTGTCAATACATGCCGTGAAAATCAATTGTATTGGTTTACTGCGTAAAGCTTTGGTTTAAGGCCTAAGCGTACCATGAAATATGTTAAGGGAACCATTGCATTTTCGTGATTTACCCACGCTGATAAGATGAATGATTACGACCAGAAAAACAGTCCACTTGGCAACAAAAACTAATAAACATTAGAATATAATCTACTTTAGTAGAACAAATAAAAAGTGCAGCTTTTTATAAATACTTATAAAAATATTGATATATATTGCCGCCATGGAATAATGGTATTGTTACGAGTTTTGAAAAGAAAGATTTAGAGTTCAAAATTCTTTTTAAAACCCCATTGGCATTCGTCAGGAAGGAAATCCAAAATTCGTAGTTTTACGGTGCTCAAAAAAAGTCTGGTTCGAAAGCGAGAATGTCGTGGTAGACATACACTGAATCAGCACGTCTGAACCTGTGAATAGAGGGAAAAAAACGTAATATCAAGAAAAATAAATTTATTGATGTAACTCGGAGATTACACAGCACAGCATTACCACGAAATCAAAATGAAATAATTTTGTAGCGGTGAAGGTGGGCAGACTGAAATACCAATAAATACTTTCGGCCGATCAAATGCCCGGCCATGCATCAGACAAAAACAAATTATATAATGCTAAGTTTACATCAAAATCAAAAGCGGTGGACTAAAATACAATTATTATGGCTATCTAGCAGTGAATGGTATGGCAAACATAGGAAGGAGCAAAAAAAGCATGCACTCATTAAATTATTTATGCTTAATTTATTAGGAAAATAATTAGGAAAAATAAAGGTTTAAAAAATTTGAAAACTTTTTCTTGGGTGTACAAAAACGGCTTTAAAGCCGAAACAATTTCATAAAAATGATACAAAACATCTAATTTTTTCCACCCTGATCAAATCAAAACCAAGGTTGCACCCCTGGCTGCACATAGCTTACAGTGACAACTACCAAGCAGAATATATGCTTCTACGCAGCTACAGTGGTGGTTGCTGGAATTCAGCTTCAAACGTTTTTTGACGTACCGTAATAATTAAGCTTTCAATGATTAATATTCAATCAATCACTAAATTATTGGTATTCAATGCGATTATTTTTATCTTTGTCAAGTTTTGATCATGAAAACAAAAACCCAAACTAGTATTTTGTTAAACATAATCAAATCAACATAAGAAAGCCAGCATAAACAGAAAATACCGATGCTTTTCGCCCCCTCTCGGGGATTTCATCAGGGCTATGTAAATAAATCTGTAAATCCAAAATAATTTTAATATTGTGGTACTGGACACTAATGCAAAAAACAACGTTTTAACGCTGCATCTCTCAATGAAACACAAACGGCAGAAGCGACTTCGTCTTTTGGTGAATGACCGAGTTTTATGTTTAAGAATGGCTTAGGCGTTTGAAGAGCAGCGTTTTCATTAGCCCGGTTTCAGTGTTAAAACAGCACCTCTTTAATAATGTGAAGTTTTGCTCTGCAGACTTTGCACTGATTGCAATGAGATTTGATAGCTCCTAAAAAATGTTCACAAGATAAAGCATTGTTCAATACAAAAAAATTTTCGAATTGTAAATATGCTGGTCAGTTGCACACATCAAAAGTATCAGTAAAGCGAATAAGGAAAAAGCGCAATTAAGCAAAAAGCTTGATTTGCAAAGAAATAAAAGATGTGGCCCAAAAAGTTCATATTTACAACAAGGAAAGAAAGCCAGATTAACTTAATTGAAAAAGTCTGAAAACTTTTAAAAAGAGAGATACAGTGCCATGCAAATTGATTCGGACAGTAATGAAACGAGACAAATATTTGTTAAAATACGGTTTAAATTATAAAGTCACCGAAATTACTTTACAAACAATACTTTTAATACAAAATATGACCACCCTTTGCCTTTATGAGCATTTTCACTCGATTTGGCATAGAACTAACCAATGTGGAACACATTTTGACAACTTCATCATCATTGTATCAGGTCCCAATAATAGCAGAAATCAGCTTCTATACAATTGAAAAGTCGGTTTTCTCAATCCTGCGTTGAATTATTGCGCATAGATTCTCAACTGGATTGAGATCAGGCGGGTTTCCAGGCCAATTTAGAATGGTTATATCCTTCTCTTCAAACAATGTACGCATTTTTTTGGAAGTATGCCACTGAACTAGATCCTGCTGGAAAATGCAATCACCATCAGCAAAGTCTCTTTCCAGCACAGGAAGCAAATGAGACTGCAATGTTGCCTTGTATTTGTCACTGTTCATCATACCTTCAATAATAATCAGGCGTCCTGGACCTTTATAGCAGCAAAACTACCCCAAAACATCTTCTTAGGGGGATGCTTTGGGATTTGTTGAATGTGCTCAGGCCAAATAATCTCTCCTTTGCTTTTTCCCACCATCGCTGATTTGTGCCCATGCACCTCAAAATGCGATTCATCGGATAATACAACCTTTCTCCAATCACCTTTTTGTCTATCCAGCGTGATTACGTGCCCAGCTCAGGAATTTTTTCTTCATTGCCTTAGTTCAGTGGTTCTCAAACTTTTTTCGATGCGACGCATTTAAAAATGCTTACGAGACTTTGCGACGCACCAAACAGCATCCTAAAATTTAGTTTGCTGTACTGCAAAATAAATGTGACCCATAATCCACACAAATTAGTGTTCTTATGCTCCCGAGATTTTGGATGGTCTATCATCTTCAATCGTAAAATTACGCTCTTCTAAGTTTGTAACTCATCGTTCCTGTTTTCGTCCAACATACAACTGAATGCTTTATTTTTGATACATTTTTCGTCATTTAAGTTAAACTTCTGCAATTTTATTCATGACTAGCAGATTTACCCGTCGTTGATCGGGTAAAATGTAAAGACTGATTAAATTTTTACATTGAATAACCATATTTTAATATAGGTTCAATAAATATAGGCTCGTAGCCCCCCATAGACAATTCTGATCGAAATCAAAATACCGTACTTGGCTTCCCTGGAAAAAGTTATATAAGATTCATATGTTTGTTTGTATCTAAATGTCTCCAGTTTTATTTCTATAGCGGACAGACAGACAAACTTTGAGTTTTATATATATAGATTTTATTCATGAATCACAAGTCAACAATTGCAACAGTGTATTAAAAACACTATTGTGAAAATATAATTGATTATGAATGTCAGAAGAAAGTAAAAATGGAATCTACGATCAGAGTTCTTTTGACGCAACAAAACCTAGATTTAATGACACAAAACCAAATTATCCCGCGACGCCCTTGGAAAATTGAAACGACGCACCAGGGCGTCGCGACGCACAGTTTGAGAACCACTGAGCAAAAGTGATGCAAGCAAATTTGGGGGAGAGAATCTCGAACATAGATTGTCGATCTTGATCTAAATGGTCGTTGTGGAACATCGGAATAGCCAATGTCAGATTCATTTTGGCTGGAATTTGATGCTTTCATTATTTTTAGAGTACGGTCAGTCTTCTGCGGTGCTATTGCTTCGACTGCTCATGAAATGTCTACTAAAACTGTTCAGGCGCCTTCGCTATATGCTTTTGCGAATTTATTGCAGCCCAAAAAAAACTGCTTTCAATTTACACATGAAAACAAAACTTTTTTCAGCTCTAGAGCCTTTTTTTGTAATGCAATTACAAAAAAATTTAAGTTACTTACAAAAATATATACACAAAACATCCGATTGCTGATGTTACTCCAATCAAGCTCAACATTAGGATGAATCCCAGATGATAATCTTAATAAATATAAGCTGATTACTATAAGTGGACATGTAGTTAGATTACTTACAATAAGAGAAGAAAGCTATAAAACACACGCATGCAGACACACTAATACACGCGCGAGCGCACAAATACCCACATCGGCACACAACACAAAACACACACACACACACATGCAGGAAAAGGAGTATCAGGATACATATATTGGCGACACTTTTTTGGATCGGTTTCAGTTCAGCAATGCAAGAAAGTATTGGGGATTCATATCGCTTTATTGTAATTTTGCGTTTCAACGATGCTCGAAAATTGTAGGCTTAAAAACCCAAGTCGAAAAATTTACTCAAAGGTTCGTTTCAAATAATAAATTTATGTAGCCGACTTCAGATCTAGCCATGCACGGTCCTTTAACAAAGTGACTTCATTATTTGGTGCGAATGATAGACGGGTAGTTATTTTTATGTATTAGAACTTTTGACACATTTGGTCTTATGGTTTTTAACTTCAAAGTTAAGCTTGATGTGTTCAGTGATTAGTAATTATTCTAGTCGGCACATTTTATTACAAAAAAATGACAGACTACTCACGGGAATGACGTAATCGTGCAAAAAAAGGTTATAAATATGCTAACAAAGAATTCATCTGCAGTTCAGTTCAGTTATAACTAATATTCTTACTTGCCATTCAGTTACTTGCAAAGCCATATTAAAACTGGTATGCTGGGACTATAATATACAGCCCATAGCCAAATTATTGGACGCACCTGCATTTTTTGTTGGGTTTGGCGTCTGCGCAAAGCAGAAATACCTTCACATCATAAATGACTATGGCGATTTTGTTTATTGACCACTTATATGATAATGCATCGAATAATTGAAAAGATGCTATGAAACCTTGGATTAAAAAAAAAACGTTTGAGAAGCTTGTAATGATTGGGAATTTAATAGAAATTGTAGAACTAAAATGAAAAGATTTTAAAGTTAATTGCTTCAAAATTGTAACACAAAATGTTGCAACTCTATAGCACAAATTATAATTCTGTGCAACACTTATGACCTGATATTATTACTCACATTAATAACTTTATTAAGCTGCATATATTAATACCGGTATCTAGCTTTTTCCCTAGTTTGGAAAGCTGTTGGTGAAAATAAGATATGACTCCTCAAAAATGTTCACAAATTGACGCATTGCGTTATACGTACGTTGCTAATATTTATTAATAATGGATATGGTAGTAAAATAAATATTTACTTTAACCTTAGCTTTTTGAAATGACAAAATAGTTTATTTTGGAAAACTACTCTTTAAAGACAAGACAAGAACAAAAATCGGCGAATTACATACATATATCATAAACATATGGGAGAAGTCGAAAAACTGTTTAATATTGAATATTTAGTAATGTACCCTATTGCAGCAATTAAAGCCTTGATTTGATTTGAGGTACTGCTTATCCGGTTTTTTTTACTGTCTTCTGTTCTGCGATTGTGCTTGATGAGTCCAAACTTCAATAATTTTTTCTATCAGTTAAAATTTGGTCACAATTTTGCTTTTTGCTACAGTGCTGTGCAAATTAGTTCGGACAGCAGTGAGGTTTTTGCATTTTTTGTAATTTTCCGCTAACTCTTTAGTTTTACACCGATTTCTTCAAGGTAAAAAGTACAAATAGCGTATGGCAATCACCAGCTGTGCTTGTCAACCATGTAACGCATCACAAGCGCCACCACTACACTGTTTACTTCGCTTGCTGTTTTAAAACGCCAAATTAAAAGCAATCATATTTTTCTGCAGGGCTGGTATTGCTGTTTAAAAATTTTAACCTTTGAGCATATTTTTATATAGGGTTGCGTTTGTACGTTTTGAAATATTTTTCTATGAGTGGTAGACTTTAATTACATTATGGATGTTACACCAAGGAAGCGTGCAAGCATTATTGCTCTGAAAAAACATACTGGTTTGAGTATAAGAAACATTTTCAAAAAGCTGGCTATCCCAAAGTCAACTGTGGGTGACATCATAAAGAAAGCTAAGGACACTGGTGAATCACGGACATTACGACATGGAAGATGTGGAAGAAAGCGCAAGACAACACCGTAGGATGTTAAGGTAATGATAAGAAAAAGTGTGAAAAATCCGAAGAAAACAAGTAAAGATCTTTAGAGGGACCTAGCCTTAAATGGTGTAAATGTTGCTTCTTCCACAGTCCGACGGAGGCTCATTGAAGTGGGTAGAACAGCAAGAAGGCCTCTACGTAAACAATTGTTAACTAAGGCAGTGGTTCTCAAACTGTGCGTCGCGACGCCCTGGTGCGTCGTTTCAATTTTCCAAGGGCGTCGCGGGATAATTTGGTTTTGTGTCATTAAATCTAGGTTTTGTTGCGTCAAAAGAACTCTGATCGTAGATTCCATTTTTACTTTCTTCTGACATTCATAATCAATTATATTTTCACAATAGTGTTTTTAATACACTGTTGCAATTGTTGACTTGTGATTCATGAATAAAATCTATATATATAAAACTCAAAGTTTGTCTGTCTGTCCGCTATAGAAATAAAACTGGAGACATTTAGATACAAACAAACATATGAATCTTATATAACTTTTTCCAGGGAAGCCAAGTACGGTATTTTGATTTCGATCAGAATTGTCTATGGGGGGCTACGAGCCTATATTTATTGAACCTATATTAAAATATGGTTATTCAATGTAAAAATTTAATCAGTCTTTACATTTTACCCGATCAACGACGGGTAAATCTGCTAGTCATGAATAAAATTGCAGAAGTTTAACTTAAATGACGAAAAATGTATCAAAAATAAAGCATTCAGTTGTATGTTGGACGAAAACAGGAACGATGAGTTACAAACTTAGAAGAGCGTAATTTTACGATTGAAGATGATAGACCATCCAAAATCTCGGGAGCATAAGAACACTAATTTGTGTGGATTATGGGTCACATTTATTTTGCAGTACAGCAAACTAAATTTTAGGATGCTGTTTGGTGCGTCGCAAAGTCTCGTAAGCATTTTTAAATGCGTCGCATCGAAAAAAGTTTGAGAACCACTGCTTTTGCTGATTGTCCAAGACAGGCCAACGCGAATCAATACAGCAAAAATGTTATACTCGTATAAGGCAAATGACTCTTTTACCGACCTCATGCCCAAATTACCTAATGGGGCGTCGTCACTTTCGGATATCAACTTTATCAATGAATCAGGAAACAAACATGAAGCCTCTTTTTTAAGAGAGTTTATTTTGTCCATTTTGTGCACAAAACAAGCAATCAAGATCGCTCTTGGTCAACTCCTGTAAAGATCAAAAAATGCTTTTGCTGCCATGTGTTGTCCAGGCAAATTCTAAGGCGCTCTTAGTTCTCAGTCAGTAAAAATATTGCTTTATTTGGGAAGCTGGTCTCTGTTTCATGACTTTTCAATGGAACTGGCTTGTTACTATGAGGAAATGTCGCAAAATGAACAAAGCTATTTGCAACCTTAAACAAAATCGGAAAAGATAGCAAACAGACTGAAAATCCGCAAGCATTAAACAAATTCAAAAATGCCAAGTCTTTAGTTAAGAGCGCTGACAAGTCTTTTTAAAACAGCGATCTATTGATAGCAACATTTTTTTTATGAATTCATTTCCTGTTTGCAAATCTTTAATCAAATTAATCCGCACAAACAGGTAGAATCCTGGGCTCCATCACTCGTGCGTCGCATCAAAAAAGAGAAATCCCGTTTAGTATCTTTCGCGGAGACTCAACAAGCAAGCTTACCTGCTTTTTTTCTCACAGTTTATTTCGTTCTAAAGCAGGAAAGTGGTGAATACTGTTTCAAAGTCTTTGGTATAAATCGAAAAAAGGTGCAAAAGTTAGTCTAACCAAATGGAAGCGGATGCAGTATCCGCTACCCACTTCACCAGTTTATTTTAATGGTGCTCACATCAGCGTTCCAATTTCCAAACGAAAATTCAGTGCTTTGTCACAGAAATGTTTTCTGAGGGCGACGCCAGTGATGGTGAATGCGACGAGCAAACCTGTAAGCACAACTTAAAAGACTGATAAACAGCCAATGCATATATATCACTGCCTGTACTGCATCCACGGTTAATTTTTTCCAAAGCTCAAAATATCAACTTGAACTTAGAGCAAACGCTTAAAACGCAGCACGCAATGAAATTAGTATTTGTTGAAGGAGAAGATTCTTCAGATTAAATCGGTAGTGTCATAGGATTTTCAAAGTTGTAGAAAGTTGAAAAACAGTACCACACAAAAATATTTCACAATTGGCACTTGTGGCTGTTTTATTATGTTTCATACGCCCAAACGTTTTTACTGCCGTTACTTGCAAATCTTCAAATAGATGTTAAGACTGTGATAATCAATTCTAGAAAGTCGTATCGAGAAATTATTTGAGTTAGCTTTAGCAATGTCACTGTAGGTTAGTTTTGGTTCAGTTATACGGTGCTACAGGTTAACGCTACTAAGTTTGGTTTCTTGAGCTTGAATTAAGCCACGGCTAGTGTTTCCGTAGACTTTTATTCAAAGCCACAGCCAAAACTAAGTCTTTTTAATAAAGCTTTATTTTTCTGGGACGGGAAAACTTTTTGTAGGTTATGGTAGAACAAGATTAGGTGCAGACCGGGTGGATTACCGCTAAAAAATAACGAAAACATCACAAGCATTACCATTTCCCTGTCTATTGACAAATGACATTTCCAATAACGTAAGGTGGTAAACTTTTTTTGGATTCAAAGAGTGAGTTCATGCTGCAACTACATTGCATAGATTTGTAGTTTAAAAGATCTAACATTTCCGCAGTTTGAATTCATACTGCATCCTATAAAAAGACTTACTTTCTCAATTTTAACGACATTACTTATAGACATGCCCGTCTTTATAAATATACACGGTATCCAAGTTATGCACAATTCAATAACAGATCAATAAAGACTCCAGCAAGAGGTGATATCAGCTGCTTCGCTGGCCCGATGATTTTTTTTTTGTTGATGTTGGTTTCCGCCACCCCCATTTTTCCCATTCTTAAAAGGCCGTTGCTTTTGGACCAGAACTGCAGTCATTACAATCCATTAGTAAAAATTGTCGAAAAATGTCCTGTTCAAGTGCATAGCAAGATATCCATCATGAGTTTTGAACCTAGTACCATTACCACCATAAACGTAGTTTACACCCACTTGACCACGTTGCTGACAGCTTTAAATTTTGACATGGGTAAAGTCACCATGGTCGTCATATTTGGAATGAAAAAACTGTTTTAGTATGGTTGAAGAGATACTTTTCAAATTTTACACAACTTTGAAAACTATCAGCAAAAAATTTTAGTTTTACAAAAAAAGTACAAATTTTCATGTTTGAAAAAACGAGAGAGACAATCTTCTGCTCTCCTTCCGTTTGCACTTACAAACTGACTTGAGTAAGATTACGATTTTAGTAAATCGTTAGGAATAGCATGCCTTGGCTATAAGGACTTCTTTCGATCGCGGGAAACAATTTCGATGTAAGCTGTTTTAGTGGCGTAAATACAAGCTTGCTTTATTGAGTGCCTGTAATTGTACCATCAGAAAAGAACATTATTTTCCAAAACCTTGGTTTGAATTTGTTTAAGTGAATATTGATTGTAGAATAAAGAAGTGTTAGCCAGCTAGTTTCTAATAACTAACTAGCAATACATTGAAACCATCTCTCATTATTTAGAAACTATACCAAGACAAATGACTTAAAGGTTTCAAAAGATCATCATAAATCCTCTTCTCTCGACAATTCCAAAAAGGAATAAGAGTACTTTGAAATAGAAGATAATGGACCTCAATCGCTTGAGGACGTAGCTTTTCTTGGTGCCCTACCAACAACGGACTATTCTAATTCTGAGAACTTTGAAAAAACATTAAATTCTGTTGGCATCTTTAATAATTACTGTGACAATGACAATCCTTAAAGAATCGAGAATTCTGTTTAAATATAAATTATTTTGAGCAGGAAAATAAATTAGTGTTTGCTGGTCCACATATCACGCATGTTTTTTGTTGTCCATATTAATTTGTTCTAGCTTAGAATTAGTTCAGATACACATTCGTAAAAAATGTTATCACAGAAAATCTCTTTGGTTTTTTACATCTTGATTCACAAAAGTAAAAAATACAATTTTATGATTAATTAATCAAGTATGTTTTTTGAAGTATTGTGCTGCGAAATTGGTTGCGCTTGACTCGACAAATAATAATCAGCCACTTCAACTCATTGAACACAACAGGAACAAAGAGTTAGGAAGCCTGTGAAGTAACACTGCTTCGACTTATCGGGTCTCTTCAATGCAGTTGGTGACCGAAAAGTAGTTAGAGGCTTTAAATAAAGCATAGAAGTTGTGACGTTTCTTTCCTATAGTCTCAATTCTTTCCTGACACAACCTTCAACCAGAATAAAACAGATAAAAACGTAGATTATTTTAAAAGTTAGTGACACGACGTCAGTGTCTACTCGTCTCCATATATCAACTTAACTCCCTTTTTCCGTACTTCTCGAAAGCGTGCAATGCACACCTTATCAGCATAATTAGAACACCGCACAGAGAACCCGCCCGAAGGCGGACCGCGCTATTAAGGCAACCCGTGTTCAAAACCAATGTGTAACACTCTCTCCCCTCCACTAAAGCAGAAGGAAGTAGCCAGAAATATACTGTACGTAGACACAATATTACAAACAGCCTACAACATATCAATTCATGGTAATGTGATTCAATAATATTAAAATTACCCAGGTGCAATACTATTCATAGAGTGCAGTTAAACGATCAAAGTGCAGCTAAACATCTGGAAAATAATGAGGGCGTCTCAACGTACTTATGGGCCGTAAATCTGGTCTACGACTGTTAATATTGTGACTTCGTGACAATTTCAACTGACTTGGGGAGAAACGTCGACAAAATCCCATGTCGCTATTTGGCCAATCGTTACGAGATGATTCTTTTAACTTATCATCCTCAGTCGTAGATTTTCCATTAATTCTTCCACAACTCTTCTTTAAACGATTAAAATGAACACGTTTAGTTGAAGACCCGTAAAGACTTTCTGTCACATAATTCACAGGTGGTAACACTTCAACAACACGATAAGTGCCACAACAAGGCAAGTGAAATTTACGCGATTTATCAGATTGTAACACAGAATTCTTTAATATCACAAGATCTCCAGCACTGTACGCGGTGTTTGCCGATGCCTTCTGATCATAGCGTTTTTTCATCAGATTCCTTCTTTTTTTTAATCTTGTTTTGACCACTTCATGAACCAGGTGCATTCTGTCCTCTAAATCAGCAATAGCATTGGTGGAAGGAAGAAAGCTCGGTTTACCCGTCATCAAATCCGCCGGCAATCGCAAATCTCTCCAAGCGACTAAAAAGTAACGTTTTCCTGTGTGAGTCATAGGCAAGCCACCAAGTACATTGATCTCAATTCGCTGCATTGGGCTCAGATCCGAAGAGGGAACAAGCTCAGCCTTTGGAGTTGTTGATAGTTATTTCCGTTGGTCACACAGTTGATACTCTTCACAATATGCGGTAACAGATGCTCTCCCACGTGGCCAATAAAATCGTTCCGATATCTTTTCAGCAGTTTTCTTTACACCCAACTGGCCTCCACCGTGAGCAGAATCGTGAAGAGCTTTAAATATCTCCTCTCTATTGGCACTCGGAACCAATAATTGGGCTCTTACATCATTGAGTCTTTATGCTTTCGTTACAACCAAGAATCCTTGAGAACGATTTCTCCAAAGATAGACCAGTAATGCTGGATCGCTTCGCTGGACTTTCTAATCTTTTTAAATGGTGGTCTAGAACCGCATCGGACCCAATCAAGTAAAACAGACAAATGTTCATCTTTTTGTTGGAATCGTGCAATTAAATTATTATTCCAACCTTGGCATTCTTGGAAATCAATGGCAAACATATCTACCTTGCTCGAGTTCTCAACATGTTCCTCCACATTTATCAAGCCATTATCATAGCGGAACGGGCAATCATCAGGAAAATTCACCTCCCCGCCAGGACACCTGCTCAAAGCATCAGCATTTCCATGAACAGATCCTGAGCGATGTACAAGTTTAAAATCAAACTCGGCCATCAATTTGAACCATCGCGCGCACTGACCACAGGCATCCTTGGACTCCCACAACCATCGTAGAGCAGCATGATCAGTTCGCAGTGAGAACGTTAGATCCAGATAACAACGAAACTTTTGGAGAGCATGAACAACAGCTAGAAGTTTTTTTCATGTTGTGGAATAATTCCGTTCACATTTGGTTAGTGTTCGGCTACAGTAAGCAACTGGATGCTCTTTTCCATCGCAAATTTGAGACAAAACTCCCCCAACTGCAGCATTTGATGAATCAATATCCACAACAAGGAGTTTGGAAAAATCAGGATACACTAAAACAGGTGCGGATGTTAAAAAACTTTTTAAACACAAAGATGCGTCATTACATTCACCGGTCCATTCGAATTGCTTGGCCGACTTTTTGGTCAAATTATACATTGGTGCAGCTAATTTGGCAAAATCTTTAACAAACTTTCGATAATATGATGCAAGACCCAAAAATAGTCTTACTTTTTTTAATGACTTGGAAATTGGCCAGTTACTCACACAAGCCACTTTCTCAGGGTCACACGAAACTCCCGATTTTGATACAATATGGCCTAAAAACTTCACCTCACTTTTAAATAAAGTACATTTTGAAGGCCTTAGGGTTAAGCCATGCAATTCAGGTCATGACAAAATCGAGATTACGTAAGTGTTCATCAAAAGTGCTTGCGTAAACAATGATATCATCCAAGTACGCCAAAACGCCCTCCCATTCAATACCATTTAAATAAAACTCTCATTAAACGCTGAAAGGTAGCCGGCGCGTTTGCCAAGCCAAAGGGCATCACGTTAAATTCAAACAATCCTGTATGGCATGTAAACGCTGTTTTCTCCTTATCTTTTTCGTGCATAGGAATCTGCCAGTAACCCGATTTCAAATTCAAAGTGGAAAAGTATCCACACCTGGACAGCTGATCAAGGCTGTCGTCTATTCTTAGCAAGGAAAAACTGCACTTTTTAGTACAATTATTGAGAGCACGGTAATCGACACAAAATCTGATACTGTCGTCTTTTTTCTCAACCAAAACGATGGGACTGGACCACGGCGACTTAGAAGTGCTAATAACACCGTCATCCAGCATATCATCAACAAGTTTACCTACTTCTTGTTTTTGTTTTGTCGACATTCTTCGAGGCTGCTGACGTACAGGCATGAGATTGCCAGTATTAATGCTATGTTTAATCACTTCAGTTCGACCCAAATCAGTTTTTTGACAATGAAAAAGCCTTTTTGTGCTTTTCAATAATTTCATGCACTAATTTCTTTTCTCCCTCGTTAAGGTTCAACTCATTTAATTTTAATTCCTCCGACAAAGCAAAAGGTCAGCATCTTCACTACATGAAACCGCGAAAGAATGATCCTGAATCATAGGCACGATTTCTAAAATATAAGCACAATCGTCAACATATAAATCCTTCGCAAAAACACTGATTTTTACAAGAACAATTATTTTAGCAACAATTACTCCCATAGGTAAACGTTTAGCGGTGGGAGTAAAGTTAGCCATTCTGACTAGCACAGAGTTACCAAAAGTTTTTGTCACTCCATTTCCACACAATTTCGTATTTACCCAACAACGCTTTATTTCTCTCGACATAAACGTCTGAGCCGTCACTAAACTCATGACCAATAATTTTGCAGGGTACCATTATTTCAGTAAACGGTGGTAATTTTAAAGTGCTAACCAGATTCGCATCGAAGGAAGACGGTGGGCTAAGCCGCTTTGTTAGGTGCAGGGTAACATCTCCAGCTTTTAAAACTTTTTGTTTCTAATCAACTACGCACTGTTGTTTCGCAAGAAATCCAAACCCAAAATAAACGGTTCGGTCACATTTTTACACACATACACATCAAATGGTACTCGATAGTCCCCAATGGCATTAGAAACCTCAGTCTTTCCTAACATAACGAGTGGTTCACCGCCACGCCGACAAACTTAATATCATTTGATACATTAAACAAAGTCGGAGAGTCGCACATTCGGTAAGTTTCTTCAGACAATACGGTCACTGATGCACCTGTATCTACTAACGCACACACATATTTATTGTTTACAATAATCTTAGCATATTTACAAAGTTCATCGCTGGTTGACGGCACATAATAAACATTTTTCTCCGGTTGGCTTCGTGCATTGGCTCGGTCATCGTCGCGATCCACTTCTCGATTGCCGCCGTTTTTCTGGACAATTTCTTTGAAGATGTCCACTTTTTCCGCAAAAATAACAAGTGATAACCGGTGTAGATCTCTGTTTGAAACACATATCTTTGATATCCTGTACTTCTTTTCGTAGATCTGCAATGAGACCTTTTAACTTCTCGATCTCATTCTTTTGGTTGACAGATTTCTGAAGTCCGATGGCGGACAAAACAGCAGAATCATCCGGTAGGGTATCAGTATTCAAAGCTAATAGCCGTTTTGCGGTATCTAAAAATCTAGGACAGTCAGCTTGCGAATTTCCGACCGTTAAGCGGTCGAAAAGATGCTTATCCCTCAATCCACTAATCAACACATTGTACAACACGTCATTTTTTGTTTGGGCTTCTTCCTTATCGGGATATGCAATCTCTCCCAGCTGCTGGAGCGCAGCAACGTAACTTTGGTTGGATTCTCCGATTGCCTGGAAGCGGCTAATTAACTGCTGGCGCGCTTTGTTTGACTGCTTAGCTCAACACGCTACTTAGGTAGCCTTTTGTTTTAAAACATCATACGACAATTCATAGAGTTGCTCATCAGCTTCCTGCATTTCACACTTCATAGTTTCTGGTAAGCAAGCCAAAAATGCATGGCGCTTTGCTGCTTCAGGCGCTTCTACACTTTCGCAAAAGCTCTCGAACGACGCCAAAAATCCAACAAAACTTTCTCCTAGCAAATACTTTGGGGGCTGACAAAAGAAATTCATTGGGCGTGCTCGCCAGTGTTACGTTTCTTTCCTATAGTTTTAATTCTTTCCTGACACAACCTTCAACCAGAATAAAACAGATAAAAACGTAGATTATTTTAAAAGTTAGTGACACGACGTCAGCGTCTACTCGTCTCCATGTATCAACTTAACTCTCTTTTTCCGTACTTCTCGAAGGCGTGCAATGCACACCTTATCAGCATAATTAGAACACCGCACAGAGAACCCGCCCGAAGGCGGACCGCGCAATCAAGTCAACCGGTGCTCAAAACCAGTGTGTAACAAAGTAACTTCGCAGTCACAAACCATCAATCACTCGTCATTGTCGCTGCGGTCAGAACAAGCTATAGTTCAAACTCAACAAACAACTATCCCGATGCAAAGAATGATATCAATAACAATTGAATAATTTGCACTATTTTGCATTGGTATGTCAGACTATCCGCTACATCCAAATAGCTGCAACTTGCTCACTCTTGCTCTTCACTTTTTGACGCAATACCGCCACTGACGATAGTGTCACGAAAGGCTTATCGCTAAAACAGTTTTTTCAAAGCTATATAGTCTATGCGAATACATTTTCCAAACCAAATTTAACTTTCAGAACGTTTGCGAAGAGCAGCCCCATGATTTTCCTATAAACTTCGTGATATTCGGCTACATCTGCTATCTTATTTGGTTCAGTTGCAAAACTTTACCAAGCCGTGTGGCTGATGTCACTTATCAACTTTATTATTGAGCACCAAAGCAGCCGTATTTTGTTGACGCAGCAAAAATCATCTAAATTGACCAGTAAGCAATTTTTGGGACAATCTGCTTTAATGGTTGGTTGGTTGGTTGGTTTACCCCTCCTCCTCCTTGTGATGAAGGTACGGCTCGAACGAAAATCCAGGTTCACGCCGCTTACTTAACTGAGTTAGGCTAGGAGGAAGTGGCTGCTCATCCCAGTTATGGCTGTAAATTAAAATCTGCTTTAATGGTCGTACTAAATGCTGGTGCGATATTTCAATATGAAGTCGCTGCCGAGTTAAAATATTTTCAAATTTTAGTGATCCAAATTTATTTAATCATGATACACCTTTAATTATCAAAATTTCTATTGCCGCAGCATTCACTCGAAATTGCTCTCTTACAAAATTTATTTCGTCTTGCTCATTGTTATTTCAATTTTTTGCAACATTAACTCGATTATTACTGAAATTCTTGTATCACTAATAAAAGGAGCAAATTCTGCATCTAGTGAGTATTTTTCTATCGAGTGAAGCAGTAAAAAATAACCAAACTCCCAACTGAAAATTCCAAAATGAGCTCTGTTTCCGGTAACACATGACCCTTTTTTAACTTTACAATTGCCTAATTGACATAAAAAGCTACTCAATTGTTTATAAGTGATCACAAAAAGGCGTTACTGCGCAAAACTACTGCGCTGCTAACGGATTCCTGGTGGAAAGAAAGCGAATTAGCGATCCACCAATTATTGTCAGACATTTTATGTAAGACTCCACAACAACTAGTTTGCAACCCACTAGTCCAATTGATATAGGCAGCTACAGATGGAGGCGACATAGGAACAGTGTCCGCGGTACTGATCTTTGCACCAAAAATATAGGAAGTAGTTAATGACGTTGTTTTGTACATGTCACAAGTAATACTGTAAGGGGAGAAAAAAATTGCTTACTTCAATAATAGACGTTAGCCCGGCAGGTATGTATGCGAAACATGTTACGTTTGATGGATTTTTTGAGCTGCGCTATCAAAAATTCACTTTTGAACACATTGACACGGCTCATCCTACCGAAAACTGATAAGCAAAAGCGGGCAACAATGAATTAGCAGCCAGTTGATAAAGGAAAAAGAAATGTAAAGAACATAAATCCATGATGGTTCAGTTTTTTGTTTTAGAAAAATGTGCACGATTTACAAATTATCCGTCTTCATCTCGTGGTCAAAAGCTGTGTTGTAGATGATGCGGAAAGCAATACAGCTGTTGAAGCCTCAGATGAATCGCGCCTTGTAAAAGGAGTACTATTAGCAATGGCAATAGTAATAGGTAGTAGATTGCTCAACGAATTTTTCTCTAACGTAGCAATATTAAATTAGTTTAGTCGTCTTCAAACGGTCTGTGCATACGTTGTCTATTTTCCTCTCCAGTTCGAGGGTAAACACTTTTTCCGATAAGAGGCGGGTATGGGAAAAGCCTCGGTAAGGTCGTTGAAGGAGGATTAAACATCATTTTGTTTGATAACACATGCAAGAAGGATGATAAGTCTTGGTGAATATTTGTAGGTTGTGAGGTTACAACGCAAGTCCAGACAGGTTGCATACGTTTCATAAAACAGCGCAAAATGGATATGTATACCCAGATCTGTTTGAATTCGTTGCAATGTTGAAACAATCGCCTGGCAGGCGTAAAGAAGTACCATATAACATTTCGTTGGAGGAGTAGGGGTGGTATTCGTTGATATAGAGCGAATTCCAAGTTTTACCCAACCCAAATTATAAAACCAATTGAATGGGTTATCGTGAGCTTTTACAGCTGCCTTCAAGACACGGAGGGAACGCTATACGACTTCGTTTGCCTTTCAGTTATTGGAAGTGGCGTGGAATAATTTGCACTCCAAAAATGTCATTTAGTCGTGTCCCAGAGTAGAGGTGAACTGCCTGCCTCTATCAGCGGTAAAGATCTCAGATACTCCACAAAGATTCACAATATACAACACAAACACGTCAACCAAAGTTAGCGTTGTGATAGAAGAGAATAGCCTCGGGCGAGGGCGGAAAAAGACCAATGAAGATCAGAATGTTACGATATCCATTGGTAAAGGGTAACGGACCAAATACGTCAAAATAAACATGGGAAAACTTAGAGAAGCCGGTTCGAACATCTGAAAAGAAGATTTTGTATGTACACCCACCTTCGGCTGTTGACAAAGAATGCAGGCCTTGCACCAGCGTTGTATGTCATGATTTATGCCGACCCAAACGAATCTTTGTGATATTAACTGGCAACTGCGTTCAATGCCAGGGTGAGAAAAGGAATGCAGGAAATACCTGCTTACGGGAACTCTCCCTTACAGGGGTCGGAGATATTCCTGAAACACGCCACCTAGGAGTTAAACGCCATTTTCTGAAATCAGTTTCTCAAGTTGCAGTGCGTGGTTACCTCGTTGGAAGCCAGTTAGGGAGCTGTCGCCAGCTTGGGCTGCTGCCATAGCTAAAAAAATTGTTGCTGTCTGTTCTCCAAAACCTTCCATAAACTTACAAGACCAACAGTCTGAAACAAGATTATCTTCCCTTATAATGTATCGCACATCACTAGCAAAATGAGAGATAAACTTTAAATGACGCAGTTACCGCGGGTGACAAATGACGTGATTGCATGGAAAGGCGTGGCATAGCGGAGCATGATCGGTAGATGGAGTGAATTGCCGACCAATCAAAAACCTGAAGCGACTAATTGCGAGGCATACCGCTTTTGACCACGAGACGAAGACGAATATTTCGTGAATTGTGCACATTTTTCTAAAACAAAAAAGCTGAACCATCATGGATTTATGTTTCTTGCATTTTTTTTCCTTTATCAACTGGCTGCTTATTCATTGTTGCCCGCTTCTGCTTATCAGCTTTCGGCAGCGCTGACCCGTATCAATAGATTCAAAAGTATTTTATTTTGCCCTTGACGCTTAATCGCTAATTTTGAACTTCTCACTCTTGATGGGTTCATTGTAAATAGTCTGAGTTTTGCCCATTTTTTCAAAATCGCAACTTGCGCAATATATTTTAAATATGTAAACTGGTCACTAAAGTTAAATTGTTTGCAGTGGTGCGTATTACTTTTAAATGTAATTCGAATTATACATTATAAGATAATAATGTAAATCTTATGATATAAGATGCCTTAGTATCATTTTTTTAGTTGTGTAACTGTAACTTCGCTACTTTTTTACAGAAGTAACAAAATTTGTAACTAGTTATTAATTAGATTCTGTAAAGTTACAATTGCTTTTTGTTTTATGCTTTCACAGTCAAAACAACGGATGCATCATTAATTCGTCATTAAATAATATAAAAATAGTTTACGATTTGAATCCAAAAATGTTATTTATGGGAATTTTCAAACTGGAAAACTTTGACCAATTGGAAAGTTTGGAGCTTTTAACCTTGACCGATAGTTAGATATTATGTAGGAATAAATTATATTTAAAATCAAGAAGTATAAAAGTAAAATTATTTCTGTATTAGAGTAATTTGGTGGTGAATGACATGGGATTGAGCATATTTACAAGCCCCACAACCAAAGTAGGTATAAAGTTGGTCTTTCTTATCTACCGTATTTGCCGGTGTATAAGTCGACTCGTTGTATAAGTCGACCCCCTAAAATTCGACGGAAATTTCCGATTTTATGACTACTTATTTTTGAATTTCATGATTCGGTGTATAAGTCGAGGTCGATTTTTGTAGGTCGATTTTTGATAGAAAAAGGTCGACTTATACACCGGCAAATACGGTAATTAAAATTCAATTGTCCCAATCGTGATGGCCAACAGATGTGAGAATGACAAAAAGACATTACGGACTCATTGGCTTATCAGTCTACGCCAGGGGTGGGCAATTGTTTTTGCTCGCAGGCCGCATCGCGGTCACGTAAGCTAGCTGAGAGCTGCAGTTTTTAACAAACGCATTGGTTTATTATTCTAACTGATTTGCATTTTAAATTTTGTTTAACATTAAAAACCAACAATTATTAAACAAATGAATCAAAGTAGTTTTTTCAATTGAAAATCCAAGCACATTTAATTTTCAAAGTCTATCAATGAGGAAAATGCACCCAATCACGTTCTTCTACATTAATTAATTTTTTTAATTATTTGTTTAAGGCTTTCGCGGGCCGCCCAAAAGTTCGTCGTGGGCCGCAGTTTGGCCACTCCTGGTCTACGCCATAGCCCAAAGTGATGGCTTCAACAGTTTAGTGGTCATACTTCTGTCCGAAGGTAAATGGCAGCTTTTCCCAAAGATTCCAAGGATGTAGACAACTTTTGAATATTGACTGGAAACGATATTGCACGAGGAATTGAAGCTTTTGCTTTACAAGCAATCAAACCGCGTTTTCAATTGGCGATTTAGCTGTTTTACCTTGCATTGAAAATAGATCATTTTTGTAGTTTGCATCAAAAATTTTGGCGATTGAAAGTAATTGTAATTCAGGTAGTAACTGTAACACAGTTGCTTAAAAAATGTAACTTGTCCACCATTGGCTGTTTGTTACAACAGCTTTTTTGTCAAAATTGAAAATAATGCTAAAGTATTGACCAGTCGCGGTTATTGACATATTGTAATAGATTGCTCTACGCTACGGCATGACGTTGGTAATCATTTTTGTGAGATTCTGTAGGATGCAGATCATCTAATATATAAAATCCAAAGTCTGTTTGTTTGTCTGTCTGTCAGTCTGTTTGTCTGTTCCTTATGGAAAAAAAATTAGGAGCACCTAGAAAAAAATAAAACATGCATTCCGATGTATTTTTTTCCAGCGGAGTCAATGGGCCTATTTCCAAGTTCGTACCTCGCCCCCCAAGGGAGCTACGGCCCTTTTTCCACAGGAGGGTCTCAGATAACTCTTCGATTCTAATCGAATTGCGTATTTAGGTTTGGGGGATTAAATTGCAATTGACATCTAGCTTAGGCGCAAAAAAGTACAATACAGTGATGGTAATTTCAACTTCATACATGCACCCCAAGGGAGGAACAGACGGATTCCATAAGGAACAGACAAACAGACTGACAGACAGATAAATGTTTTTTATAAAATGTTTTTTAGATAAATGTTTTTTATAAATATTTTTATATAAATGTTTTTTATAAATATTTTTATAAAAATATTTATAAAAAACATTTATCTAAAAAACATTTTATAATCTTTTAAATAATTTTATGCAGATTACCTGGCTGCACGAGAGGGCAATAATGGCACCAAAAAATTCAACTGTAAACACTGTCAACCATAAACTTTTGAACATTATACCAGGAAATGCGCACACTTACAAGTCCATTGACAGTGTAATCGAAGAATCAGAAATTGTTAATTATCCTATTGAGTTTTTAAACTCATTGGATCCCCCTGGTACTCCCCCTCACTGCCTTCAATTAAAAATAGGAACTCCGATAATGCTATTGAGAAACTTATTGCCACCTAAATTATGCAATGGCACCAGATTGGTAGTAAAAAAATTAATGATTAATTGTATTGAAGCAACTATTATAACTGGAAGTGGTACCGGGGAAAACGTGTTCATACCCCGGATACCTATAATACCATCAGACATGCCATTTCAGTTTAAAAGACTCCAATTTCCTGTCCGACTATCCTTCGCGATGTCAATTAATAAATCACAGGGTCAGTCTCTGAAAGTTGCAGGACTGCAGTTGGAAGAACCATGCTTTTCACATGGACAATTATATGTTGGAGCTTCAAGAGTGGGCAGCAAAAATAATCTATACATATATACACCTACAAGGAAAACGCGAAACATAGTGTATAAAGAAGTATTTAGCATGTAACGTTTTCTAAATAAGTGACGGAGAAACAAATTTGTATTGTTCTGATTGCCTTTCAATAATTATTCTTAATCAATAAAGTTTTCCAAATCACTTATAATTTCCTCTTTTTATTAAACTAGCTTTCATTTGGTAGGGGTTGTCTAGCTTTTTTGCATAAATAAACCTCAACACATCTGTATGTATATTTATATTTGTTTAGATATAAAAACAGTATCAGCTCATCGTAAAACTAAAAAGCATTAATTCAACATATTTTTTCCAGCTAACCCAAAGGTCATATTTTTATTTCTTACGTTGCTTCAAGTATTCTGTTCAGAGGTTTTGCATTTAAACCACCCGGCAACGACGGGTATTTCTGCTAGTTTCAAATAAAAGATTGCCTGAAATTGGCTAGCTAGCGGTTAGCAATCATATACGGTACTTTGTGAAGTATTGGCTGTACAATTTGTTTCATCACAAAGAGTTTTTGTGATGAAAGACTTATTGCACCATTAAAGACAATTTTACAAGATAAAATTGCAATGTTGGTTGCATCTGCTACATATTCTGCAGCATATAAAAATTATAAAAATGAAACAAATGTGCAGTTTTAGTAAAAAAAATGCAATACGTATGGCTCTTGCTTTGTTGTTGAATGCTTCTATGGATGACTGTTTGGGAAAAAAAGCTTCACTTGAAAGACGTGTTTCTTCATTTGTATTCAATTCCAGGTTTGATACTACAACTTTTGATGATGCCGCGCATATTTGCGTTTGTAATCTAACCAATCGTTTCACTCTGGCAATGTTGAACACACACTCTAAAATTTTGCGAGTTCATCAATTTCTTCTAAAGCATGGTTGTACCATCGGTAAGAACAAACTTAAGTTACTTGTAAACTTTTTGTGAAAAGACTGATAATCACGGGCCGATCTTTCTTTTCTAAACTACATTTATCAAAAGTAGATCTTCACCAATACTGCCTTACAACAGTGATTTGTTGACTACTCTTTACTAAGACTAAAAGCATAACTTAGGTAAAGCTTTTGGTTCAACGTAGTTCAAGATTGACGTTGCATGATCGTGTCGGCTTGTGTGATTCCATATCAAAAACTTAGCATTAATTTAAGTGACAAGACTAAGTTTGTATTTTGAAAGTCGTATTCAAAATCAAAGGTATTCTTTGAAAAATATTCATAATTTTCTTGTT
The DNA here is from genome assembly GCA_963675345.1 of Trididemnum clinides. NCBI lineage: Eukaryota > Metazoa > Chordata > Ascidiacea > Aplousobranchia > Didemnidae > Trididemnum > Trididemnum clinides. The sequence goes on from OY776304.1 coordinate 667,537, forward strand.
TAACCAATATAAATTATATTGGGTTCGTCTCTTAATTTTATTTAGTTTTTTACCAAATCTGCGGGTAAAGTGGTTTCGGTACACTTCGTACCCAAAATGGTAAATATGTCAAATGAAATGTGACTACTGAAATGAAATGTCAAATGTGACTATCAACTCACCATGACATGGTTGTCAACTGCCAGTGGTAAGCTTCCTAGAGTTGTTTTTGTTTTCAAAAAATTAAAGGAATCTTATTACTTACTGTCTGCTGCAAGTGCATCACTCCATGTCGTTGTTGTTGTTGGTTACCCGACCCCTTCCGAGGGACGGGGGCATGGCAGAAGACCATGGAGCCCCAGAAGCCGGGAAACTGCCCAGGGCCTGGAAAAGAACTCGTAGAGACAGAAAGTCGACAAAGAGCGAGCAGCGCAAGGAGTCCGTAGCTGGACAGTGCAGAATGATATGAGAGGTGTCCTGGGACGAGTGTCCACAAGCGCTGCATCAAGGACTCTCGATTCGGTCAATCCTGTTAAGATAAAAACTTAACAGAAGACTGTGTCCGTTGGAGCGAAGACGAAAAAGAACACAGCGAGCATGACGAGGGAGTACAAGTTCCTCGGTGGAAATCGAGGGAACCTGTGTGTCGAAGAATTTAGATCAGACAGTACGCCTCCAGTCCGAGAAAAAGAGAAAAATCCATACGAGAGGTAAGAGCAAAGAGATTGCAGAGGGCGCGGGCAGTGCTCTCCCCGTGTGGCCAGATTATCAGCCGCGTCGTTCCCCGGGAGAAACGAGGGTTCGGGGACCCACTGTAGCCTGATAAAACATGAGGAGAAAGAAAACGGTTCCTGCAAGATCTGCCACAGAATTTGAAATAAGAGAAAAGATGGAGGAAAGGATAGGATGGGGAGGACAGAACTAGAGTCGGATAGTAGGAGAAGAGAAGAGAAATGGCAGACTTGTTGGTGCTGCCGAGACCAGCAAAGAGCCTGCAGAATGGCGCAGGCTTCAGCAGAAAAACTTGAACATAGTGGGTCTGCCAAAAAGGACATACTTGAACATACTGGGCCTGCTGAGAAGGAAAGAATGGCCTCAGTGCTACAGAGAGAGCAGTTGGCAAAAACGCCGGTGCTGTTTTTGCCTAAAAGAAAAGAAACAGAGCCGTACGTCCAGAGTACCAGGTCACGAGGGGGGATGAGGGTCAAGGTGGGCGAGAGCTGCACCTTGGCTGTACAATTGCAAGAAGAGCCTCCAAAGAAGACGTAGAAGAGAGCATGAGCGGGTGAGCGGGCGCAAAAGCTCTTCAGGATGATCTGCAGAGTCTTGGTTTCACTCCTAGTCTGGCCAAACCTGAGATAGGAAAGGAGGTTGGAAGACGAAGAGCCCGTTCATAAGATGAAAGAGTGAAATGGGTAAGGGTCACTCGTATAGGAGGTAGAGAAGCCTCGGAGAGAAGAATAGGGATAGGGGAGGACGAGAGGCAGCTGGTGATGGCGCGACAGGCCGCTAGGTGGAGGCGTTCCAATTTAGTGGAATTGATAAGCTTAAGAAAGGAATCCATCGGGGTGAAGCATATGTGAGTAGGGGCCGAAGAAAAGATTTATACAGAACAGAGAGGGACTCCTTAGAGGGGCCCCATGAAAAAGCAGAGATGCAGCGTAGGGTCTTGAGAAGTGAAAAGAACCTGGTTTTCAGCGAAGATACAAGTTTAGAAAAACAAAGAATGCGGTCGAAGGTGACCCCAAGAAAAGTTGGAGTGGGATTGAAACGGAGGCGGGAGCCGAGAAAGAGAAGGTTAGCTTGGTGGGGATCCACTGAAAAGAAAGATGCCAAACATTTGCTCGGATTGAGAGGAAGACACCAGTACTCATACCAGCGCTTCAATCGAAACAGAGCTCTACGTGTGGCCTTCACCGCATGAGGGACCGAGGTGGAGGAGGACCAAATGGCCAGATTGTCAGCATAAAGAGAGCAGCTGGCAGAAGAAGGCAGAGAAGCCGGAAGATCATTGATGAAGAGTGAGAAAAGTACATGGCCAAGAATGGATCCTTGCGGAGCTCCTCGATGGACTTGAAAGGAAAGGCATTTGTGATTTTCATAAACCACGCAAGCGCGCCTATCAGAAAGGAAAGATTGAGTCCAACGAGCAATACCAGGAGGGAGGCCAGCCGACATAAGCATATGCAAAGAGGTGGGATGCCAGACAGAGCCAAAAGCTTTAGAGAAGCAATCAAATCAATAGTAGAGAGGATCTCGGTTTGTTAAACCCATCCGAAATGGACTGAGAAAGGTACAGAATTTGATCTAGAGTAGACCGTCCAGGGCGGAAACCGGCCTGGCGGGGAGAGAGAGAATGGAATAGGATTCCAGAAAGAAGAGTAGACCGAATAGAATGATGCGTTCAAACAGCTTTGAGACGCAGGAGGTGAGAGAGATAGACCGGAAGGAAGCAGGAGAGTCGAGAGGCTTTCCGATCTTATGGATGGAAATAATAGAAGATGTCTTCCAGATGCAAGGAAAGGAATCCAAAATCCAGGAGAGATTGAAAATGTGAAGAAGAATATCTATGCCCGAGCGAGGAAGATGCTTTAGCATGAGATAGGCAACATTGTCTGGGCCAATGGCAGTGGACGAGGTAAGGTTGGAGACAGCCGCCAGAAGTTCAGCGGGAGAGAAAGGAGAGCAGAAGGACGAGTGAGACTCGTCAGGGTACGTGGCTCGTCGGAGCTCGGAAAGATAGCCTCTGGCTCTGCTACACAGGACCTTTGGCTGAGAAACGGAAAAGTGAGATCTCAGGTAATCGACGAAGACCAAAGCTGACTTCCTGGGAGAAGAACAGTTAGGGAATATAGGAGAGGAGAAAGACGAGGAAGGATAGCCAGCGACAGAGTAAACTATAGAGTATACAGATTTAGGGTTGGATTTGGGCGAGAAAGAACAGCAAGTCATCCGCAATGCCACAACCTTGGCCTTACCGATGACTGACGAAGCTAGTCGAGAAGCGGAGATGTAAGCCTGCCGATCTTCATCACTTCCGTAAGCGACAGCGAAAGCCTTGCATCTTTCACTAATTGTACCTTTTATCTCAGCGGACCACCAGGCTTCAGCAGGGCGTTTGACACGGCTGAAAGAAATGGAAAATGTGGCCGCATTCAGTGCCAGAGCAGTAAAGAGAACAGCAGCAGATGAAAGGGAAAGAGGCAAGTATTCCTCTGCAGAAGAACAGTGAGAGTCAAAGTAAAAAGCAAAGTCATCCCAGCAAACTTTCTAAAAATTGAAGAAATGGGGACGCTCGTTGGGGCAAAAAGCCGGAGAGAGAGGAACAGATAGAAGAATTGGTAGGTGATCAGAACCCAGGTCCTGAAGCACCTCACAGGATCAAGAAAGGGCAACAGAGGAGGAAGCAAAGGAAATGTCATGGGGAGGAGCGACTGCCGGAGGAGCGATAGAAAAGAGTAGATATGTCGGAATCATTGAGGGCGAGGAGGTCAGAGGAGATGACCCATTCGAATACTTCCTCCCTGCGGGGGTCGGAAGTACCTCTTGAGTTCCAGAGGGGTTGATGGCAGTTGAAGCCCCCCAGAATGAAGAGATTTCTGGAAAAGAAAAGAACGGAAAGAAAAATGGAGTCGGTTCTGCCATTTACCGGAGAAGAGCGGATAAGAGGGGCATACACATTAAGAAATGAGAGCGAGAGGGAGTTGTTAAGAGAGATATTAACTTCTACATAATCAGAGTAAGGACAGATGGGAGATGAGAGGTTTGGAGACGAGGGTGGGGCGGGAGTGCTGCATTAGCGGAGAGATCTAGATTGTACAGTGGAAGTATACATGTCGGAGGAGTCCGAGGAGGGAGTCACAGTGTTACGAATGCAGCAGGGGGTAGCAGGGGGTACAGCTGGGAGGCAGATTCAAGAGTGAGAGTTGCCAAAGATTCTGAATTTGCATCACTCTATCGCCAATTCTCATGTTCACTATAGCATTGTAGTAGAGATGATTTTTGATAATTCTCATTACAAAAAGTATCTGTACTTTGTATTAGTAACAGGAAACATAATGTTTTTCATAAATTATTCAATATGTATCAGACAAACAATGACATGAGAAAATAGCTTCTATTGAGTAGATAAATAAAGGTCAAACGTGAATGACAAACGCGAAAATGTAATGCATAAACACATTATCAAATACCATATCGGTAATTTTAAATCAAAAAGAGTTGGTCAAGGGTTCTACGCGAAATATTAAAATAATCAATATTGTACTTGGGGCGCTTTGTGGAAAAAATGATTATTTCGTTGCATGTGTTTCTTATGCTTATAGATGGCGTGATTTGTCCAATTAATGAAGCGCAAAGTTTCCGATTTATAAATCGCACGAAAAATGTGTGTTCCGCAAACCAAACAAATCGGTTTATTTTTTTTGACAAATTTGTTCCATAAATAAACACATGCAACAAATTAAATCATTTTTGCACAGCGCAAGTCTGGAAAAAATTGAGTAAAATAGTTCGTTTGTTCGTGGCTTGTGGGAACGGCGTTCCCACGCTCATAAAACTTCAAAGGAAACTTTTGCTTTTAAAATTTTTATGAAAGTTTTTCGTTGTTTTTGGAAAAAATTTGCATTTGGAAAAATATGATTTCTGAAAATAAAGGTTTTCCACTTATTTTTTGATGGAATTTGTGTTTGGAAAAGTTTCATCTTCAGCCAAAATGCCTTCGCCGGAAGTTTTAATCAATTTTTTTACTAGTAAAATCTCTATTTTACCTGGCCATTATTTAAAAATTATGCTTTCCTACACGTCTTATGTTAGCACAAGACCCTTGGCTAAATAGGATACGTTAGATTTATTTTTTGGAGTGGTTGATGTTTTTATGGTTTAATAGCACCATTACCAACTAAGCCAGCAAATAAGCTAAATAACGTTTGGTTAGGCTTTTAATGCGCAACAATGTCTTTGGACTAGGTTATTTCTTGATGCAGCAATCAATACTGTTAATGGCAGCTCAATGACTCCCTTATGAAAGGTCCTGCCACGTCAAAGCTTGACCGAGCATAAAACTTTAATTCAGAAACACGCAGATTCAGGAGTTTAGGATAGAATAGGCCTGGCGCTAAAATTGTCACCTAGCGTCTGGACCAGTTGACATTGAGTAGTTTCAATGATCATTGCTAAAAAACCATAAACAACATCAACCACTTCAAAAAAATAATATATATCATATCCTTTCAAGTACTACTTTTGGCAAGAAGTGTTAGAACTGGACAACCTTTGTTTAATCTGACTGTGTTTGGTTTTGCACGGCCACGTGTTTGGTTTTGCATGGCTACGTATTTGGGTTTGCACGGCCACGTGTTTGGTTTTGCACGGCCACGTGTTTGGTTTTGCACGGCCATTAGATGAAATACTTTACTGGCTGCGAAATTATGATTCGCTTTAAACTGATCAACGACGCGTCGATCGGAAAGTGTTTTGATGGAACAAGTAGACCATATTACCATGTTACCATGTTACCATGTTTCCATGTTTCCATGTTACCATGTTATACAAATCATTTTTTCCAGACTTGGGATGCGGCAATAAATGGTTTAATTTGTTGCATGTGTTTATTTGTGGAACAAAGTGGACAAAAATGTGAGTAGCACAAACCACGCAATTGGAAAGTTTCCGATTTACAAATCGGACAAATTATCCTATAAATAGGCACAAGAAACAAATGCAACGAAATAATTTATTTCCAAATGGTGTCCTATAGCTGTTTTTACTTTGAAACTCTTAGACAGGTTACCGAGAAAAGTTCTTGCCCTCCCAAAAACACAAACAACTTTATTTTGATAAGGTACATGAAAAAATATTGTTGCAAGTAGAAATGCACATAATAAAATAATTTACCCTTCCAGAATAATCTGGAATATTTTTTCGAATCTGGAAGATCGAGTCCTTTTCCTAAACAAACAGCAACGCAACTTTAAAAATGAAAAGAACACCACACCACGTCGTTATAACTAATATAAGAGATAATGAATACACCCACTTGGTGAAGGAGCACTTCCCTTTACTTCAAAAAAAAAACGAAAGCGAGTAACAAATCATACTCCGTATATATTGTTTGTAAACTCAATGCCATTATTTTGATGGTGCAACCACGTAGCCATTGCAAGAGTAGAACTCACAATCATTGTCACCATGAGCAACGCCCACGTTTTCGGCAACATCTATAGCAGGCAAATCTTAGTAACAATTTCACATACAAATGAAGTACAGCGTTTTTTTTTACAGGCAACAAACCTTGTCATTTCTGGGTTTCCGCTCGAAGGACAGGAAATCAGCAATTTTCGTGGTTCACCGTAAGCAATAAATCACGGGGACTGGTAAACTTTGAACGTTCTAGAAAATATGCCAGAATAATATATACTGGAAGTTCTAATTACGACCGATGTCTAATGTTTCATTTCAACGCTACAGAAAAAATTCTTGACTTCCAGCCAACCAACTGCCATTCTACACTACATTTCAAAATCATTGCTTTGTGCGTGGACCGTGAGTATTCACTTTGATCAGTAAAGCTAGCCCAAGTATCAGCTGCACTTATCAGGCACTATTTCAAATTCGCTATTTAGCATCTGGCCAGGCAGTAGGAATTATACGGTGAGGTACCCAGATAGAAAAATGTTCGACCATACACTATGCATTGGTAGACTGGAAACTAATGGTTATTTGGTTTTTGTATACGCTTCAGTGGTTCTTGCTTTGATCTGGCTGGCAGTACATATGAAGTGCTAGAGCAAGTAAATAAAGAGAGTCTCCTAAAAAATTGGCTGTATTGCTAGATAAGGAACGATCAGATGCAAAGTAGTGAGATAAGTCTAAAGTGGCGAGTGCAATGCTTGCGAGTGCAACAACCATTATTTCTATATTTTGTGGAAATGGCTATTTTGACGTCGACGGCATTTTACCCTTGAAGACTATTTTGTCGCAATCATTGATGTGTGTTTATATTGCCATAATTGCTACAACTCTGCAAGTAATGCTGAGGCGTGTGGATAGTGCATCTGCCTTGAAAAGCTATAGCTACGAGTTGGAATGTTGGCTGGCAATACAAGAAGGCTTAGTATGTGAATGTACGGGGTAGTGTACATTGAGAGGGAATGTACAGTGGGAAGGGTGCACTCTGAAGGTGCATAGTCATTTTATTGATTATAAAAATTGACCAATCAGAAACGACCAAAAGTTACATGTTCAATACTTTATTAAAATTGACCAATCACAAACAACTCACGGCAAAATAGTCTCCAAGAGTAAAATACCGTTGACGGCAAAACAGCCACTGCCATATTTTATCGCTCGCGTTAACCTCACGTGAGCTTTAGTTATTTTCAAAAGTTGGAAAAATTGTTTTAACTTCAAAAATACGAGTCTTAAAGCTCTGAACAGTTGCTCACAACTCCCATGTGGGTGTAATAAAGAGTTTAAGACGTCATAATGAAGTCAACATCTCGCATTATTAGTTGGATAACAGAAAATTTTCTGTTAAAAGTGTATAATTTCAAAACTACTCGTCGCAAACACATTTAACTTGAATTTAATGTTTAGTCTCAGAAATAAGAAGTTTTATTATGTGACAATAGCATAAGACCACATAAGTTTGTGTAAAATTAGTGAATTTTTCTTAAAAATATATTAACTTCAAAGCTGCTGGTCGCAAAATCATGAAACTTTGAACGACTAGTCATCGCCCCAAAGAGAATGTCAAAACTGCCTATGACGTTACCATGAGGTTGGTACCACATATCAATTCTATAAATTTTGTTTCTTTGCTAGCAAACTATTTTAATTTCAAAAATATCGGTGATAAAAGAATAACATTTGAAACAATCCATTACCGCGATTAATTAGGTGTTACAAAGTGTCAGTGAAATCACAGTAATCCCAGCAGCACTTTCATCGGCATGCAAGTGAATGTCTTGAAGGAATAATATTGTCGTTACTCTACCCAAACCTGTCTTTTTCAAAACACCTTGAACCCTCACGACAAACTGATATTGCGTGGGGTTGAGTTACGCTAGTCTGCTATTTTCTGCAGCAGAAGATCATCTTTGGTTAAGCAATATCACGTTGATTGTGCGAGCCGTGATAGGAGCTGATTTAAGATTGGGGGTAACCCAAAGAATAGGAGCTCTTGAGAAAAGATGATCAGATTTCAAGCAGAACCATACATGTCTATTTGTGAGCAAGTCTGAAACAACTTGAAGCAATATGCGATTTTTTTCAAAATATAAGTTTTCATTCATGTTGATTAATCACGCAGAATGGTCGATTTGCGGAAGAGGGAGTGTTTAAATTTCTATGATTTTGGTAGACTGAAAAATTTTGGGGTGAAGCTGCACTTTCCAACTTTCATGCTTATGCATGCATTTGCGTAAAAACTTTTTCAATTTCACCAGTTTTTTTACAATTGTTGAGTTTCTTTTATTGGAACCACTTGTAGTTATCAACTGCTACCATTACTGTGTACCCAACAAGGTAACTAAGCTATACTTGAAAACACAATCTTTTAAAATATTTTGAAAAGCAACGGATTCTTAACTTCTTTCAATAATAACCGTTTGGCTCTTATCAGAAATTAATGCCAGAATGAGACAGAGAAGAAAGCGTCACCTTTTACACATAAATCAATTGAACGTGACGTCATCACCACTTGCGGCGCCCTTCAAAGTTTTTGTTGCTTGCTTGCCTTCAAAGACCAAAAGTGCATTGCTTGCTTAGAATTTAAATCGAGGCTTTTGTTATCAGTTCATTTTTTTAACATTTTATCGCTTCAACTTGCAAGTTTTTTGGGAAATTGCAAAGATTAAGAAAGCAGCTAACTATTCGGGCATTAACTGTTGGCAAATGTGCTAAAAATAAGAAATTTTTAGGCTGTATTTGGTAAGCTAATCTAGAACAGTAAAATTAGCAATTAACTAATTTAAATTCTGCAACAATCGCACGTAGGCAGTTGGGTTGAGAAGGATTTAGACAACATCGACAAACTGGAGATGGTGTAAAGAACCCAGAGTAGTTAAAGTAGCTGCAACTTAAACGCTATATAAAAAATTATTTTGGCACCTTTGAAAATAAGATTTAACTTAATGTCCCTCAAAAAGTCCATTTTCAGCTAAATTGTTAAGTGTTTTTTTACGAAAAAGCCGTTGATTCGCCTCGTAGTAGAACAAATTGGTTTATCAGTTCTATCTAAAATTAACTCGTGAATCATGATAAGCCTCGCAACACCCCTAAAAGCTGGCTTATTACATGGGTGTAACACTTATTGTGTATGGGGGTAGGGAGAGAGGAAAAGCACTTTTGTCTCAAAAGGAGATTTGGAATTTTTTGGAGATTAAGTTTTTTTACGTAACTGATTGGCTAGATTCAGCCTTAAAGAAGCGTGAAAACTATTTTTAAGCATATTTTCAAAGGTTTTGCGGGGTGGGTGAGGGGAAGTTGAAGGCATGTTTGTTTTACAACAAACTTGAAAACTTTTTTATGCGAGATATCGTACTATTTGTGATTGACTTTGCCATTATTAGCTCAAACAAAAATAAAGTTTTTTTTCGGCATATCTTGACCATTTTTGATAATTTTTGGGGGGCTGAAGATATTTATATCTCAAAACAAAGTTGAGAGCTTTTTAAAGATCATTTTTTTGAGCGATTTATTTTCTCAATACAATCAAAGTTGAAGACTTTTTTTGGAGATCAACCTTGCTCGAGCGAGTTCTTTACCTATTTTGGACATTCATAAAAAACCAGAAGGCTAATTTTGGAAGGGCGTGCACTTATTTCTTTAACATTGTTAGCATATTTAGATGCGAGGTGTAGAAAAACCGCATAAGCTTCCCAACCAAATTTTTTCGTAACAAGTCTGAGAACCTAGTTGCTTAGATTATCTGTAAATTTACATTGGTAATTCGATGCGGAGCTTCTACAGGTGACCTGTTGCCTTCCGCTGTTTTTGGTATTAGAAGAGTTAGCGATCAAGTTCTGCAGTTTCTATGCTAAAAATCTCACAAAAGCATTGTGTTAATAAATATGAAGTTATCGTCAACTACACAAATCCAACTGCATTAATCAACAGTCGCCTCAACGTGGTGGTGCGGTCCCCGACCCCGTTTGAATTGGGTCGAAATGGCTGTTGGCCTTTCCAAAGGTCCCAGTTACCCTAGGCACTCCCCTCTATTTTTTGCCATGCTGCTTCCTGAACGACGGCAGAAGAGCAGCACATAGCTTTTTTAAAAATCGGTGGCCTGTCTTTCCTCTTCTCCTGTCTTTCTCTTGCCCGTCTTCGTCTCCTCATTCTTCTCCTTCTCTTGATGAGCGGTAATGTTCATCCCAATCCTGGACCCATTTTTCCTGCTCTGTGTGCGCTGGAAATGTGACCTGGCCTGGTAGGTCAGTGCAATGCTGCACCTGCTCCAAATGGGTCCATTTGAGATGCTCAGTACACTCTCTCTCCAAATTCAAAACTGTTTGAAGCTCTCACTCATAAGGCTTTTTTCTCTGCTGTTTCCCTACTTGAAACACTGTAACTTCCTCCTCGGACTCCTCCAATCTGTATACCTCTGCTGTTCGATCAGGCCCTCCACTGCTAATACTATACTACCGCCCGATTCTCGCCTTCAAACCTCTTATCATCCTTCTGCCCATTTTGTATCTTCTCCCTCTGCTCCTTCACCACCGCTTCTTGCTCCTGACTGTCTCTCTACGCCTCCTGCTTATTTTTATTTCCTGACTTCCTCAGGGTTCTTTGCGGTCTCCGACCGAGGAGCACTGAACTGCTACACTTTCTTTCGTTCCATCTTGTTGATTTAACTCATCTTCCTCTTTCCGCATTCCTGGATTCTTTTCTCTGCGTTCTGATCGCACTCACTCCCGGTCTGACATTCTGTCTCGTGACGCCACGCAGACTAGTGGCGACGTCATCATTATTGTCAGGCAGGGTTTATCCTTCTCTGAATTTTACCTCCTCTCTTTCTTTGCTTGACCCCTACTCTGATTATGTAGAGGTCAACATCTCTCTTAACAACTCCTCCTTGCTCTCATTTCTTAATGTGTACCTTCCTCCTATTCGCTCTTCTTCGACGAATGGCAGAACCGACTCCTTTTCTCCCTCCATTCTTTCCTCCTCCAGAAATCTCTTTATTCTGAGGGACTTCAATTGCTATCACCCACTCTAGAACTTAAGAGGTACTTCCGACCCCCATGGTGAGGAAGTATTCGAATGGGTCATCTCGTCTAAACTCCTCCCCCTTAATGACTCTGACATACCTACTCTTTTCCATTGCTCCTCCGGCAGTCGCTCCTCCCTTGACGTTTCCTCTGCTCTTTTCTCTCTCGCTTGCTCCTGGGAGGTGCTTCAGGACCTGGGTTCTGATCACCTATCAATTCTTCTATCTGTTCTTCTCTCTCTCCGGTCTTTTGTTTCAACGAGTGTCCCCTTCCCTCAATTTTCAGAAAGCTCGCTGGGATGACTTTGCCTTTTAATTTGACTCTCACTGTCCTTCTGCAGAGAAATCTTGTTTTATTCCCTTTCCTCTGCTGGTGTTCTCCTTACTTCTCTGAAACTTAATGCGGCCAAGTTTTCCATTTCTTTCGGCCGCATCAAACGCCATCCTAAAGCCTGGTGGTCCGCTGAGGTGGAAGATGCGGTTAGTGAAAGATGCAAGGCTTTCGCTGCCGCTCACAGAAGTGATGAAGATCGGCAGGCTTACATCTCCACTTCTCGACGAGCTTCGTCAGTCATCGGTAAGGCCAAGGTTGTGGCATTGCAGACGACTTGCTGTTCTTTATTGCCCAAATCCAACCCTAAATCTGTATACTCTATCCTTCGCTCTGTCGCTGGCTCTCCTCTCCTATATTCCCAAACTGTTCTTCTCCCAGGGAATCGGCTTCGGTTTTCATCGATTACCTGAGATCCCACTTTTCCGTTTCTCAGCCAAAGGCCCTGCGTAGCAGAGTCAGAGGCTATCTTTCCGAGCTCCGACGAGCCACGTACCCTGACGAGTCTCACTCGTCCTTCTGCTCTCCTTTCTCTCCCGCTGAACTTCTGGCGGCTGTCTCCAACCTTACCTCGTCCACTGCCATTGGCCCAGACAATGTTGCCTATCTCATGCTAAAGCATCTTCCTCGCTCGGGCATAGATATTCTTCTTCACATTTTCAATCTCTCCTGGATTTTGGATTCCTTTCCTTGCATCTGGAAGATATCTTCTATTATTTCCATCCATAAGATCGGAAAGCCTCTCGACTCTCCTGCTTCCTTCTGTCCTATCTCTCTCACCTCCTGCGTCTCAAAGCTGTTTGTACGCATCATTCTATTCGGTCTACTCTTCTTTCTGGAATCCTATTCCATTCTCTCTCTCCCCGCCAGGCCGGTTTCCGCCCTGGACGGTCTACTCTAGATCAAATTCTGTACCTTTCTCAGTCGATCTTGGATAGATTTAACAAACCCAGGCCAGTATTTAAACGATCCTCTCTACTATTGATTTTTCCCAAGCTTTTGACTCTGTCTGGCATCCGGCCCTTTTCCATAGACACATTTCGACTGATCTCCCTCCTGGTATTGCTCGTTGAACTTAATCTTTCCTTTCTGATAGGCGCGCTTGCGTGGTTTATAAAAATCACAAAAAATGTTCGTTTCGAGTCCATCAAGGAGCTCCACAAGGATCCTTTCTTGACACTGTACTTTTTCTCTATTCATCAATGATCTCCCTGCTTCCACAAGCTGCTCTCTTTATGCTGACAATCTGGCCATTTGATCCTCCTCCCACTCGGTCCCTACTGCGGTGGAGGCCACACAAGGAGCTTTGTTTCGATTGAAGCGCTAGTCTGAATACTGGTGTTTTCTTCTCACTCCGAGCAAATGTGTGGCCACCTTCTTTTAAGTGGATCACCACCAAGCTAACCTTGTGGCCAACCTCCTGTTACTTAATTCTCGCCTCCGTTTTAATCCCACACTAACCTTTCTTCGGGCCACCTTCGACCGCACTTTTTCTATTTCTAAGCATATATCTTCGCGGAAGGCCAAGTTTTTCCCACGTCTCAAGACCCTACGCTGTATCTCTGCTTCCTCATGGGGCCTCTCTAAGGATTCCCACTCTGTTCTGTATAAAACTTTTCTTCGGCCCCTTCTCACATATGCCTCACCCGGATGGATTCCTTTTCTAAGCGTTACCAGTATTACCAAATTGGAACGCCTTTATCGAGCGGCTAGTCGCGTGATCACCGGCTGCCTCTCGTCCTGCCCTATCCCACTTCTTTTCTCCGAGGCTTCTGTAACTTCCATACGAGTCACCATGAGTCATTTCACTTTTACATCTTATGAGCGGGCTCTTCGTTTTCCAACCTCTTTTCCCATTTCAGGTTTGGCCAGACTGGGAGTGAAACCAAGACTCTGCAGATCATTCTGAAAAGCTTTTGCGTCCACCCATCCGCTCATGCTTCCTTCTACTTCTCCAAGAGAAGCCGTCCTTGCTTGCCCTACCTCACCTCCTCGGAACCTGTCTTCCTTTACCGTGGAGTCCACCCTTCCCTCTCCATGCTCCCGCTATGATCAGCCTCTTTTCCTCTTACGATTTGGTACTTTGGAGAAACGGCTCTATTCCTTTTTCTTTTGGCAAGGGCGGTTCCGGTGTACTTACCGACTGCTCTCTCTATGGCACTAAGGCAACTCTTTCCTTTTGAGAAGGCCCAACATGCTCAGGTTTTTCTGCTGAAGCTTGAAAGCTCTTTGCTGGTCTCGGCAGCACCAACAAGTCTGCTACTTCTTTTTTCTTCTCCTCCTATCCGACTCTCGTTCTATCCTCATTACCCTGTTGTCTCCTTCATCTTTCCTTTTACCTCAATCTCTCTGGCAGGAACTGTCTTCATTCTCCTCCTATTTTATTAGGCTACAATGGGTCCCCGGACACTCGTTTCTCCCGGGGAACGACGCGGTTGATGAACTGGCCAGATGGGGAGAGCATTACTCCTGCCATCTGCAGTCGCTTGTAGCCTCTCTGCTTTTATCTATTGTATCCACTCTTCTCTTTTCTCGGACTGGAGGCGTACTGTCTCATCTAAATTCTTTGACATACAGGTTTCCTTTATTTCCACCAAGTGACTTGTGCTCCCTCGTTATGCTCTCTGTGTTCTCTCTCGTCTACGCTGCAATGGACACAACTTTCTGTTAAGTTCTTATCTTTCTAGGATTGGCAGAATCGAGAGTCCTTCCTGCAGCGCTTGAGGACACTCGTCCCAGGACACCTCTCATATCATTCTGCACTGCCTAGCTACGGACTCCTTGCGCCGCTTACTCTTTGGCGACTCTCTGTCTTTCTACGAGTTCTGGTTTAGGCCCTGTGGAGTTTCCCGGCTTCTGGGGCTCAATGGTCCGCCCCATGCCTCGAAAGGGGTCGAGTAACCACAACCACAAAAACATAGTAGTTCTTTTTCATTTTCTGTGGTCTTGAGCAAACCAATCTACTCCGCCACAGTTAAATAATTAATCATATGGGATCAGATAAAGTCAGTGATTGATGTCATTCATTTCTGAAAGTTATGGAATCACTATGGCATCAGTTCTGGCAGACCCTGCAAAGTTTTATTTATCAGCTTTGCTTTTCAACAATATTTGCACTGCAAAAACGACGCTTTATAAAAATCTGCAGTTTTCAAAAGTTAACTACTCAATGACTTCTTCGTCGTTTGAGCTATTTGTTCTAAGCATTATGCAGGAAGATGTACATACACTGCGTGTGTGCGCTCATGCTCGATTTTCGAGGCTTCAGTTAGACAGGGCCACCACGACGGCTAGACTGCTTGGCCCCACCACTTGTCTGCCACATGAAAATAGAGGCAGTCCGTTAAGTGCCTTTCCCAAGGACACAACAAGCAAGCTTACCGGCTTGTTCTCTACACTATCCCTATTGTGCTGAGTGCCAAGCAGGAAAGCTATAAATATTATTTTTTAAACTCTTTTGGCATGACTTGACTTGGGAAATGGGCTTCGGGTCAATGGTCTGCGAAGCGGACGCTCTAACCACTACACTATCGCACCGGTTGTTTAACTCAGTGTCTTAGCATGTCATATAAAAAGTTCATAATTAATCGGTTACATAGATTCGAAAATGACAGTTGATCAGCGTAACTGCAGCATTAGCGTCATAAAGGAGCAAAAAACAAAACAAAAACAACTTATACAAAGAAGTACTTGTTTAAACATAAATAGCCTTTTTTTGACCATTTTATATAACATAGAGTCGCGTTTTAATAGAAATGTTTTTTTCTATTTCAACTTTAATTTACTTCTTAAAATTCAGGCAACTTGTAGTATCGCTTGAATAATTAAGTCTGCTTGCAACTTAATAGCTAGGAAAAGATTGGCCTCCACTAAGAGACTTCCACGCACTTCTCGATCACAAACAGAACAAATGTATTCACAATACCACTTTAAAACTTTGAATTCCTTTGCTTGTTAAACAAAGAAACTAAAGTATCTCAATATATAAATATCAGAGACTAACCGTAACTAAATCCACCAATTAATCGTTTGATACACTAATAGAAATCCACAATGAAATCACCACAGATCAACGTTCTTTTTATCACGCTATGCTCTATCTACTAAACCACTACTCTTTCTCAATGCGTAAAAAATCTCGCCGCCTCATATATACGACTGGAAAATAATCTAAAAAATAACAAAACAATGTCATGTGACATAGAAAAAGAGCACTGTTAACAAATTGCGTAATTGGCAATCAAAATAAATCTTCGATAAAAAACAAGATTCACTAGAATGCACTGGAATTCGTCGCATAGTCAACCATTGTGACTTCAGGAAAGACGTGTGAGTTACAAATCTATTAATATATGCAAAAGAAAAAAAGGTCTTTTTTTCGAAAACAGTTTAGCAAGTTTAGGGTTTCAGTAATTCAGATTTACAAATAAAACAACAGATTACAACAACTATACATATGTAAAAACTATTCTTTTAACCAAATTTACTTATTCGTGACACATAGCAATTATGCTTTTTGTTGTTATAGTTTTGGTATTGCACTTTAGAGCAGCAAAGATCTTGTAGGATTTGCATCCAATCAAAACGACAACACGCTGCAAGGTAGCAACGATGGTTTATCTCTTTTGCTCCCGCGAAAATAGCGAAAAAAAAATGTCCGTAAGATAGCAGTGCGAAAAACTGTCATAATCAATCATAATTAATCATAATTATGTATCTCAAGTTTGTTTGTAAATCATTACTCAGCTGTTTACTTCTACATCAAGTATTATATGTCGTTGAAATCTACATTTCTTGAGGATTTCAAATAGAAAAAAAACATTTTTTTTGAATATGCAAATTTTATGCAAATTAACCCCCCAACTGAGGGGGGTTGTCTTCAAAATTAAAGCAGTACCCTCACCTCTAAGATCACTACAGATTTTATTTTCTACCAATTTTTTTAGAAATGGTCTCAAGATGATGCTAAGGAAATAAGCTTTCAAGGTACATCAATCAAAACTTACCTTAAAGCCTGGGTTTTCTACAATTTGCAATTTTCTGAGGCACATGGCCTTTTTTTTGACCGGTACCGATCGGTACGAAATTTTGGCAGTTAAATTTAGTACCTAAAATATGATCAGTCATTATCTGCTAGAGGTTAGCCTAAACCATGTAACATTATGTATTTTTGAACAGGGAATTTCTTCAAGATTCAGAAAATATTAAGTTTAAATAGAATATGCTGTCACTGACAATGAAACAGCAGCTTGTTTACACCCTTCCCATTTCTTGAGAAACAAGGGGGATACAGCAAACTTTGATTTAGAGAAGCCAAACTTCTGCTAGCTTTTAAACTTGTATTTCGCTTCTTGTCTCCTTAAAAACTTGATACAAAATGACAACTTTAGTAGTGAAACATTTGCAATTTATTATATCTTTTTAAAGGGTGTAGTTTTTCTAAAAACTATAATTTAGCGAAGGTAAGTCAAAAAATTTTGGGGGTTTTGAACTGACATGATTTACAGTACTCATTTTTGATCGGTAAATATCATATACCACTTAGTCTAAACTATTTAAAGTTATATATTGCTGGAAAGAAAATTTCCTAAGCTTTCAAATGTAACCGGTATTTAGCAACATATGATATTTTTTACGCACTAAATTTACTTTTATCTACTTACCATACAAATTTGTTTGGGGGGGGGTTTGAGACCCCTAAAAAGTTTGGAAATTCAAAAAAGTAAAATTTATTATTATCGCTTGAAATTTTGTCAAATGATTCCCCAAAAGAGTAGTTTTCAGACTGTGTTAATGATAAAGGGTTTAGTATTGTGGTAAAGATGTAATCTTAACTTGATTTTAGTGTAGTTGGCACGTGCTGAAAATTTGGCAGATTTTGTCGTCTGCAACTGGGTTCTTGGTCTTTTTAACCGTTTTTGGGTATAAAAATCCAAGAATTAGGGCACAAATTAAACATCTTCCGATGCGTGAGGAAATAAGCGTGATTTTTTGAAAATTTTATGAAAATCGGATGAAAAATAAAGTCACAAATTGATTTTTTAGTAAACTAATTTTGTAAATCAATTTAAAAAAATTTGAGGAAAACACTGAAAACACGAGATCATCAATCGATGATCGCGGGAGCGAAAGAGTTATAACTTTATAGCGTCAAACTTACACAGTGCAGTAGCCCTTAGAGTACAAATGTATCATTTAATTTTTTCACAATACTTACCAATGCATAAAATCTCTTCCAACTGGTTTTATTCCAAGTAATGTTGCATTCCAGAATTTCTTGACAGAAATTACATAAAACAAACAAGAAGAAAGATTGATGAATTTCATTCTACACAGCTGTCCTCAGAAATGGAGATTTCGTCGCAACTAAAAGTGGGTAATGCCAAACGAAGGTTAAGAGCAAGTGATTTATTGGACACTATTAAAAAATAGATTGCCTCCAGAAGCTAACTACATATACATCTAAGTTATAACTTTCAGATTGCAAATACAACAGCAAAAATATACTTAAGTGACGCACAACCATAGATCTATCTGAATATGAGCCAGGCTGCAATTCTACAAATAGCGATTACCTGGCACTATTGCATGTTGAGCAGAGTTGCTTATACAAATTGAACAGTTATATTTGCAAATCTAGAAATCCACCAAAATTGATTCACCATTTACATCCCAACATACAATAGTAATAATAATAATAATAATAACACTAGTAATGCTTATAGTGTAACCAGTGTAATTTCTACGGTTGGATAGCCGAGAGCAGTTTCTTATTCCTTTGCCACAAATCAGTTTTAGATTAACTAGACTCTGGAACTCATCATAATCAATCGTAGAATTGATAAGAGTTACACAATTTATCACGATATTAAACTTATACAGAGGACGCCTATTAGGCCCGCCTTAGGACCGGACGATTTTGAGCTTGTTAAGCGGGTGGGCTTGTTAACCGATGGACGACTTTTTTTAAATATTTTGAGCTAAAATAATTGTGGCTAACTGTAATAACGATAATATGTTTAAAGCTAATTACATTGTACAAAGAAATTTGTGTATTGTGACGTTGTTTCATTATTTCATTGAGTTCCTTTTTTCTCGCATTATCGTGCAGGTGCAGCCTGTTCCATGTAAAAAAATCGGTTTTTAGACACCAAGGGTTTGTGACAAAACAAAAGAATTTTAGACAGTAACCAAAATGCTTAATGCTTATTCATACAGAGAAAAAAATCAAGAATTACTTACTGAAATTTGTTAGTTATAAGGCTTTCTAAACAAATTTAAAAGAATTGCGTAGAAAATTTGGGCTTATTTAACGAATTTTTGGACGAATAAAGCGAGTTTTGTTAATGCACAGTCAAATGGAAGAATTTCAGCCCGGAAGGATTTGGGTTTAATACACGGGTGGGCTCATAAACCGTGGGCCGAATAAGCGGCGTCTACTGTATCTGTATCCCAAATTACATAAACCCTAGCATTAATCCCAGATTAGTGTTCAAACAACTCAATAAACTTATATTGTAACTGTACATTTTCAAAACTGAGAATTCCAGATAATTAGCATTTACATTTTCACCTCGTGGAAATTCGCGCTAAGGATAGTTGAGATATCGTGAATTTTTGTTACAACAACATTACGTCATAAACCGCTCGCAATGCGTAGTTCAAAAAAAAGGCTACTTGCGTATGTTACACTAGCTAGAAATGTTTTTTGATTTGTGATATTTATCATCCATTCACGAGAAAGCAGGTTGTATCGCTATATATTGGACGGGACGTCCGCACTCGCTTGGGAGTTGCCATTTTTGAGGGTTCTTGATCACCTGTCTTCCACGTAAAGGTGAAGCGTCTCGTTAAGTGCCTTGCCCAAGGACACAACAAGCGAACTTACTGGCTTGTTCCCCACAACCTCCCCTAAATACCGAGCGCCAAGCAGGGAAGCTCTAGATACAATTTCTTTAAGTCTTTTGGTATGACTCGACAAGAGGATGGAAGCCCAGGTTTAGCGACTGCGAAGCGGACGCTCTAACCACTACGCCATCGCGTCGGTCAAAGCAATTTAAGCGTGTAATGAGTAGCGGATAAAGTTTGATTAGTAGGCACAGTTGAGTGGTAAGTTTAAAAGCAACATTGGTTTCTCTACAGTCTACACCATGTCATAAGCACTTTGATGTGCTAAAATTATAACTTGAGTTTGTTGGGGCATATCCACAAAATTAAGTCATTAAGGCTTTGCTAATTCTGCTGACAGATGTAGACTTCAGACCTAGCCTTTCTTATTATCCTGGTTGGAAAATTAGCAACGCTTGGCACTTGTTTTCTAACTGTACTTTGTAAAAAAGTGGGTAAAAACAATTCATCAGAATCTTGGATTTCATCAATACAACAAGTGTACAGCATATGAGAACAACATCAGCAGATGGCAAATACTGACAGTCTGCTCGTTAAAAAGCATTTCAGCTATTTTAGGCAGTCCACAAACTTACCTGCTCACTAGTATTGCAGGGTAAAGCAGCAAACTATATCAGCAAGTTTTATGCACCATCTAAAGAATGGTCACTGCAAACTCGAAGATATGTTTAACTAATCTTTTGCATTTCCTGTAATGTTTGAAAGCCACTTGACTCAACTTTCAAACAGTGGAAAGATATGTTTAAGCTTTAAGTGTGATTTTAGACATCAAAAAAACCTAGTTGTTCCCTTTCCAGCTTTACTAGCACATCCAACGACAGCACAAAAAAGATCATGCTTATATTCTATCCCTATCAAAGCATAGATGATGAACCATTAAGTTTACAATTGTAAACCCTTTATACATCAATGGGGATTAGACTATTCTTTTGTTGGTATGGCAAACGTTTGGCAAACGTCATAAGAAATGCTACCTTTTGACAGAATTAAATCACAATTTGCTAAATTTTCTTGATAAAACCTTCCTAACAACCATATCTATCTAATTTTCTTAAATTATTGCCTTGCTTCGTATCATTTCACATCGTCAAAACTAAATTTTGATCCTCTAAGACAGTGTTCTTCAAACTGGGGGGGTCGCGAAAGGACTCAATGGGGGTCGCGGAATGTTTCAAGAACAGTGTTAAAGTATTAACAAGAATACATTTTAAACAGATGAGAAAAACTCATCCTGACTTGACAAAGCTGAACGTTACACCTTGAGTGAGCTGAAAAAATTTTATTTAGAGAAACAAAGTAAGCCTACGCCTCTCTCAGTCAGAACAAAACCAAACGTAGACGAGCCATCGTGTATGACAGAACTATTGTTACGTCACAAAACTTCGCTTCTAGTTGTTTAAGATTTTGTGTTTAGAGAGCATGCTGAAGAATGATAGGCTACCGGTGCTGAGGGAAGTTAAATCTGGTTAAATTTAAGCAGTTAGTAGTGACTGAATTTGATAAAAAGTGCAGTGGAGCAGTAATTGTTCTATTAATGGCAATTAAAACGTAGGCGAGTTAGTATTTATAATTGGTTGCAATTTTTGGATGCATAACATGTGCAGTAAAAATGGGATCTTTTGTAGAAAACCCCCGCCAAAAAACATCCCCGCCACTGCTCAAAAAATTAGTAATTATCCAGTTAGAATTTTTATAAGGGTTGGGTCAATCTGCAGTGCTTAAAACGTGACGAGCACTATCTGTAGTAGCCTACTTAAAACGTGGCGAGCGATATCTATAGTAGCCTACTTAAAACGTGGCGGGGGTGTTTTTCTCAAATCTCACGTTTTTACATTAGAAGAATTGATTTGTGGTACAGAATTTGAAAATTGCAGAAAGTAGAGTATTCATTCTCGAAGCTTTTCGTCTGACACTTTTTAAGAGAATCCGTCAGAAATGAGTGAAAAGGTGAAGTGAGTCACTTATATAGAGACACAGTTGACGAAAAAGAAAAAAAGGGAAAAAAAGGCTCTATCGTGATTGGTAAAAAGAAGCGACAAATAGAAAGAGCGGAAACTAATGTGCGATTTTTAGACCATAAACGAATTCCTTTTGTTTGCATAAATTTGGTTTGGATGTTTTAATGTACGTGGCTTCAAGGGTGGAAAGGTGAAAAGAAGTACGGCCACGGGAAAGAATAGAAAATTTGTTGTCATTGTATTCGTGTGCGCATGTAGGGTTTTGTAAAAGATGTTGACCTATGGCAGAAAAGGAAGTTTCAGTTTTAAAGCTTCTGATTGGCTTGCAAGAGCGGGCCAATGTGCTTCGGTCCTGAGAAATATGCTTCTGGAGTATGGTTTTCGGCACGTGCTGCTTAATC
Source organism: Trididemnum clinides (assembly GCA_963675345.1). NCBI lineage: Eukaryota > Metazoa > Chordata > Ascidiacea > Aplousobranchia > Didemnidae > Trididemnum > Trididemnum clinides. The sequence goes on from OY776304.1 coordinate 689,323, forward strand.
CTCTGTTGTAGCCTTTGAGACGTACGACCCACGTACCGACTATCGCAGTGGCACAGAAATTGATAAACAATGTTGCTTTGATGAAAAGCGGGTAGTACATCCTTTTTGGCTACAGGCAGAAGTTGTCTGGTGGTGTAGACAATGCATGGTTCAACTGCAAAGTAACAGCGTTTGACGGCTGTTTTAATTTGCATTTCGTACCTCATCGAAACATTGCCCAGCCATGGCAAGTGAAGATAAACTGGGCATTTCTTCGGACCGAATTGCGTTGGTCTGCGAAATTGATTCATTTTCTTGGTTATAACAGTGTTGATGATAGCTTCAGGGTAACCGTTGTTGATAAGGATTGATCGAATATTGGAAAGTTCATTTTCAAGAGTTGATTTCGAACAGATAACTAGAGCTCTGTGGACTAGGGTTGAAATCAAATTAGTCTTCCGCTTCATGGGGCAAAAAGAGTTCCAGCGAATGTATTGGCCAGTGAAAGTCGGTTTCCTGTAGATCGATGTAACAAATTCGTGATCATTCTTTTCTACCAGGACGTCAAGAAAGGGCAAAGTCCGATTGCATTCCTTTTCAAAAGTGAAACGAAGCGATGGATGGAGAGAATTTAGATGAGAGAAAAAACTTATTGCATTCGTCTTCATCGTTAAAAATTGTAAAAGTATCATCGACGTATCGATAATACATAAGTGGTTTGTTGACTCTTTTGAAAAGCAAAGCTTCGTAATATCCGACAAAGATGTTGGCAAGAGATGGGCCAAGAGGTGAACCCATAGCAACGCCATCAATCTGTCGGTGCATTATATTGTTGAAACTGAATTCTACGGAGGAAGTAGCCGTTTGCATCAGCTCCACAAAAACTGCACGAGGAAAAGGAGGCGGAGTAAGCTCGCCATCATACAGAGCATTAGCGCAGATTTCAATAGTTTCTGCGAGTGGAACATTAGTAAAAAGGCTACAGACGTCATAGGAGCAGAGAAAGACAGATGGAGGAAAGTTAAAAGTTTTGACTTTGTCAGCAAAAGTAAAAGAATCGGAAATACAGTAGGTAGAATAAAGTGAAAGAACAGGATCAATAACTGACGTAAGCCATTGCGCTAATTGATGCTGTGCTGAGCCAGTCATTGACAATATAGGACGTAAGGGTACATCTTGCTTGTGAATTTTTGGCAAACCATACATTCGGGGCCGTTGTGAACCAGTTGGTCGAATCCTGCTGTAAATCTTGGATGGAAGAAGGCCTTCTTTCTTGAGTTGAAGCAACCGTCTTTGAATATGAGATTCAATCTTCGCAGTGTTGTCAAATTCGGAAGAAGGGCCAAGATTTTCAAATTTAGAGTTGTCTTGCATAATAAAATCCATTTTTGAAATGTAATCAATCTTGTTCATTATGACAACCCCAGAACCCTTGTCAGGTTTAGTGATATGGATATTTTCATTGCATCTGAGGGATCGGGTTGCCTGGATGCACTCTTTTAAAATCAGAAAGTCGCCCATGTCAATTGGATTACCGCAATAAGCATGGGCGAGGTCGCTTAATCTGGCTTTCAAGGCTGAAAATTGCTCGGATGAATGAGGGACATGATGTAGCAATTGACCAATGAGCACTTCGAATTCGGCAAAGATCTCTTCCCGTTGAACACTGTGAGGTGGTAGACAAAAATTTAGTCCATGGGAGAGAACAAATTCTTCCGTTGGGGAGAGTTTGTAATTCGAGAGATTAATGATGGTGTCCTTGTTTGGTTTTGCCATGTTGCCAAATCGTTGTTGGAAAAGAAATTTGAGTTTCCGTTCATTCTTGATAGAAAGTTCTCGTTCTTTCCGTTCGTCAATGGTGGCTATATATCTGCAGAATCGAATGAAATCGAAGAAAGACAGGAATTGTCTAACTTCTTGCCACAGTGCGCGCAGTTTGCCTTTCAAGAATGTTATAAACGATTTACTCTTTTCAATTTCATCGCACATAAACGCACGTTCCATATTTGGTGTCTGACGCACTGATGACTTTTCTATTCGGAACTTCACGAACTTAGGGAGCGTTCGTCGACCGACAGAAGCCTTAAGAAAGGCTGTTTGTGAGATAGCACTTCTAATCTTTCCACGAGTTCTGACCAGCTTGTTGAGGATCTTCAGTTGCTGGTCACTGTACCGTCTTCGGAAATATTTGAAGAGTTGATTTGTGGTACAGAATTTGAAAATTGCAGAAAGTAGAGTATTCATTCTCGAAGCTTTTCGTCTGACACTTTTCAAGAGAATCCGTCAGAAATGAGTGAAAAGGTGAATTGAGTCACTTATATAGAGACACAGTTGACGAAAAAGAAACTCCTCAACAAGCTGGTCAGAACTCGTGGAAAGATTAGAAGTGCTATCTCACAAACAGCCTTTCTTAAGGCTTCTGTCGGTCGACGAACGCTCCCTAAGTTCGTGAAGTTCCGAATAGAAAAGTCATCAGTGCGTCAGACACCAAATATGGAACGTGCGTTTATGTGCGATGAAATTGAAAAGAGTAAATCGTTTATAACATTCTTGAAAGGCAAACTGCGCGCACTGTGGCAAGAAGTTAGACAATTCCTGTCTTTCTTCGATTTCATTCGATTCTGCAGATATATAGCCACCATTGACGAACGGAAAGAACGAGAACTTTCTATCAAGAATGAACGGAAACTCAAATTTCTTTTCCAACAACGATTTGGCAACATGGCAAAACCAAACAAGGACACCATCATTAATCTCTCGAATTACAAACTCTCCCCAACGGAAGAATTTGTTCTCTCCCATGGACTAAATTTTTGTCTACCACCTCACAGTGTTCAACGGGAAGAGATCTTTGCCGAATTCGAAGTGCTCATTGGTCAATTGCTACATCATGTCCCTCATTCATCCGAGCAATTTTCAGCCTTGAAAGCCAGATTAAGCGACCTCGCCCATGCTTATTGCGGTAATCCAATTGACATGGGCGACTTTCTGATTTTAAAAGAGTGCATCCAGGCAACCCGATCCCTCAGATGCAATGAAAATATCCATATCACTAAACCTGACAAGGGTTCTGGGGTTGTCATAATGAACAAGATTGATTACATTTCAAAAATGGATTTTATTATGCAAGACAACTCTAAATTTGAAAATCTTGGCCCTTCTTCCGAATTTGACTACACTGCGAAGATTGAATCTCATATTCAAAGACGGTTGCTTCAACTCAAGAAAGAAGGCCTTCTTCCATCCAAGATTTACAGCAGGATTCGACCAACTGGTTCACAACGGCCCCGAATGTATGGTTTGCCAAAAATTCACAAGCAAGATGTACCCTTACGTCCTATATTGTCAATGACTGGCTCAGCACAGCATCAATTAGCGCAATGGCTTACGTCAGTTATTGATCCTGTTCTTTCACTTTATTCTACCTACTGTATTTCCGATTCTTTTACTTTTGCTGACAAAGTCAAAACTTTTAACTTTCCTCCATCTGTCTTTCTCTGCTCCTATGACGTCTGTAGCCTTTTTACTAATGTTCCACTCGCAGAAACTATTGAAATCTGCGCTAATGCTCTGTATGATGGCGAGCTTACTCCGCCTCCTTTTCCTCGTGCAGTTTTTGTGGAGCTGATGCAAACGGCTACTTCCTCCGTAGAATTCAGTTTCAACAATATAATGCACCGACAGATTGATGGCGTTGCTATGGGTTCACCTCTTGGCCCATCTCTTGCCAACATCTTTGTCGGATATTACGAAGCTTTGCTTTTCAAAAGAGTCAACAAACCACTTATGTATTATCGATACGTCGATGATACTTTTACAATTTTTAACGATGAAGACGAATGCAATAAGTTTTTCTCTCATCTAAATTCTCTCCATCCATCGCTTCGTTTCACTTTTGAAAAGGAATGCAATCGGACTTTGCCCTTTCTTGACGTCCTGGTAGAAAAGAATGATCACGAATTTGTTACATCGATCTACAGGAAACCGACTTTCACTGGCCAATACATTCGCTGGAACTCTTTTTGCCCCATGAAGCGGAAGACTAATTTGATTTCAACCCTAGTCCACAGAGCTCTAGTTATCTGTTCGAAATCAACTCTTGAAAATGAACTTTCCAATATTCGATCAATCCTTATCAACAACGGTTACCCTGAAGCTATCATCAACACTGTTATAACCAAGAAAATGAATCAATTTCGCAGACCAACGCAATTCGGTCCGAAGAAATGCCCAGTTTATCTTCACTTGCCATGGCTGGGCAATGTTTCGATGAGGTACGAAATGCAAATTAAAACAGCCGTCAAACGCTGTTACTTTGCAGTTGAACCATGCATTGTCTACACCACCAGACAACTTCTGCCTGTAGCCAAAAAGGATGTACTACCCGCTTTTCATCAAAGCAACATTGTTTATCAATTTCTGTGCCACTGCGATAGTCGGTACGTGGGTCGTACGTCTCAAAGGCTACAACAGAGGATTAAGCAGCACGTGCCGAAAACCATACTCCAGAAGCATATTTCTCAGGACCGAAGCACATTGGCCCGCTCTTGCAAGCCAATCAGAAGCTTTAAAACTGAAACTTCCTTTTCTGCCATAGGTCAACATCTTTTACAAAACCCTACATGCGCACACGAATACAATGACAACAAATTTTCTATTCTTTCCCGTGGCCGTACTTCTTTTCACCTTTCCACCCTTGAAGCCACGTACATTAAAACATCCAAACCAAATTTATGCAAACAAAAGGAATTCGTTTATGGTCTAAAAATCGCACATTAGTTTCCGCTCTTTCTATTTGTCGCTTCTTTTTACCAATCACGATAGAGCCTTTTTTTCCCTTTTTTTCTTTTTCGTCAACTGTGTCTCTATACAGGGTGTCTCAAAAGTAAGTATACACTTTAAAATTTGAATAACAATCTAATGGCTTATTCAAATTTGTCAAAAGTTTACAAAAATATTCTATAAACTACTAGAAACAGATTACCGTCCTAATATCTCGTTGAATTTATATATTGACAGAATGTTAGACCTCAACGTGGAAACCACCAATTTCGAGACATTTCAGCCGCCTTTTGACGCATTCTTGCCCGATACCCTGCAATAAATCTTGTGTAAGTAGTCCACATGATGCTCTAATGTTTTGTTCCAACTCTAAAAGGTTTTGAGACCGTGTGGAGTAAACTTTGCTCTTAAAGAAACCCAAAGAAAAAAGTCGCATGGGGTTAAGTCAGGTGAACGAGCGGCCCATTCTAGAGGACCTCTGCACCCGATCCACCTACCGAGAAAAAACTGATTAAAGTAATCTCTGACTTTCCTGGTGTAATGTGCAGGAGCTCCATCTTGCTGAAAGTAGCAGTTTTCAACCGAAGCATTTTTTGTCAACTTTACTCCACACGGTCTCAAAACCTTTTAGAGTTGGAACAAAACATTAGAGCATCATGTGGACTACTTACACAAGATTTATTGCAGGGTATCGGGCAAGAATGCGTCAAAAGGCGGCTGAAATGTCTCGAAATTGGTGGTTTCCACGTTGAGGTCTAACATTCTGTCAATATATAAATTCAACGAGATATTAGGACGGTAATCTGTTTCTAGTAGTTTATAGAATATTTTTGTAAACTTTTGACAAATTTGAATAAGCCATTAGATTGTTATTCAAATTTTAAAGTGTATACTTACTTTTGAGACACCCTGTATAAGTGACTCACTTCACCTTTTCACTCATTTCTGACGGATTCTCTTAAAAAGTGTCAGACGAAAAGCTTCGAGAATGAATACTCTACTTTCTGCAGTTTTTACATTAGTATTGGGTGATTTCTACAAAAGATCATAAAAATGTTCATGTGTTGTATAATTTAGCAATTAACATTCTCATTTTCCTGAATCACGTTCACTTTCGTTCTAGATTTTATAAAACCATTAAAGTAAAGAAGAAAAAGTTTTAAAGTTAGGCTGCATACTATTCTGTGAACAAGTAATTTTATAACAACATAGGTAGTTATTAAATTAATAGTTATTAAACAACCCTTCTCATGGATAAGTGGTTGAAATCAAATCATCATATCTCACCAAACAATTCAAGTATTGAAAAGTCGACGCTAACTGAACAACCAAGCGGCGATATGGAAAAAACAAAGACCAATCATTCTTCCATAAAAAAGAGAAAATACAATGAAAGTTACTTACAATACGGATTTACGTATACCTGCATAAATAATGAGCATCTGCCAGTATGCTTGATTTGTAACGAGAGTTTGGCAAGTGAAAGTATGAAACCTATAAAATTCAAGAGGCATCTAACTACAAGGCATGCTTCCTATGCTGAAAAGCCGTTGATGTATTTTGAAAGGTTATTGCAGTCCGTCAACAAGCAAAGGTTATCCATGGAAAATTACTCAATCTCCGAACGGCTGCCGTTTCCGCCTTTGTGGCGTCATTAGCGGAGCACAGAGCGTTCTGGCACGCACTACCAACCGAGAGGTTAATATGTGCCGGAAAAATCGTTTCGTTTGTGGCACGTAACGACTTCTCCACATCGCATCGCAAAGAGCTCAAACTGCGCAAGCAGTGATTCTAAGCATTTACGCGCATCGTATGAAGCTTGCAAAGAGCAAAAAGCCATTTACAATTGGCGAAGATCTTGTTTTACCAGCAGCTGTTAGAATAACTGAAATCATCCATGGCCATAAATATGCAGATGAATTAAAAAAAATTCCTTTATCAGACACAACAGTAAGCAAACGAATTGAAGACATTAGCAAAGACCAATTTGAACAGCTAATTGCAAGAATGAAAGGGATTTCGAAATATGCAATTCAGATTGATGAAACTACAGATATTTCAAGTAAGGCACAATTGTTGGGATATGTCAGATATTGCTTCAATAATAATGTTCATGAAGACCTCTTCTTCTATAGGGCATTAGAGGGATACACAACAGATGAAGCAATTTTTCTTAAAGTTAGCGAAGTTCTCGAAGAAGTTGGATTAAAGTGGGAAGGACTGTGTGGGGGTTTGTACTGATGGAGCAGCAGCAATGCTAGGAAAAAATGTTGGCTTTCATGCTAATGTGAAATCTCTAAATACTGGACCTATTACTTTGACTCACTGCATAATTCATCGAGAGGCACTGGCATCAAAGAAAATTTCTGCTGAATTATGCGTAGTATTGCAAGATGCTGCAAAAATTATTAATTACATTAAAAACCGTGCTCTCAATAGCAGTCTTTTTTCCAATTTATGTAAAGAAATGGATTCAGAGTTTAGCTCTCTTTTGCTCCATACAGAAGTGAGATGGGTGTCAAGAGGCAAAGCTTTGAAAAGGCTAATTGTGTTAGAGGATGAAGTAATGCAATTTCTATCGGAAAGTAATTCAGATTTGTTAAAATATTTTCAAGATAAAAACTGGCTGTGTAAACTTTATTATTTGTCAGATATATTTGAAAAACTAAACGATCTGAATTTATCTTTGCAAGGACAAAACTCGAATGTTTTCATATTGATTTCTAAAATTGAAGCATTTATGAAAAAAATTACTATATGGTTACACAAGGTAGCAAGTTCCTCATATGAAATGTTTACGTGCATGGAAGATTTCATCCAAGAAAATGAGCTAGGTTTTGATACAACGAAACCACTGGCAATCAACCACTTGACAAGCCTCAAAACTCATTTTGAAAAGTATTTTATGCCAGAGTTGGATACTAGCGAATTCCACTGGGTTTAAAACCCATTTGACGTTGGAATTGAAAAAGTAAGTCATCTCTCACTGAAAGTCCAAGAAGAATTTTCAGAACTCTCCAGTGATTTTAATTTGAAAGTAAACTTTTCAAAAAAAAGCTTAAGCTCCTTTTGGGTTAGTGTAAAAACAGAATACCCATTATTGTCAGAACTGGCCATGCTTGCTCTTCTTCCTTTTGCCTCCACTTATCTGTGTGAAAAATCTTTTTCGACACTAACTTATGTAAAAATAAAATATCGATCAAATTTGAAAGATTTAGAACCAGTACTGAGACCCGCCATTACCGAAATAGAGCCAAGATTCGATCTTTTGTGCGATAATATGCAAGCACATCAGTCTCATTAAAGGTATTGGCAATTTTATTATTATTTATTTAATATTTTCTGTATTACTAAATTTTACATTATTGTTATTTTAGTCCCTGGGGGTCGCGAAAAAATTTGGCCGTGCAAAGTGGGTCGTGATAAAAAAAGTTTGAAGAACCCTGCTCTAAGATAACCTTTCAAATTGTTTCACAACGATTAGTTCAGCCGATTCATGACGTCAAATCGGAAAGCTGTGTTTGACCATCGTCTGAAATCGAAGCGCTAGTGGACCAATTCCAATACGTAGATGTATTTTTTTGATGGCAAAATACAAGTTATTTGTTTTTGATGAAAGTAGCTTCAAGGGTGGCTAATTGGAAGGAAGATCTAGCGACAGCAAAGGTCGTAAAATGATTTTGTTGTAAGCGACGATCCAGTCCTGATTTTGAAGTACATGTTTTCCAACTGCTGAGTTACGATGTAACTTTGATTGATTGGAAAATGCTACTCAGTAATCGGACATTTACTCTAAAATCAGCACTGGGCCGCCGCTCACAAAAAAAAATCATTTCGTAGTGTTGGCTGTCGCTAGATCCTCCTTCCATTTCGCCACCCTTGAACCTACTTTCATCATAAACACCAATCTGCACTTTGCTGCCAAAAAAAATTTATTTACGCACCGCAGTTGGTCCACTAGTACTTGGAATTCAGACGATAATGAAACAGCTTTTTATTTGTTTCGATAGACTCGCCGACGTAAAAGGCGACGCTTTCTTTTCTGTCTCATTCTGGCATTAACTTCTGATAAGAGCGAAATGAATACGTTTTAGTTTTCGGTTATTACTGAAAAGAGTTATGAATCCGTTACCAAAAGCTTTTTTCAAACTACTGTGACGGCTGCTATCCCAGGCACACGGTTTGGACAAATGTCTTAGTGCACAGCGCAAACTCAATCGCGGTATCAAAAAGCACTCTTGATGATGGAATCAAATTTAATTCAAGCGCGAAAAAATCCTATCGATCATGTAGGAATGGCGTCGATACTGAGACAGATTTCTAACAATTGTCAAACGATTATAAACACATGGCCAAACCTCACTTTTAATTTGGATGCAAATATGCGTAGAGTAGAATAATTAACAGTAACGAATAGCGATAACATTAACAGTACGACGACAAACAATAATGATAATAATAATGTGAGAGAATTATAGAGAAGCACTTCATACACAGTTAAGCTTATGGCTTTTTAACTGAGATTTAGCGAGATTTGCTACAAAAGATCTACGGTATTATCACTGCCACTATTATAGTTTTGATTTAATCACAAATTAATTGACGACAATTACATGATAAGGTAACAATAAGCACTCGCTGTCAACGATAAACTCGGTAGCTTATAATATACACTTGTTGACTACATGCGACTTCTCGAAACAATTCAAACTTTATAGCAGAGATTTACACTTCGACCATGCTTTGATTTTGATCAAAACCTGAAATGACTAAGCTGCCGCAATTTTATCGTGCTGCAAATCTACCAGATTCTCAGGCGAGCATGTGGAAGTAGATAATGAAAACTTCATAGATTTGGCTGTTCTAGATATTATTTCTTAGAATTGCTAACAGCACAAAGACACGAATGATAAATGTAGGTCCCCAGCAGCAATATGTGGTTGATGTAGAAAGACATCTTGGAGTTTTACTAGGTTGAGAATCAAATTTCATTAAAATTCTCATGAGAAGATTTTGTCTGAAACAACCACTATGGAATTTTGTGCCTCCAAATATTGTTTGAACACAACATTAATAGTGAGCACTCTTCTGCTGCAGCAGTTAAAAAACAGGGAGCTTGGACATCTTTTCAGATGTAGGTAGAAGGTAGTAGAGGTAGAGGTAGAGGTAGAAGAGCAATGAGTGCTATTGTTCGTATTTTAAGGTTTCGTTATTGCATTTTTCACTGTTTTATCTCGAACAGAGTTGTAAACAATCTCCTTTATTCTGAACAATACCTCGTCCGGTCCTGATCGCTTTGTTTCGGTTTAGCTTTAATTCTGACTAATCTTAGCATTTTTAATTTTGATGCGTATTTGCTTGTAAATATGATAATCAAAAAAAGCAAAACTACTAGGCAGATAATAACAAACAGCAGTAGGTTGAAACAGCGAAAACATTTTAAATTTCAAATACTTGTAATCAAAAGTGGCATACAAAATTAATATAAACAGATTCTATCAGAAAACTCATTCATTTGTAAATATGATAAAAAAATCAAGGAATAATTGCTGATAGAACTAGCTGCTGTAATGCAGCTGATCATTTCTGTATTTTTTGGGTCATAGAGCGCACCGGACTATAAGGGCAGTATCAATAAACGTCTTCTAAAGCGTTTATTTTCATACATAAGGCGCATTTAATGAAACAAAAACTCAACGCATTTTATTGGTATCGTGAGAAGTGTACGCCTAGCGCCCTAGTTGCTTGGTACCTGTTGCAATACATGCGCGACGCAAGTGTGTGTTTACGCATGTAAAGTGAAGAGAAAAATACACTCGCAAAGGAAATGAAAGTAGGTAATTTGATCGCAAGAAAGAAACAAGACGTTTGCTCGCAAAAAAGAACGAGTTGAGGTAGGTACAATAGCGTTGGTAGCGCTTATTGCAACATAAAATTTGTTCAGAGCTTGGTGACAAAGCGCAACCTGATCCACACATTAGACGCACCAGACTATAAGACACACGTTCCATTTTTGAGAAAATAAAAGAATTATAAGTGCGCCTTATGGTCCGAAAAATGCGGTAATCTTCCGGTCTAATACTTTGTTAATTCAACAAATGTTTGTGGTTTGTGGTCCACAAATTTTGCAATTCCTACAAATTCATTTTACATCATCAACAGAAAATGGAAGATTTTTAGTCCTGAAAAAATGAGCTAACCGGGTAATTCCAGGATGTCCCAACTTCTTGTGAATATCTTCGAGATTACAAAAGTAGGTACTAGCAGCCACTTGTATGCGTGACAAGAGATCGAGAACTACATTTAAGTTTGCCAGGGCGATGGTAAATAATCGAAACAACCCAACTCGGCTTTCCACAATTAAATTTTCCGGTTTTTAACTTTGCCTTTGCTCGTTTTATCGAGCATAAAAGATAGAGCCCGATAATCAGCAACAAGATCAAAACATTTGCCATAGAGATTGTGACTCCATCGCCTCACAGCTTCCATTATAGCGAGAGCTTCTTTTTTCAACAGGATAAACCTTCTAGCTCATAGTAAAAAAAGCAACTGGTCATTGAAAAAAAAGCAACTGGTCTTCTTTCTTGACTTAAAGTAGCAGCCACGAAATGCTCTGAAGCATTGCAGTCAACTTGAAAAGGTACATCAGCTCTGATCTATGAGAAGCAGCAGTTGAGAAGAGTTTCTTTTCGAGATTCAAACTATTTTAACAAAGAAAAAGCATTACAAGCAATAACTAAACTATGTGGCCGAATACGCTTAGAAAACTAAGGAATCCAACGTGCCTAGTAGGCAAACATGCCTACTAATCGTTGAAGCGTTGATTTGCAAGTTTATCAGCGCTTTCAGTCTTTCAGGGTTGAGTCAAATAACGCCCTACGATACGCGGTAACCCAACAAATTCATCTTAGATTTAGTAATAATCGACTTCGACTCGTTAAACGTCAAGTTGTTTTTTGCAGCAGCTTTAAGAAGAGCGTTCAAATTTTGATCATGATCTTCCTTATCTGTTTCCACTGCAACGACATTGTTCAAATAAGCGTATGCCCCTTGCAATTAGTATTTTTGAATGATTTCTTGAATTATTCTTTGAAAATGCGACACCCCGTTGGTAACACCGAAAGAAAGTCTAGTATATTGATAGAGCTTTCCATCACCTTCAAAAGCTGTATATTCCCGATCGACTTGACAAAGGGAAATTTGATGGTAGGCCGACTTTAGATTTAATGTACTAAAAATTCTTCCTTGAGCAATTTGATTACCTTGATCATCAATTCTTGGAAGCGGGTATGCGTTCAAAAGGGTAAACTTGTTGATAATTCAAAAACAATAATCGATAACCATTCGCCTTTTATGCCGCCCATCATCATTAATAAAAACTTGAGCTTGCCACGGAGACTTGGATGGTTCAATTATGTTATCATCTAGTAATTTCTTTATTCTGATCAAATATATTGCTGATCCTCTGCATTAAAGCGTCTTGATTTCGTTGCAATAGGTCTTATGACGGGCTCGAAATTTTTCAAAATACGAATCGGGTTGATCTTTGCAGCAGCAATTCTGCAAACGGATGAATTAATGACAATATCTTTTCCTTCTTCGTTCACTTCAAATACAACTCAACGATGTCGTTTCATGAAATCTTGGCCAAGAATAAGATCAGCATACAGATTTTATGTTACTCCAGGCTGTAAGTTATGTTTTTGTTCGAAAGCGGTCAGCTTTGTTGACGTTTTACCCAAGCTTTTGAAAATAGCAGTTGGTTTTGCTGAAACTATTTCTATAATTGGCCGGTTGGTTGCACTTAACTCAAGCCATTCACACGCTTTCAGGGTGATGTCACTATGCGAAGCTCCAGAATCCAATAGTGCGTAAGTAGTCTTTTTATTGATTTGTACTGGAATAGTAAAAAAGGCTAGGCAGCTTGATACCCCAGTTACCAAAAACAAACAAGGAGATAAGGATACAGCTACAGTGTCATCACCTGAGCTAATTTGATTATCTTTTTCATCATGAATTCCCGCTCTTAAAGATTTTGATGACATCTGCATGGTTTGTGAACATGTCTTTTCTTTCCACAAGCCCGACAGCAGCAATCTTTAGCAGAGTATTCCTTTCTACCGCCAGGATGCATATAACCAACTCAAAAATAACACCGTTTCTTGTTTTGGCGAGTTTTACTTTGGAAGGAACAAGCAGCGAAAACAAGGAATTGTAGCGGTTTAATACACAAACTTCCAGATTGGTTTTGCGCACTTTTTAAAATCTTGGCTTTTGATATGGCATCATCTAAAGTTAATGCATCTTCTTCAAGTAGTCGCTGCTAAATGAAAGAGGAAGTAATTTCTGTAATGAATGCATCTCGAATCAATTCACTTTGGAATTCTTGAGCAGACATCGCACGCCAATCACAATATTTTGCCATCGATTTCAGTTCGCGGGAATACTCGGCAATTGACTCTCCATGTTTTTGCTCTCTCGTAAGTAGATGTCTTACGTAAGCTCCATTTATTTGCTTTAAAAACGTTTGATCTAGTATAGTTTTTGCTTCATCTTGGGTGGCATTCTCTTCGATCAGATCGAATATCTCTGATGACAGATAGCATGCAATAATGCAATTTATCTACAACTCTACCCGGGGCATCAGCATTTCGTTCAGCGGCAGGCAACCAGAGAAATTGTTCAACCGATCAGCAAATGAAGTAAATGTTTTTACCCAATGTTCATAATGCTTGTAAGCAAGTAGATCTCCGGGATCAGCGTTTAATATTTTTGGCTTTTCTAAACGATCCATATGAAATTTATTAGTTGTATAAATTGTTGCTAACCAAGGCCGACAAATTGATACCTGATTTTATTCAACTAACAAAGCAAGCTCTCATCACAGTTAACAAATCCATATAAAAAAATAGCTGTAACATAAAACGTTGTGAGGAACCGAAATATCGCTTATCAAACTGAAGATTCATTGACACAATTAGATAGCTTACTGTTATTGCACTACAGCTACAGTACGATTACACAGCAGCAAGCTAATTGCTTGCACAATGCAGACAAAATAATGCAACTGATTGCAAGGCTCAACGCCACAAGAAATTTACCCTACTAGCACATTAGGCACGCAAATTGCTATGGGGTTTATTCCCTCAGTCGAGTTATACCAAAAGACTTTAAACAATAGTATTCACAGCTTCCCAGCTTGGCGCTCAGCATAAAAAGGGATAGTGTGGAGAACAAGCCGGCAAGCTTGCTTGTTGTGTCCTTGGAAAAGGCACTTAATGGGATGCGTCCACCTTTATGTGGCAGACATGTGGCCTACGCGTACTTCACCGGTTTACAATTGTGAAGTTGCTAACCCAGCAAGTAGCAAAAGCGACGCTTGGTATCCACCCACCAGTGGCTATCCGCCAAGTTGGTGGTGGGGCTACCAGCCACTCATGACTGGTTCGAAATGGGCTGCCATCTTTCCCTAGCCTAATTTCAATTAGGTTGGTAGCATGAACCTGAATTGCCGTTCGTGCCTGCATTCCGAGGAAGAAGAGGGGTAATCACAACAACAACAACAACAACATTTGTTATGTACTAAAATACCAATATTTACTATAGCAGACACACCTACGATGACTTTCTTAACCAGTTACGTTAAAAAACAATAATCACTCTGATGAAATTGTGATCATTGCCGATAAATATCACGATTGGCACGCTGTGCCTAAAACTAGCGGCGTCTGTGCTTAAACAATATGCCTACTAGGTATTCTCAAACAATCAAAAATAAGCAAATGGATGATAAAATGCATTGAACATTCGTTTGTGTTTTATTTAAAGTTCAAATTACAATTTTTCAATTGATTTAGGTCAAGAACAAGTAAATGACACCAAGAAGTTTTGTAAGTAATATTTGGCTTAATTCATTATTTTATTTATGCAGTCTGGCTTGCAATTTAACCTGGCTGCTATAGTTTCCACAATGTTGTGCTAAAGGAAAAAATGTACGACAATTTCCCGGTTTTATTGTGGTATATATGGTTGCAGCATATAATTGGTTACAATGTTTGCGATTTATAGCAGTGCTCGTACTAAATATACACTCGAAAGTTCTAACTTTCTGAAAGTTTTTTCTATCCACTTAAGGTCATGACATCACATACAAAATGAAAACAAAATTTGAAAATAATTTGGACTGATCAAGTTACTAACTCGCAAAGGGTAAAACATTGTTTGGCAAAGGGGATTGTTGAAATAATTGTTTAAGAACCGCTTGAGTTAGTACGTCTAAAACAAATTGGTTGTCTCCCAGAAAATAGATAAAACCCTACAAACGCAGTTGAGTTTGCGCCAAATCGTTTATTCGTTCTCCTATTTCTCAGCAGGGTTGCCAGATTGACGAATTATCTTTTTCAAGCATTCGCCCTAAAATTTTGCGTTGAGCGCTAATAACAAACAAGCGCCAATTTAGGCTGCTTTTTATCTATTTGGTGAATGGTTATTAGCTTTTTTTTTGTGAAAACTGAATTTCTTTCCAAAATCTAATGTTAACTTTTGCAACTTTTTCATTTTGTCCGAGAGGAAAGTTCTCAGCTACAACTGTTCTCGTTTCCATTACTATTTAAAAAATTATTTTGGAGAAAAACTAATGAAAAATTTGTGAATGCAGTTATTTGTTTGTTCCATGCTAAAATATGTGAATATGCATTTATCAAGTGAAGCTCTTTTTAGTAACTGGTCATAGGGGACAGTTTTGATGGCAGAGTTTTTTCATCAGTCTACTTGTGTCCTAATGACGTTTTTATAATGCCACATTATTTTTATCAGAATCATAGTGCTAATTGATAGGTCTTTGCCGATGATCTCCATTGTTTGTGAAAAAAGTAGACCTTAAAATGACAGAGAAATTTATGTAGTTATGCGAATATTTTGATTCCTGTAATTCACACTACAAAATGCAAAAGAATATAGTAATCTTTGAAACTGGAAAAAACCAAGAAGTGTCGATAGTTTTAGATTGACTCGAGTCAAGATGTTATCTGACCTCGAAAGTTGGTAAAAAACATATCAACAAATTATTAAGGGTCGATTGTAACTCCATAAAATTGTGATTTATCCTGATACTTAGGCCTGGTTCTTGAATGAGCTGGCAAAGTACAGAAAAATAATAAATGTCTTTGAAAACTTTTAAAAATGTTTGATGAAAATAATTTTGATATTTCGCAAGACCACAAACTTAAAATGCCTCATCTTAACCAGTGCTATTGCAAGGGAAAGCCTTAAGATCACAAAAATATTGAGGGAGAGAAGCTCCTTAGTATTTTTGTGAATATCTAAATGCTATTAATGAGAAAGTTTGGCCAAAATTGTATTATTGTACCTAAGATAATATATCATTTTGTCCATTTTTTAACAAAATTACCCATCTGGGGTTGAACATGACTGTCCCAGTCAAGCCGACAGCATCTTAAGCTTAGGAAAAAAATATCAATAATCATTCTTACTTTCTTACCTTAGCACAGCGCGATCCAGTTTAAGCACTTTTGCCCCGAAATAGCTCGATATTGGGATTGGATTGAAAACATTTGTGGGAAGCCGGCATTGCTGTCTATTCCCTGGTAACGCTTTTGGTCAGGAAAAAGAAGAAAAAAAACTATCGATATGTGCCTGGCCTCAACCAATCTTCATTCAATGATTTGTGTTGTTTAGCTACTGCTTCTTAGATAAAGTTGAATTGTTGCAAACGTTCAGTAATTTTTTTAATCAAAGCTATCTATGAGTTGTTTGCATCTATCATTTCTTCATTCTGGATTCTAAATTAGTTTGACTATATGGCTAAAAAACAAACGCTTTATTTTCTAAAAGCAATATTAATTGTTCAACCCTATTTTGGGGAAGTGAAAAATATTTTTGGGCGCTAACTCACCATTCGTTTTGGCTCTTGTTAAATTTTTGTCTGGCAACCCTATTACTCAAATTTTGACGTAAATTGAAATGATTGATATAAATATATTTGGCCCTTTTTTTAGTATTTTATTCATTGTACATAAAAAAGATAAAAGAGTTAAATTCGAACAGCGTTAAACCAGCATAAATTCGATATTTTAAATGTAACCAAAAATTAAAGAAATACTTTGAATTTCACAGTAAATTTTACACTTCAATTTCTACACCTGCGAAATTTCCAATCAATATTTTATATTACGATAGAAAAAGTGTTAAAATGCCTTCTACTCTCCTAGATTGTAAATAGGAAGATGTTGAGTGTAATTGCCAAGTAGTAACAGAAACAACATTCAGGTGATAGAACGGACATGCCTTCTACAAAAACGCCTACCGGTTCGTCACCAACAAAAACGCCAACGAGTCCATCTTCAACAACTGTTGCATTATTTCGGAATATCACGCTTGGGAAAAGTAAATTTAAATATATTTATCAGAACACCTGGAACATCTGGAAATGCATAATTATTTATTGACTGTAAATATTTTCTTACAGCACAGATTATTTTCAGCTACCAGAGAAACGTTTCGATCTTATGAATATTTTATCGGACAAATTTCTGGAGGTTCTTCTGCATACAACTTGTATACAGTTGGAGAGATTTGCCGTGTAAGAGCGATGACACTTGTCATTGTGCCTAACAGAGTCTTCCTAATGTTTCTCAATGAATTGATCCAAAAAATATGTAAGATTTGATTTTCTAATGTTTTACTTATAAAAAGTAACAAATATTTCTCGGGCACCTTGGCACCATAAGTTACATTTTACAATCAGCAATTTTACAATTGCTGACATGTTGGCAGTGCCGAAAACTAAAGAAAACTCTTGTCTGTCAAGCAAATTAAAAGGGTGAAAATTCAGTGACAGCGAAAACTGGTGTAGTGTACAAGTTGCTTCATGATAATAAAAGTGTCTTTGTGATTAAAAATCAAAACTTTGTATATCACCTACACCCACACAAAAGTAAGTCAGAGCTAGACATGAGCTGACCGCAGTTAAGAAAGTAATTTGCACAACATCTGCAATTGCAGATCTCGCGCAGCGCGTTTTGAAATTATTTTCTGTGTTTATGGAAGTTGCTCTATGCTCTGAGAAACGTAATGTACCCCTGGCCATATTGCGATGCGTACTTCAAAAAATATAACACTTACACTTATTCGCGTTTCGCTTCAAGAAACTTTTCAATTTGAAAAGCACAATGTAGAGGTGATTTTATATTTACTTCGTTATCAATTCAAAAATCAAAATGCTGATCATTCTTGAATCGACTTCTAACATCAGAGCTGACAGAATGAAAAGAGAAAAGATCAAATAAATTCCTTTCATTAGCTCATTGTCTAGCATGGGTCTAGGTGGCCTTCAGAGGCATTAACAGTTTTCCAAATTCAAACCTATTTGATCGGATGTTCCAAGCTATTAATTGAATTTTTAAATGTTTTGTTAGATGGTAGCAAGTGCCATGACAGTTGGTACCAATATTAATTAAACAAAAATTACTTTTGATGAAAACTAAAATTTTTTGTTGGAGCTGTGTTGCAATAAAGATTTGCGCTTTTGTTTTGTCTTCATATAAAGCCAAACAACTTGTCGAAAACATACTGCGAACGCTTTGGCTAATAGTGTCATTTGTAAGTAGTGCCATTTCTAACGCAAACGGCGCCAGGTGATGGCCGAATCGCTCGCACCATGTTTTTGACAAGTTGCTTGACTGTTATTTTTGAGACATACAGGGTGTCCCAAAAAGATGTATACACTCTTTGAATCGTTATAACTTAATCAAGTTATTGATTTTTGCTTTCAAATAAATTGATGCAAAAGAAAGAATAAACATTTAAAGAATTTGTGAGAAAAAATATACAAAAACATATCAAATTAAATCTTAATAACACAAAAGACACTTGGGGCAATTTCAGAATGTTTACAAATTGACGAGTTCACATATGTACTCAAACTGGTGGCAGTTTTGCTCAATACGCTTTTCATATCTTGAAGAAATGGACTTAGAAAAGTCCAGCAACATTTTCTCTGGTATTTTAGCACATTCTTTTTCAATTGCTACTCTCATTTTAGCAATTGTTTTAGGTTTCCTACTGCAAACTTCGTTTTTTAGAAACAGTAACACAAAGAAATTTACCAGTGTCAAATCTGGTAAACTAGGTGAACATCCTAACTGTTTCTTTTCTTCCAACGGTTTCTAAAAAACGAAGTTTGCAGTAGGAAACCTAAAACAATTGCTAAAATGAGAGTAGCAATTGAAAAAGAATGTGCTAAAATACCAGAGAAAATGTTGCTGGACTTTTCTAAGTCCATTTCTTCAAGATATGAAAAGCGTATTGAGCAAAACTGCCACCAGTTTGAGTACATATGTGAACTCGTCAATTTGTAAACATTCTGAAATTGCCCCAAGTGTCTTTTGTGTTATTAAGATTTAATTTGATATGTTTTTGTATATTTTTTCTCACAAATTCTTTAAATGTTTATTCTTTCTTTTGCATCAATTTATTTGAAAGCAAAAATCAATAACTTGATTAAGTTATAACGATTCAAAGAGTGTATACATCTTTTTGGGACACCCTGTAGTTATTAGTTTTTTCCCAATTATACCCTATGCTCAAGTAGATTTTTGCATTTTTTGTCTTAACAGTAAACCTACTCTGAATGTCTCTGAATTCTTTGGTATATTTCACAATCGCATTGTGCTTTACTGAATAAAAGTAGCGCGATTGCGCATGTTGCTTTGCACTTGAGTCAATTAAAAAAATCGCTTGCGGAAGTTATCCAATTCAGTCTTCACTTTTTGAATAAACTTTGCGCTTTGCGTCACTTTTCTAAAAATTGCGACGAAACGCATAGTATGACAGCGTCGCAAACCTTTGATCATGCATAAATTTCAACATGAATTTTGTTTTAAGCAAAGGAGAACTCGTTTTATTTTGTTGGATTGAATCGACAAACTCTCAAAGAAAAACAATTGATTTGGGTTGGAGGTATACCTTTAAGAAACACTGATGATTACGAGAGAATCTGGCGTTATGGGGCGATTTCGAACACCCACTGCGCAGGATTGGGCTACGCAAACGGGTCCGCTTTGATAGAGCCAAGCAATTGTGAACGAGGACCTAGAGTGAGAAAAAAAGTGGAGGGAGTGTTGTGCCAGAGGAATGTTGGTGAGATGGATGTAAATGAGGTAGGGTTAAGCCTAAAGCTTCTCTTACACTTACGCGAATTTGCTGCCGACACGATGTCGACCACAATTCGCAGTAAAGTCGCGTTAGATTCGCAAAACTATGACGAAACCGTTGTGGCTCCATCGCGAATGATCTCAAACATTGCGAATTGAGATAAATTTTCGAAAAAGCGGAAGCCATAATTTGCTTTTATATCTTTTCCAGTCACTTATTTTCAATAAGTTTTCATGCAAGTATTAAATTCAACAAATTTTTTGGCTGGTGCGGAGGAAAAAATAGTTTCGTTGCCGCTGCTGCATTAGTTACTGACAAGAAATGAAAAAAATCTCCTAGAAATCTAAAAAAGGTGTTGGGTAAGCCCGTGGTTTTTGCGTCGCAAGAAACGCGGTGAATATGAGAAATTGCTATTAAAAGTGAATTGAAACAAAAAATGCTACAAAAATTTTCTCACGTCAGTGAACAAAATTGGTCCAGTCATATATGAGATACGCAGACAGCCAAAGTTCAACAAAAATGTAGATGCGTCTAATAATTTGGCCATGGAATATATATTATAGTCTTAACGTACCAGTTTTAATCTGCCATTCAGTTTTTTAATAGCTAAATGGCAAGTAAGAATATTATTTATAACTGAACTGCAAATGAATTCTTTTTTAGCATGATTTTATACCACAATTATGTCATTCTCATTAGTAGTCTTATCACCAATGACGTATTTTTTACATGAAGCAAAATGGGTTAAACTTGATTGCTTATTGCTAAGAACCACAGTTAGTTAACTACTACTTCACCTTCGTTTAACACTCGCAAAAGCACAACAAATATTCATCCATAATCCGGTTTGGTGTGTTGCCAGTTATGCGGCAAAAATCGCTCCCTGACACGTTCAATCCCAACTGTGTAATCATTGGTATTTAAGATTATTCTATTCTGTTTCTACAGCGTAAAGCATGTAAATTTAACAATTTAGAAAATGATGAAGCAGGATTATTGTTTTTGAAAGATCAAGCTTCTGATGACATAGAACACTATGGAAGGTATTCTTACTACATCGAAACCAAACTTTATGCTAAAGATTACAACGATGCCAAAAAGCAATGCAAACGCAAAGACATGCAACTGGCAACAATTAAAAATCAAGAAACCCTCAAATTCTTGCTATCAAAGTTTGACAAAAATTCTTTTGTTGGTAAATGCAATAAATACTTATCAATAGTTGTAATGACTAATAGAATAATTCTGTTTAGCATTGTGAAACAAATATATGAGCAAAATATGAGAAAAATCCTCTTTGAAAATATCACTTTATTTTATGTTTTCAAAAGTGGAACATAAGTTCATGTGTTCACGTAACGTAAACCATGCCGATCACGAATTTTAAAAAAATTTGAGCTATATTTCATATGTAATTTTGTCAGTGAAAAGTAACTTAAACTTATTGAAATTTTCACAGAGTGTTCTTCGAAAATTGACAACGAATCTAAAAAATACTTTTAAGAAATTGGTATTAAAGTCATTTGCAAAAGTATAAGATCATTCTGAAATTTTCTAATTTATTCAAACCAAGACAATGTAAATCAGTCTTACGTTAAAAATGAAAAGATTATTCACAATGAAACATAAAGTTCCCTAATGGAAGTACTCGTAGCAATTCACCATTTACTTTTTAGTTACAATGAGGATATTTTTGGCATTTTATGTTTCCACCTTCACTCTCACTCCTGCAGCCATACGGCTGGGCAGACATTTACTAGAGATGCTATTCACGCAGGCAATATCTTGACATTGGCGTGTTGAGATCGAAGTTTTTAACAATTCGTCGCAGTTATTTTCAACAAAATCACTTTAGTTATTAAATTCAATTTCAATAAATTTATCTTATTCAAACAGAACACAAAACAAAAGGTTAATACATAAAGTAAGAACGAAATTAACAAACTCTACAACACAAAACCTAAGATTACTCCCAGGCCGAGCTACGTCTGTAGACCGACATATACTTGCTCAAACTGACACGTCGACATTAAATTCAAATTAAAAGTTGCAAGACGAAGTGAAGCGTAGAAATTATCAAAGGATAAAAACTAATTCGCTGAACGAAAGAACCAAGTAAATAGAAATTTGGTAGTTTCAGGGCTTTAACAAATGTACATTCAAGTTCTCTTGTACTGGTTGGTTGCTTTTCTGCAACTTTATTCTTCATGTTATTCACAAATTTTCGATCGATTTCAAATCTGTGCTGTTTCCAGGCCAGTCAAGAACAGATTCAGAAACCACTTTCGATCTGTGACATGGTGCACAATCATGTATGAATATACAGTTGAGGTGTTGTTCACCGCCATATATATGCTTATCTTTTCTTGAAACAGTTTAACATGTTTCAAGCCATTTATAGTGGTGCCTGGGTGAAGAAAATACAACCCAGCAAAGCCTTGCTTGCTCATGGACCCTCGAGCCATTTGGCTTGAGGGGTGTTTTACTGTGCTGACGTTGTATTTTACATTAAATTTTTAGCATTCCAGACTACAATCTCATGTATGAATCTTCCTCACTGCAAATTGCTAAACAGTGAATTCGTCAGAAAAAAAATACTTTTCCGATTTTTCCAAAATCCAATCAAAATTTTATTGGCAAAAGCTAATCTCTTTTTTCATAGCTGATGACAAATATGGCTTGCGCTGGTTTATATATTTTAAACCAAACGTCTTGCGCAGGCGACGTGAAACTGTGAAATTACTAATATTTGTTCCTTTTTTAGCAAATTGGCACGTAATTTACAACATGTACTAGTAGAGATTGCATGACAGCTCGTTTGATAGCGTGATCATCGCTTCGTGAAGTTTTTTGCAGGGTCTACTAGTTTTTTCATGTCACAGTAAGTTCAATGCATATTAATTTCTACGGCGCGGATTAAACTTTCTTTCAATGGACTGAACGTTTGCTAAAGTGTAGTCTTTACGCAATCTGCCTTTCTGAGAATCTTTCTTCATCATGCAAAGCCGACATCTGCACACGCGCAACAGCAATAATGAGAGTATTTACCCACTTTTCCCCATTTAACCCACCAAAGTGGTATTTTAACCACTTTTAAAAACGGTGAAAAGCCTCTTTAACCACAAATCACCGCAACTGACTACAGATATAAACCAATAAATTTGAAAGTTCCCTATTTAACTATGATCTAATAATGTGTTTCTTTGATGAAACAAAGTAAATTTGGACACTTTAATTTTGCATTAGTTTCAACTCTGCTGCACTATCTCGTTGTTGTTTGGGCGGTCCTAGACTTTTGCAAAGGACTGTATAATTAGTGGCAAATAATAAATCTAAACGTCTGGTTAAAAAATGCAGTATCAGATATCAACATCGTGCTCCAATTTGTATCGTTTGTTAAATTCAATTGTTGTTGTTGTTGTTGTTGTTGTTGTTGTTGTTGTTTACCCGACCCCTTCCGAGGGATGGGGGCATGGCGGAAGACCATGGAGCCCCAGAAGCCGGGCAACTCCCCAGGGTCTGGACCAGAGGTCATAAAGAGACAGAGAGTCGCCAAAGAGTGAGCGGCGCAAAGAGTCCGTAGCTGAGAATGAGATGAGAGATGTCCTGGGACGAGTGTCCACAGGCGCTGCAAGAAGAATTCTCGATTCTGCCAATCCTGGAGAGATAGGAACCTAAAAGAAGGCTGTGTCCATTGCAGCGAAGACGAGAGAGGACACAGCGAGCATGACGAGGGAGCACAAGTTCCTCAGTGGAAATTGAGGAAACCTGTGTGTCAAAATACTTTGAAGAGACAGTACGCCTCCAGTCCGAGATAAGACGAGAGTGGATACGAGAGATAAGAGGAGAGAGACTACAAGGGATTGCGGAAGGCGCAAGCAGCGCTCCCCGTCTGGCAAGCTCATCAGCTGTGTCGTTCCCCGAGAGAATGAGTGTCCGGGGACCCATTGTAGCCTGATAGAACAGGAGGAGAAGAAGGACAGTTCCTGCCAGATCTGCCACAGAGTTTGAGATAACAGGAAAGGTGGAGGAGAGGACAGGGTGGCGAGGACAGAACGAGAGTCAGACAGGAGGAGAAGAGAAGAAAAATGGCAGACTTTATGGTGTTGCCGAGACCAGCAAATAGCGTGCAGAATGGCGCAGGCTTCAGCGGAAAAACTGGAACAAACTGGGCCTGCCGAAAAGGAAAGAGTGGCCTCAGTGCCACAGAGAGAGCAGTTGGCAAGAACGCCGGAGCCGCCCTTGCCAAAAGGAAAAGGAACAGAGCCGTCTGTCCAGAGTACCAGATCATGAGGAGGAAGAGAGTCAAGGTGGGCGAGAGCCGCACCTTGGCGAGAGTGAGGGGGATCAGAGCGAGAGCATGGAGTGGAAAGGGTGGACTCCACCGTGAACGAGGGAAGATTCCAAGGAGGACAGGGAGGGCAAGCAACAAGAGCCTCCCTAGAACAAGTAGAAGGAAGCATGAGCGGGTGAGTGGACGCAAAAGCTCTCCAGGACGATCTGCAGAGTCTTGGTTTCACTCCAAATCTGGCCAAACCTGAGATGGGAAAGGAGGTTGGGAGACGAAGAGCCCGCTCATGAGAAAAAAGAGTGAAGTGAGTCAGAGTGACTCGTAGGGGAGGTAGAGAAGCCTCGGTGAGTAGTAGAGGGATAGGGGAGGACGAGAGGCAGCCGGTGATGGCGCGACTGGCCGCTCGGTGAAGGCGTTCCAATTTGGTGATATTGGTAGCGCTTAGGAAAGGAAACCATCCGGGTGAAGCGTAAGTGAGAAGGGACCGAAGAAAAGATTTACACAGAACAGAGAGGGACTCCTTAGAGGGGCCCCAAGAGGAAGCAGAGATACAGCGTAAGGCCTTGAGACGTGGGAAAAATTTGGCCTTCAGCGAAGATACATGCCTAGAAAAGGAAAGAATGCGGTTGAAGGTGACCCCAAGAAAAGTTGGAGTGGGATTAAAACGGAGGCGGGAGCCGAGTAGGAGGAGGTTGGGCTGGAGGTTAGCCTGGTGGGGATCCACTGAGAAGAAGGAGGCCTCACATTTGCTCGGATTGAGAGGAAGACACCAGTACTCAGACCAGCGCTCCAATCGAAACAGAGCTCCTTGTGTGGCCTCCACCGCAGTGGGGACCGAGGGGGAGGAGGACCAAATGGCCAGATCGTCAGCGTAAAGAGAGCAGCTGACGGAAGAAGGCAGAGAAGCCGGGAGATCATTGATGAAGAGGGAGAAAAGTACAGGGCCAAGAACGGATCCTTGCGGAACACCTCGACGGACTCGAAAGGAGCGGCTTTTGTGATTTTGAAAAACCACAGAAGCGCGCCTGTCAGAAAGGAAAGATTGAGTCCAACGAGCAAAGCAAGGAGGGAGGCCAGCCGAAATGAGTTTGTGGAAAAGGGTGGGGTGCCAGACAGAGTCAAAAGCTTTAGAGAAATCGATAGTAGACAGGATCGTCCGAGAGCCCGGCCTGGGTTTGTTAAACCCATCCGAAATGGACTGAGAAAGGTACAGAATTTGATCAAGTGTAGACCGTCCAGGGCGGAAACCGGCCTGGCGGGGAGAAAGAATGGAATTAGATTCCAGAAAAAAGAGAAGACGGGATAGTATGATGCGTTCAAAAAGCTTTGATACGCAGGAGGTGAGAGAGATAGGCCGGAAGGAAGCAGGAGAGTCGAGAGGTTTTCTCATCTTATGTATGGGAATAATAGAAGATGTCTTCCAGATGGAAGGAAAGGAATGTGAAGACCAAGAAAGATTGAAGATGTGAAGAAGAACATCCATGCCAGAGCGAGGAAGATGCTTTAGCATGGGATAGGCAACTTTGTCTGGGCCAGTGGCAGTGGATGAGGAGAGGTTGGAGGCAGCCGCAAGAAATTCAGCGGGAGAGAAGGGAGAGAAAAAGGACGAGTGAGACTCCACAGAGCACGTAGCTCGGCGGAGCTCAGTGAGGTAGCCTCTGGCTCTGCTGCGCAGGGCCTTTGGCTGAGACACGGAAAAGTGAGACCTCAGGTAAGCGGCATAAACCGAAGCCGATTCCCTGGGAGAGGAACAGTTAGGAAAGTTAGGAGAGGAGAAAGACGAGGAAGGAGAGCCAGCAATAGAGCGAAGAAGAGAGTGCACAGATTTAGGATTAGATTTAGGTGAAAGAGAAGTGCAGGTCGTCTGCCATGCCTCAGCCTTGGCCTTGGCAATGACCGACGAGGCACGTCGAGAGGCGGAGATGTAAGCCTGGCGATCTTCATCACTTCTGTGAGCAGTAGCGAAAGCCTTGCGTCTTTCACCAACCGCTTCTTCCACCTCAGCAGACCACCAGGCTTTAGGAGGGCGTTTGATGCGGCCGAAAGAAATGGAAGATTTGGCCGCATTCATTGCCAGAGAGGTAAAGAGAGCAGCTGCAGAGGAAAGAGAAAGAGACGAGTATTCCTCTGCAGTAGGACAGTGAGAGTCAAAGTAGGAGGCAAAGTCATCCCAGCGAGCTTTCTAAAAATTGAAGGAAGGGGGGCGCTCGTTGGGGTGAAAGACCGGAGAGAGAGGGATAGATAGAAGAATTGGTAGGTGGTCAGAACCCAGGTCCTGAAGCACCTCCCAGGAGCAAGAAAAAGCAAGAGTAGAAGGAGCAAAGGAGATGTCAGGAGAGGAGCGACTGCCGGAGGAGCGATGGAGAAGGGTGGGTGTGTCAGGGTCATTGAGAGGGAGGAGGTCAGAGGAGATGACCCAGTCGAATACTTCCTCCCCACGGGGGTCGGAAGTGCCTCTTGAGTCCCAAAGCGGGTGATGGCAATTGAAGTCCCCCAGAATGAAGAGATTTCTGGAGGAGGGAAGAATTGAGGGAGAGAAGGAATCGGTTCTGCCATCCGTTGGGGAGGAGCGAATAGGGGGGCATACACATTAAGAAATGACACCGAGGAGGATTTGTTTAGAGAGATGTTGACCCCTACATAATCAGAGTAGGGATCGAGCGAAGAAAGAGAGGTGGTAGAAAGTTCAGAAAAGGATAGGCCCTGTCTGACGAAAATGACAACGCCGCCACTGGCATGCGAGGCATCAGAAGAGAGAATGCCAGACCGGGAGTGAGTACGATCAGAACGCAGAACAGAGAATCCAGGAATCCGGAAAGAGGAAGAGGAGTTAAGATTGGATTCCTGAATGCAGATAAGGTCGACAGGATGGGATGAAAGAAAGTGAAGTAGTTCAGTGCTCCTGGCTCGAAGACCTCCAGCATTCCATTGAAGAGCCCTGAGAGAGTCAGGGGGAGGAGAGGAGGCAGGAGGTGCAGAAGTATAGCCAGGAGCAAGGGACGGTGGTGGAAGGGCAGGGGAAGGAGATATAAGATGGGCAGATGGGGGATAAGAAGTTTGGAGACGAGGGTGGGGCAAGAGTGCAGCATTAGCAGAGGGGGGGCCAGATTCCACAGTGGAGGTATACGTGCCGGAGGAGTCCGAGGAGGGGGGAGTCACAGTGTTATGGCAGGGGGGGCAGCTCCAAGAGTGAGAGCTGCCAAGAGCTCTGAAGTTAGATAAAGAAAGTTGTGAGCACCTTAGATGGACCCATTTGGAGCAAGCGCAGCATTGCACTGACTTGCCCCGCCAGGTCACATTTCCAGCGCACACAGTGCAAGGAAAGATGGGGCCAGGGTTAGGATGAACGTTACCGGTCATCAGGAGAAGAAGAAGAATGAGGAGACGAAGGAGGGCAAGAGTAGGGCAGGAGAGAAGAAAAAGTAAGAACAGGCGACCGATTTTAAAGATGCTGTGTGCTGCCCTTCTGCGGTCGTTCAGGGGGCAGCATAGCGAAAAAATGAATGGGGAGTGCCCGGGGTAACTGGGACCCTCGGGAAGGCCAACAGCCATTTCGACCCGACCCAAACGGGGCCGGGGACCGCACCACCACGTTGAGGCGGCTGTTGATTGGTGCAGAAATTCAATTGTTCGCATTGGCAAACCGCTAGTTTTCTGGGTAACAATAAGATAGGAAAATTTTTTCCGAACAGGAAAAACATTGAATTACGGAAATCTCACAAAAACAAGAATTTACGAAATGCCTGGTTTAACTGAGTAAATTTTGTTAGTTCAGTCTTAAACCACTTTCGTGAATATTGTATTTCGCAGACTTTCAAATTTATTTGGTTGGCACTTTTTTCGCATTTTTTTTGAATATCTTCCGTGTTTTTGTGATTACGAAATTCCATATTTCTATAGAAAGGTTTTACTCACGTGATCAAATATCATCAAAATTCGCTTTTTTTCAAAAAAGTGGCTGACCTTTTGTTACGAGTTTTGCATTGAACTGCTTGGAACTGAAATTGCTTTATGTGAACAAAATAGACAGCTTTGAATTAAACTTTTAATTTGTTTTTTTTACTGAGGGTTTAGAATGAATCTAAGGTCAAAGTAAGGTGAAAAGTGTTAAGGTGTTCTTGTTATTTTTGCTTGTAAGCCCTAGGCTTTTGGACTTAATACGTGAGCTTATTTGTAGTCAACTTCTTGTAGGGGTTCATATTCAAATGATTAGCATAAATGGGAATATCGAGTTTACGTTAATTGTAATGTTTGCTTTCTCAGCATAATAAGTTGAAAAAGCATATTAAAAAATTGTAAATCTAGATTATTCTTCAGACTAGATAACAAGGCAGACTTCTGTAGAATATATCATACATTGCATTCGATATTAATGAGTAAAATCAAGTTTTTTAATTTTTTGTCAAAAATCCTTGCAGGCCAATTACATTTACAAATCAGATGTTATTTTATGATATTAACCATTTCTTGAACACGTTATAGGGCTGTTGCCTGAGCTGCGGCATCAGGCACGCTGTAGACTAATCAAAAAACTCAAAGTAGTGTCAGTGATGATCAGATAATGATCGTTTTTTCTGACGCACCTACGTGTATTTAAATGGTATGGTGTTGTTTTTAAAAAACGACAAAATAATATTCCAATGACACTTCTCTGACGGCCAATTTTTTCGGCAAATGGACACACCGAGCTAAGCTAGGACTCGCAAAAGGCCTTATCTCAACTTCTGCTTAAATATAGTTGTTTCCGCTTGGCAAAGTAGCATTGATTGACTCCAGTATTTTATTAAATTCACATTAGTTTTTAAAGTTACCCAAAAAGTTGATGTTCGCCCAGTACCTTTCCAGAACAGTTTACAACACATGGTCAGCTACTTTTTTTGCGCGAGATATGTAACGTCGTATGTAACCTTCTTATATAAATTTCCGTATTGCTTAGAAATGAAGTGTATTTGTCTTTTTTATCCAAAATTAGTGGTTTTAATGTTTTAAGCATGCCTATAAAGAAAAATGCCAAGTTTGCTTTTGTAAATTGCATCAACGAAAAAATTGGGTGTAAGGAAGATCATAAAAAATTTTTGCAGGTTAGAAGTGGAATCATGTCTCTGTAAATAGGGTAATTACTAAATTGCTTGCTGCAAGGTCGGTAGCAGAAAATGAAAGTATTATAGTAAACTCAAACCTGGATAGTTGCAGAAAAACAACAACCATGAAGAGTTGATTCAAATTCAGATCGTAAATCCAAAAGCCGGAAGTCTTCGAGAGAATCCATAAAACGATAGTACATAGCAACACTAAACCACTTTCCATTTTTGATTGTTTATTTACATATTTGCACACATTCTAAGCTGAACCTTTTCGTAAATCTTGTTTTAAAACCAAAATTAATTTGTACTCGACATTTACGATTTTAAAAAAATGTTCATTTGAATATAACGCAAAAATTCATAAAGCTCTGTTATACAAGCAAAACAAAACATTCTTCAATAAACAGCTATATGCACATGGATGCTACTTTTTGCTAAAAATATTTCAATTTAATTGTCATATTACGTCACAGTCTATCAATCTATTGCATTTATCGCTATTTCATGAAGTCATTTGTCATCCTTAAGTCGTTTTTTTGTCATTATTTGTCTATAGAAGTTGCTGTGACCTCAAATTAACGATAGAAGTTGCTGTGACCTCGAATTTCTATTTATAATCTGACTTGCTCAGGTAATGTAAGGGCTAAACTTATATTAATATCGTAAGTTTTAGTCCATATCGCTGTTAGATTCGAATGCTAGATATACACTGTAGATGCTTTGACAATAGCTTGATGTAAGCCGCAAAACGTTCAGCTTAGAATATGTGTAAATATGGAAACAATTTATCAAAATAAAAAGTGGTTTAGAGTTGCTATGTAGTATCTTTTGTGGATTCTGAAAGTTACATTCTTTCCTAAATGATATCTTCAAGAGAAATTCCTATCGATTTGCCAGCTGTCAAGCCATTTTGCGCTAATAATGACAAAAAACTACAGCTGAAATTTTTAAGAGGATGAAAGTATTTTGGACGGACCATAATAGCCGAGTAGAGAAACAATCTTGATGTCGTAACTTAATCCACAGCTACTTGAAGCGGAATGAAAAAAAAATCATTCTTGCAGAAAAAGATTTCAATTACTCTTCACATTTTACATTAAATATTACAAATAAAGCTAGAAACCTTTACCTTTGAAACTGCAAACTCCTTGCTTGAAAAAACGTGCATTAAGCGCTGGCAATTCTATTTGGTCGAGATGGAAATAGCCAGATTGTATCTTAGTGTGGAAATTAGCTTACTTTATTTCTCTCTTTAAGACGCTTAAGTTTATCCGTTTGTAGAATAGCAAACCAGTTTGTTAATGAAGATATTTGTCATATTTAAAGATAAAGTGGTCAAGGTATTTAACCGTTGTCACACACACTCTTCGGCCTATGTTTATTAATCGCATATAAAACGTCTCAATATATCGCTGCTTGAATGACTTTTGTGTGGTTCAAGTCTGTCTGGGAGATAGCAAGGCGTTGGGAGCGTCTGTTGGGAAACCGAGGAGTGACGGTTCAAATCCTCGCCAAGGTTATATAGAATCAAAGATTGGAAATATTTTACGGTCATGAATTGGACAAGCAAGCATTTATTGGATTGGCACCAAAAAATCAAAGTTTAAGGGTTAAAACAACATTCAGTTATTAGATGACAATTTTTTTCCGAATTGTAAACTAATTTATGTGAGTAATGATTGCGTGTTTCGACAAAATTGGGCATCTTCATACGCTGGTAAGACAACCCAGACCAATACGGAAGAAAGCAAACTCGACGTCATCTAGAAAAATGGCTGGCTTTCTTAAAGACACGAGTATATTCCATTGGACTTTGCCACATGGAAATTGTTTAAGAAAAAAATCTACCGAGGAATTTTTATGAACTTTTAACATTATGATTTCAATTTAACGATGCTTGTAAGCTAGGCAATTAATATACCGAAAATTTTTCAGAAGTTTAGAAAATAACTAAGGATACTTTGAGTAAATTTTCAATGAATTTATTAGCTTTCTGCTGATAAATCACTATTTAGAAGCGATTGGGAGAGGCGCCATGTAAATGGTTTCCCATTACACTTCAGTGCCAGCCCGCGTCAAGTGTTGCAAGGGATCCATGACTTCACAAAAACTTCACAAATATAAAACAATTTTCAAAATCCTTATCTTTTGAAGAAGCTAAACTGTTTTTAACCCAAAACAAAATCCGGCACCCAGCTTATTAACACGACAAAAAATCAACAATGATTTAAGCCTCGTTGGCGACACAACAGAAAATTGTTTTTTTTGATGATGCTTTTTTCTTGCAATAATGCACTGTGTTGTCATAATGCATAGCAGCGTCAGCTTTCTAGTACCGTTCCTAGAAATCCGTAAGTTTTTTGCATGTTATTACAAAAACATAAACATGCTGCTGCTATCGAAAAGAAACGTCAGCAATTCATTTATTACAACAAACTACAGCAGCTCTTGTAAAAACAATCCAAAACGTAAAATAGACTTTATGAAAAAAAAGCAATTACAAATGAAAACAGAAGCAGGATTTGATCAAGGTTATGAAATATATCAATTCGTTTTCGTGCATTTATTGAGTGGGATAGACCAACCTAGGTTTTAGAAGAAGTACTCAGGGATTCTAACGACTTGTAGCAAGAAATTTTTTTTTTTTGGTATTTTGTTTAAAGTCCCATTAAACCCCCAAAAAATTTCTTGATATGAAATCAATAAAATTACGCTGAATTCGAATTTACGATGCAAAATTTGAAATTCTCTTTCGAAAACGAGACACTTGAGAAACAATTTTAATGTTTAAAATTCTGTTGGCAACCCGCGACGTCAGATACGGGACGAATTGTTGCTGTAGCACCGCACAGCTAAAGGAAAGGTAAAATGGTGAGCTATGTTGAGTTCATTTTTAAAAAGTGGTGAAAAAGCTTTAGTTTGCTTGAAACAAAAACGTTTTTAGATTATTTTTAATCAAGTTTGGCAGAGGTTTTAGGTTAATTTCATTGGTTTGAAGGCTTTTGTGTAGACCAACTTAACATGCATTCAAAACAGCTACTGGCATGCTTTCAAAAAGTATGCACAAGTTATTTTCAGGTTTTACACTTGTTGTAAAATAATTTTGAAAATAGACCAAAGTCATTTGCTTAGTGTCTTGTAATGTTTCGTCGTTTAGTAGTTTGCTACCAAGAATGTTTGGTAGATGTTTTCACACTCGGCATCCCAACATGGTAAACGATTATTTCGTCAACGACGTGGGATACGCTTTTTCGCCACAATACTGATGGCGTTGCAAAAACACTGATATGCATGATCTTTATCAGGTGAATCAGATGACGGCAAAGTCCTGGCAAGTTTGTTTGTGAGAGTAATATAGTGACTCCACTTGGCCTTGCGGAAGTTCCATCGCTTTACAGGCTTGCTTGGTACAGGACGAGCAAACCTGGGCGGAGTAATAGGCGAGGGTCGATGTTGAGATCTTGGGAGCTTTTCTGAGACATGTCTGTCAGGTAAACGACTGTCCGAATCGATACCGACGAATGCAAGATTCGGGTTGGTACTTGTATTCCAGCGGCCAGAGTGGAAGCTGGCAGCATCCTTTGGGTTATGAAGTAGGACAGGATTATTGATACTTGCCCAGCCAACCAGGCATTCTCCATCTGGACTGTTGGCAACATAACCCCAATCAACATGCTGGCAACAAAAATTTTCCGATTAGTGGGCTTTAAAAATAGCTTTAAAGATCTACCGTGTCCAAGACTTAAAGTTTGGCGGGTGGCATCGCCTCTTTTGCTGATGCTTGATCACGCCTTTGTCAAAAAACTATGGGCCTTATTCACCAAGTCGAATCAAAGTAAAATCAAATGAAATAGAGAATCAAACTCAAATCAACCAATCGTTCGTATTCACCAAGCACAATCAAGGCTGATTCGAAATCAAACATATATCAAATCAACCGATTTTAGCCGAAAATTTGATTCGCTGTTGTTGGTAAATCACACTAGAATCAAACAGCTAACAACTATGGGTTAGTAGCAAATTTTAGGAATAAATTTTTTTGCTATTTTGGCTTCTTATCCAAGCAAGATGGGATTACTTTCTTCAAGCGTGCGCATTCTAGCTTGTGCTGGCGTTACTTCAGATTTTCCGGTTAAGTAGGCTAATGTGTAGATTTAGATAAGTGTAAATAAAGCTTTACTAAATTGATTGCTTTTACTAATAGTTACTTTAATAAAATTAACAAAAGGTACTACCAATGTATATAACCTAATCCTTCAAAATTCATTTAAAGCTAAAATTGTATTGTATAAATATAAACCAATTTCTTATACAGAGACAAACAGTTTACTTGGTGAATAAGGCCCTAAGTCATACAAAACGCCGTCAAAAACTTGATGAAGTTCAAGGGAAAACTAAAAGCAGCACTCCATGAAATCGTAATGCAAATGGAGAAACAATTTTGAGATAATTTGTTTGAAAATAAGTTTAATACATTTACAGTGGTCAGAGCTTATCATCTGAGAGAAGGTATTGTTTTGCATGGTTATGCGCATGTTAATAACAGAGCAAACAAGTTGTAGCCAGGGGCTTGACAAAGTTTTCGTTATCTACTTAGGATCACTGCAAATTTTCGAAAATTAGGTAGCAAACCATTTCAATGTTTCATGGTGATGGTACCCAATGCTATTGATTTCCTAACTTACCGTCATTATTTTTCCAGTAATTAAACCTTTGGAAAATTACTGGCTGTAACGTGATAAATTTATCAGGTTATATTTTTATCAATATTACTGGCTTATTGCAATTGAATAAATACAAACCAAACCTGCATAGACTAACCTACTTTAAAACGTAAAATCACGTTTCTCGTATTAGAATTATGGAAGAAAAAAACCATTCTTAGCTTTCCAAGCGTTCTCCCGATCAAAATTGGTCAAGTGCCGAGCAAAATAAAGCACAAATGTCAGTTGCCAAGTTGAAACTAATGGATACTCAATGATAGACTCAGTCAAATGCTTTAATTGTATGGGTAGCACGGCAGTGCAGCACAAAAAAATTTAAATTGTTTCTCGTAAAATCTTTGATGGAATTAGTCACACAATCCGATAAAACATTGTTTCCATATTTTTTCATTGTGAAAAAATATTCTAATTATTGAGTATTTGACGTAAATGCATTTCGAAAATGGTAAAACGCAATAAAATTTGGGAGTGCAGCAGCAGCGGCATACATGTTGACAAGCCGCTCCTTTAGATTCAAATCAACAAATTCTGTTTCAGAGCCCGACTATAACTTCTTTATCGGATTGCAAAGAGTGTCATCTGACCGACTTGGTTTGGAATGGGTGGACGGCACGCAATTGGGTTTCAAATATGAAATGGAAATTTGGGAACCTAACGAACCAAGCCTTCCACTGGGAAGGAAAACAGATTGTGCGATAATCTCAAGGAGAAGCAATCTACTAACAACATCTAGATGTGCTCGAATAGGATATTTTGTTTGTCAACGTTACGTAGGTGAGTTTTCTTTTTAAGTAAAACAAACTAAATTAATACAGGTTAGTCAAAAAGACGACAAATATTGCATCCAGTCAATTTCTTACCCCAATACAGAATCTATGTCGACAGCAGGTCTATTTTTACTTCAACCTTAGAATTCACCGATACACATTGCGAAACTAGCAAATAATTTTTCTTCAGCTTCTTGGTTTTTTACATTTACATTTACAGCTGTAGATGCAGAGAACAAAACATTGAATGATAACATTATAAACTTTATCTGCTTTTTACTACAAAGAAAAGTTCATGCCTGTATGCATGCACTTAGATAAGACATCAATTGTCACATACCGATATAAATCTGGTTTTTAATAATGTAATGGTTGATA
Source organism: Trididemnum clinides (assembly GCA_963675345.1). Classification (NCBI taxonomy): domain Eukaryota; kingdom Metazoa; phylum Chordata; class Ascidiacea; order Aplousobranchia; family Didemnidae; genus Trididemnum; species Trididemnum clinides. Next base: position 724,502 of record OY776304.1, read on the forward strand.
AGAAAATACTATGAATAGAAGATAAACTCTACGTAAGAATGTCTTTGTGGCGCACTAATGGTGCGCTTGAGTGTTCTTAACCCCAATGACATTATTATCACATGGAGAAAAACAGATTAAAATGCCGAGTTTTAACATGAAATTTTACAAGATTTAGAAAAAATTTTCTTTTACTTCGGCACGAAAGCCTACTTGCTAGATTGTCCACTTTAGCCATTTCCTAACTTAGAGTTAGAGCTTAACTGTAAATGTTGCACTCTGGGCTTTGGGCAAATCTGTGCTCCCCTGGGGCGATCATGCCCGAAGCGAGATAAACAAGCGTAACCAAAAGGTTTAGGTTTTATAATTAGGCTAACAATTATGAAAGATTTGGACGTGGTAGCACAATTTCTCTATTGCTTAATTCCTGTAAATGCATCAATCCATTTAGCGTTGAAACAAAACTTTGAATTTATTCCCATACGCATTTATTCGAATGGGCACATGAAAGTTTATAAAATCATTTTCTGTGAGTAAGTAAGAACAGCCTTGACCCTCTGTCTGCTATGGGGTCAATTTGACCCCAATCACATTTTTGAAAAGCTCTTGTAGCTAAACCGTTGGCAGCAGCGCTATGAAACTTTATGACTTTGAGTTTTTATTGAAGAGGTTTATTGCCGTAAAAAATTTTCAGTGTTGGACATGTTTATCACGCGCTAATAAAAAAAAGTAGCATCATACATCAGCGGGGGTCAAATTGACCCCAAGCAGTTTTACCAATAAGTGACTCAATGAACCATGCAAATAAATAAAAAAAATCTCATTATTGCATTGCTTACGTACCACATGTACAAAATTGATATTTTTTATTATATGATAAAAGCAAAACGAGAATAAATTTGAAAACAAATACAAAAGAGGTAAATGCAAAGTAGCAACATGTCAAATTATCTCCCTGAAGATGAAGTTGGGTTTTCTGGCAAATGACGACAGCGAAGAAGATGAAACAAGCGACTCGAATTGGATTTCTATTGAAGTTGGCGAAGAAGACAAGGAAGAAATATCTTCATTTGTTTCATCTCCTGAAGAAGAAATGGTGACTAATCTTGTTCATCTGCTTCTTCAAACTATTTCCTTTCCAAAACCGAATTGTGGCAAAAAACACCTTATGCAAATAATGCTGGTAGAAAATCTGCGCATTTCATTCGATAAAATCCAGGACCAACGAGGTTTTCATCTCAGTACTCAGAAACAAGTGATACTTTCACTTTATACTTGCGGTCTTCTCTTCGAAAAACCATATGTCAGTGAACTAACTAATCACAGAAAACCATAGTATATGGTGGCTCGTGGAAATCCGTGTATGATGAAGAATGGAAAGTTTTTCTTGGTGTAGTTATTTTGATTGGCGTAATATATAAGTCCAATAATGAAAGCGTTGAACAGCAATAGAGCACACTTGATGGCCGGCCCATTTTCAATCGCTCTATGAGTAGAGGAAGGTATCAACAAATTTTACGCTTTCTCCGATTTGACAATGCACAGTCAAGACGACATCATTAGTCCTCTGATAAGCTGCAACCAATCAGAGAAGTGTTTGAAACTTGGGACTCTTACTTGCGTGATTCCTACACCTGCCAACCAAGTATGACAGTGCACGAGCAGCTGGTATGCTTTAGAGCAGGGGTTCTTAACCGGGGGTAAATTTACCCCCTGGGGGTAAATTTGACCTACCGAGGAGGTAAATTTACTAAATCATAAATTAAAGCAAACTATATTTTTTAGTATTAAAAAAGTGATAGTGTTTGTCACGAAAAGGGAAATTTGCTTTATAAGAGTTGTTTTCATATTATGTAAAGCGCTGCGTTATTTGTTCGCTCAACTGCTGACTGAGGGAAAGACCCTTTTTTCCTCGCAAGTGGATTGCTGTGTACGCCATTTATTACGTCAAAATCGTTATGACGACATAGTAAAATTCCAGATCGGTCTAGTGCAAGGGTCGGCAACCTTTTACCGTCAAAGAGCCATTTGGACACGTTTACCACAGCAAGGAGACCGATGAGAGCCAGAATAATTCTACGGAGCATAGGTCATAAGTGTTTTCCAAAAAAAAAAAAAAGGTCTTCACCTGTAGTTAGAGTCATTGATCTGAGTATCATTTCACACTCACTTGCTTCAAAGAACAGCAAAAGAGCCGCAGATGGGAGGCAAAAGAGCCACATGCGGCTCCGGAGACGCGGGTTGCCGACCTATGGTCTAGTGATTCTACCTTCTTCGAAGAATTTCGATAAACGATTAGCGTAACTTGTAACGCTTTTTTCCTTTTGTTCACGTGATTTCGTTCGAGCGTTGTCTAGATTGTTTCGTCGATTTTATATAAGGCGACGGGATTTTCTTTGCCCAGAGCCAGACAGAGAAAGCGGGTGATAGAAAGGAGATCGGCTTGACGGATTTTAGGAAGGGCCATTGTGTTTTTTTTTGCGATAATTTATTGTGGATTTTGTTGACGTGGAGAGTTGTTGAACAGTTATTGGTGGACTTATTTTGCGGTCTTTCCTGATTGTGTGGTAAAGTGATCAATTTTTGGGATCGTTGAGCGAAGAAGTTCGAAGTCGCGAAGTACCATTTCTGCGAATACATTATTCTGTTAATAAAGTGGTTTGAAGTGTTTTAGTGGAAGCCAATCTTTTCCAAGCTTTTATTAAGTTGTAGCCAGACCTAATTATCCGGGCGATTATCACACGTCGCCTCAATTTTAAAGGAATTTGAAATTGGGATAGAACCGAAAGTTCTATTTTTAATATCACTTATATTTAAAACGCGACAGTGTTGCACTGGATTATGATGCAAATATACAGTTTAAGTAAGTTCTCGTCTTTTTATTTTATCTCTACGCAAGTGTACTACCATACTGTGCTACATTTTTACTGTTCACAACCTAATTTGGACTTTGACCACAAAGTAGGTTACAACTTTGCTAAGATTGAAACTTCCTTTATTTCGCAATAAATTGCATTGTTTTCACAATGGGTAGACCGTGGTGTAGCTCCATTTGTCTCCTACTTCTTCATAGCATATTAGACAAAAGACAAAGAACAGACTGCTCTGTAGAGGTCTTTTGCAAATAAATTATTTTGTAATCCACACTGTTGATATAGCAAGTAACTTTAATAAATTAAAAATCATTTTAATTCGTATAACATCTTAAATTCAAACGTTTTCGACTTTCATAAAGCCCTTTTCAAGAATTAAATCTGTAAATGTGACGTAATAAATTAAAATAATCAACGATAATTTCAAATAATACACATTATGAAGATATAGTACTTCTAATGGCTGTAAAAACGTAGCCAACTTTAAAATAAATAACAGCTGGGAGAGATTGGATGCAAAAACTTTTAAGCTCATCAAAACCAGGATCAAAGTCTTCCAGAAATGGCAAGATTCCCAAAATTAAGCGAAAATCCAATATGGAATGTCATGTTACGATTACGTGCAGTAAGTAAAGTTGTTGTAAAATTCTGCTAATATATGTTTAGCAAAAAAGAAGCTCCACTTGCATAGCATTGTTTATTAAGGCTAGGGCTATGCCGTTTTATAAGCAAAGCTTCATGAATTTTTGCTTCATAATCTGAGTTACATTTTTTCAATATAGTGAAAGAATTAATATTATATTGTAGATTGGAGCAGGTGGGGCATGACAAAATGTGGTCACGTGGTGAATTTAAGATGTGGTGAATTTAAGATGTTATACGAATTAAAATGATTTTTAATTTATTAAAGTTACTTGCTATATCAACAGTGTGGATTTTAAAATGCTTTACCTCTCTGCCAAAATTATTTTGTAATCACTAAATACAGGTTTTAAGTTAAACAATCTGCAGTTATTATGTCCAAGAAGCGAACATATTTAGAATCATATGTTGACTTTGGGTTCGACTTCATTGCGACAGATGATGTTCAAAAACCTCAGTGTATCTTTTGCTCCAAAGTGCTTGGTAATGGATCCATGAAGCCGTCAATTTTAAAAGCTCATTTTACTTCATGCCATTCTACACATGTACATGACGACCATAAGTCTTTGCTGGCCAAACGTGCTCGATTTCGTGCTGCAGGAACACTACCTAAATTAGGATTCTATTCCGCAGACAAAGAAGGATTGGAAGCATCATATCGTGTTGCTTACAGAATAGCAAAAGAAAAGAAGCCACATACGATTGGTGAACGACTTATCAAACCGTGCGCAATGGAGATGGTTGAACTTGTTTGTGGAGTAGAACAAAAAAGAAAACTTGAGAAAATTGCTTTGTCAAACGATACAATACGATGTCGAATAAGTGACATGTCACAGGATATTTTAAATCAGGTAGCAGACGAAATGCGAGCTAGTAAAGCAAGAATTAGTCTTCAGCTAGATGAGTCAACTGACGTGTCGAACTGTGCATATTTGTTAGTTTGCTGTCGATATGAGCATGCCTGCGAGTTGAAAGAGGAATTCTTGATGTGCGAAAGTTTGGAGACGACAAGCAAAGGGGTTGATGTTCTGGAAAAAATGGATAACTTTTTTCAACAAAATAATATATCCTGGAATCATGTGGGTTCTCTTTGCACAGACGGTGCCCCTTCTATGCTCGGTGCCAAGTCAGGCTTTACAACTCTGGTGAAAAAACGCGCACCGCACATTATATCTACTCATTGTGCCCTTCATAGACATGCACTGGCAAGTAAAACCCTTCCAGAATACTTGAAAGCAGTATTGAAGCATGTGATTGAATGCGTGAATTTTATCAGGGCACGTGCTCTTAATCATCGTCTTTTCAAAGTGCTTTGTGATCAGATGGGATCAGAACACACTGTTCTTCTTTACCACACAGAAGTTCGGTGGCTCTCTAGAGGTCTCGTTTTGTCTCGAGTTTTCGAACTGTGTGGTGAAATCGAGACTTTTCTTCGAGAACGCAAATCCCCATTGAGTAAGCATTTTGACGACAACAAATTTATTGGTGCATTGGCTTACTTGGCAGACATTTTTTCAAGTTTGAACCAGCTCAATGTGCAGATGCAAGAAAAAAATGTTACCATTATAGATGTACGTGATAAAATTCAAGGATTTCAGACAAAATTAGATCTGTGGAGTAGAAGAGTTCAAAAAGGAATTTACGCAAATTTTCCGACATATGATGATTGGAAAGTCAATAGAAGTAGCAAGGAGATCTTTGACCTCGAAGTCGAGATATGCCAGCACCTTGCCACCTTAAAAAACAACTTTGACGGTTACTTTGAAGGTACAATTACCAACATTACATTGGATTAGTCGAAGAGTTTCCAATGCTGACTAAGCGTGCATTTGAAGTTATTATACCTTTCGCAACGACTTATCTGTGTGAAGCAGGATTCTCTTCACTGTTGACTATTAAAACAAAACTTCGATCTCGCTTAGTTCCCAAAGACGACATTCGAGTAGCTCTTTCAACGACTGCTCCGAGAATCTCAGAAATTGTTCGTGGAAAACAAGCACAAAAGTCCCACTGATTAACTGTTGCAACTGTGTGTCTTAACTGTTAAATAAACGAAAATTCTTTAAAATTCTTGTGTGCTTTATCATAGCTATCTAGGACATTTGAGCATGGCTATATTTCTTAATATTTTCTCAAGACCCCGTCAAAAACAATCGCATCTTCGTTTACTAAAAACACTTTTTTTGATATTTGCTGTGATAAACAAGACCAAAAAGATGCTGTATATTTATCACAAGGGGCCACCAAGAGGATGGGGTAAATTTTACTTTTTTCATTCGGCAAGGAGTAAACGAGACAAAAAAGGTTAAGAACCTCTGCTTTAAATGATGGTGCTCTTTCAAGCGATATATTTCTTCAAAGCCAGGCAAATGCGGAATAAAACTCTAGACAATTTGCGACTCCACTTGCTGTTACATATGAAAAATGCAAGTGTACATTAGAAAAGATGCTGGATCGGCCCCAGAAACTAATCAAGACACAAAGGTTGTCCTTGATTGGGCAGAAGATATTGATAATTCTTTCCAAAACATCACTTGTGATAATTTTTTCAGTAATCTATTGCTTGTACAAAAAGTTCTTCACAAGAATCTCACATTGATTGGAACAATGAGGAAAAGCAAATCGGAACTCCCAACAGAATTTACAGTGGCCAAAGGACGGAATGTGAAGAGCACAGTCTTCGGCTTTTAACTAGATGCAATGATTGCATCGTACTGTCCTAAAACAAACCGTGTTGTCAATATGCTTTCAACGATGTATAGTCAGCCAGAAATCGAGAGCACTTCGGATCAGAAACCGAGCATTATTCCGTTTCACAACAAAACAAAAGGTGGTGTTGGCACTTTAGACAGGATGCTGAGATCATACAACATGATTGATGTCAGTACAATTAATGCGTTTATGCAAGGAATAAATCATGATGATGGTTTGTTTAGATAATAGTTATGTGAGACGCATAAATGAAATCAGTAAGCTACGCTGCAGGTTTATTATCATAGGTTACCGTTGGTTTGGTCTTTCATTGTTGTTTTTTTTGTACAATGAAAACACTAATTATTGGATATGAATTAAACAATATTACCATTGAAATCAACCTTGTAATAAACTGAAAACTTATGTTCGCTTGCTGCAACAGCCACTTTTACAACTATAATTTCATTTTTTTGGTTTTGAAAGTTTCACTATTACTGGAATAAACGATTTCTTTATTTATTAAGTGCTAAGTAAACAAAAGTTAAACAAAAGTACAGCAAAAACATCTCTAAAATAAGAATCCTTGACTGGGGTCAATTTGACCCCACTGGTACAAAATTTACATTTTTTTGCTGATAGACAGAGGGTTAATGTGGTAGTAGGAAGATCGGTACTACGAACATAGATCATGAAAATTAAAGCTTGAGGAAAAATCAATAGAAAAAAGTAGGTTAGGAGATCAACGCGATTGCGTGAAATCACAATTATCACATACACAATGGTACTTTTTAAAGATATTTTTTCTTAAAAATGGGTTATTAGGCCAACCGGGTGATTGGATGAAACATATCTCGGTGGATGTATAGCCTCTTTTGCGTTGTTTCGAGACCAAGCCTGATTAGTGTGGCGAAGCAACTTGGTGTCACAAATATCATTACCAGAGTGGTAGCAAATTAGTCCATCACTAAATAACTTATTTCTGGAATTTTGAATCAAAAATTTGCCACGGCACCCACTGCCAACATCTCATTTTTGCCCTAAAACTTATTGCAAGGAATAGATTAATAGAAATAATGACATACTATCAGATTGTGAATCAATCGAAAGTTTGTGAGTAATTCAAAACATGATGATTGATGTTACTGGCGATGTTTCATTATAAACTAATTTTTGTAACTGGTCTCAGAAATGTTATTTGGTGAAGCCGGCCAAGCAGACTGAACTAAAATGTCGAACCCGGCATCTCTGACTCGTATCCATGCCAGGCATTGCCAACAGAGCCGGCTAGTAATGCTTATCGTTTGATCTCGGTAGTTACGGCAAGAGAGCTTATAGGGAAGAACAGGTCAAGCGTAATATATATCCTTGGAAAAAATTACACATTTAATCACTCGACGAATGTTTCGCCCGAAGGGTTGCTCTTCTGGCGCGAATTCAAATAGAAGTGATAGCTAGAGCGTAGCTTCAGACAGTGCACTTTGTTTTGACCTGTCAGGTCTCATCAGGGCAGTTTGTGGTCAACAATTTTTCAGAGGATTTAAAACATTGCTTTTGGGACCTAAACTATGTGCATGGTAGTGGGTGTTCTGTCAGCACTCTGCAACTGCTGTTTTAAATTCTGTGGCCAATTGTGGGTGACCAACAGCACTGAAAAAACTTTTAGATTGAAGTAGCACGTGAGTGGGTGGTACGCCCCAGCTTAAATTACAGCCTGTGACAAAAGTTTAAGGACACTTCGCATTTTTTGCCAATTCCATGAGTAAACCGCCTTTACTTTTGTTTCACCCACTACTTTCACACAACTTCTTTTTTGTTGATATATTAGTTGCTTAGCGTGATAAAAACATAACAAGCTTACACAGAAATGGTAAAAATACGTTTCTGATTGATATTTTGTGTAACCGCTTTTGCTTTTGATAACTTCTTGCAGGCGAAGTGGCATGCTGTTAATCAGTTTGCAGCAATAATTTGTAGATTTCTCTCATTTAAACCTTTTTACTTGCTGTTTGAAGTGCATCAAGGCTTGAGGGATGTTTTTTGAAGCTTTATTCTTTGTAAGGTTCCATAATTTTTCTATCGCATTTAAATCCGCACTGTTTCCTGGCCACTCCAACATTTGGATACGTTGTTGCCTTAAGAATTTTTTCACCACCTTGCTTTGATGACATGGAGCATCATCATGCATAAATATCTTGCAGGGGTGGTCTCTCATGTGGAGTTCAAGTTTGCTCTTTAACAAATTAACTTATTTTCAACCAATTATGTAGTTCCCAGCGGCAGAAAATAAAGCCCAGCCGTCAACAAGGAGGACATTACTCCCCTGGAGAAAGTACTTTTTCCACATGTCTACGTCCCAGCTAGCATAACTCTTGGCAAAATCCACACGTTTCTCCTTCATCACCTGAGTCAAGCTTGGTTTATGGGCTTGCTTGCTTGATTTGAAGCCAAATTCTGTGATAATCTGCGTTGAATCGTTTTGGTACTGACTGCTGTGCCAGTTTCCTTCAACTTAGCCTGAATTGTTTTGGAGAAACTTATTAGCGAGTAACCACCTTAGGCATAAGGGGGCCTTCTCTGCTGCTGGTAACCCTTGGTCGGCCAGACGTTTTCTGTTCTTGAATATATCCTCATTTTGGTATTTCATGATTGCAATGTGTACAGCTGTTTTGCTAACCTTCAGCTTCTATATTTGACGTACAGAGAGCTATAAACTGCTTAAGGCTACGATTTGGGCCCGTTTATCCGTGCTGAGAGATCGCCTTTTGTCCATTTTTCACACCCATGAATTTAAACAATTTTGAATAAAACACCTACTTGAAAGTAATTTCTCGAGCAGGAAACGAAAAAGCATTGTCATACAGAGATTTTAGATAAACCCAGCAACATAATTATGCATTGTGACACAACAGTACCGATTACTCATCGAAACATGAGCATTTAAAGTTAGGTCTTTTGACCTTTGAAAAATGTCCGTAAACTTTTGTTACAGGCTGTAGTTATATTTCCTAAGTTAAAGCAGGCAAATTTCCTGTGGCTAAATTTTCTTGTTGTGTTATGCTGCTTTAGGCTTAGGCCTACTTGATGCCGCGTTTGCTTATGACCAGTTAGTGGTAGGTTCCCTGCAAAAAATGCATCACAGAAAGAAATTTATGAACGTATATTGAGTTTACTAGAAAACGTTTAACTCAGGTCAAAGCTACCGTTTTTTAGTTTTAATTTTTAATTTAGGTTCCGATGGCACCGTGGCCCCTGCTGTGGTTTGAATAGGAGTAGCTGCTACTGCTCTGATCATTAGTTGAATCATAATCGTTTCGAATAGTTTAGTTTTGTTTCGTAATAAAATGTGCCGAGTAGAATAATTACTAATCACTGAACACATCAAGCTTAGTTTTGAAGTTAAAAACCATAAGGCCAAACGTATCATAAGTTCCAATAAATAAAAGTAACAAACCGTGTATCATCGGGACAAAATAGTAACTGCCACTACATTAAAGGGCCTTTCATGACGGTGGCTAATGTCGGGTACACGGATTTTGTATTTGAAACAATGCTTTTGAGCAAATTTCTTAACTTGGATTTTTAAGCCTGCAATTTTCGAGCATCGTCAATACACAAAATTACATTAAAGCGATGCGAATCTCCAAAACATTCTTACAATGCTGAACTGAAACCGATTCAAAAAAGCGCATCCAGTATATGCATCTTAATACTCCTCATTTCTCCCTGCATGTGTGTGTATGTGTGTGTGTGTGTGTTGTGTTGATGTGGGTATTTGTACGCTCGAGCGCCTGTGTAAGTGTGTCTGCATGCGTGTGTTTTATAGATTTCTTCTCTTGTTGTATGTAATTCAACTACATGTCCACTTATAGTAATCAGCTTATATTTATTAAGATTATCATCTGGGAATCATTCTAATGTTGAGTTTGATTGGAGTAACATCAGCAATCGGATGTTTTGTGTATATATTTTTGTAAGTAACTTAAATTTTTTTGTATTTGCATTACAAGAAAAGGCTCTAGAGCTGAAAAAAGTTTTGTTCTCAAATGTAAATTGAAAGCAGTTCTTTTTTTGGCTGCAATAAATTCGCAAAAGCATATAGCGAAGGCGCCTGAACAATTTTAGTAGACATTTTATAAGGAGCCGAAGCAATAGGACCGCAGAAGACTGACCGTACTCTAAAAATAGTGAAAGCATCAAATTCCAGCCAAAATGAATCTGGCATTGGCTATCCCGATGTTCAACAACGACCATTTAGATCAAGATCGACAATCTATGTTCGAGATTCTCTCCCCCAAATTTGCTTGCATCACTTTTGCTGATTGTCCAAGACAGGCCAACGCAAATCAATACAGCAAAAATGTTATATAAGACAAATGACTCTTTTACCGACCTCATGCCCAAATTACCAAATGGGGCGTCGTCACTTTTGGATATTAACTTTATCAAAGAAACTATTTCAGTCTGGAAACACACATGAAGCCTCCTTTTTTTTAAAATCAACTTTTTCAAGAGAGGCCATTTTGTGCACAAAACAAGCAATCAAGATCGCGCTTGGTCAACTCCTGTAAAGATCAAAAAATGCTTTTGCTGCCATGTGTTGTCCAGGCAAATTCTAAGGCGCTCTTAGTTCTCAGTCAGTAAAAATATTGCTTTATTCGGGAAGTTGATATCTGTTTCATGACTTTTCAATGGAACTGGCTTGTTACTATGAGGAAATGTCGCAAAATGAACAAAGCTATTAGCAGCCTTTAACAAACCGCAAAATGAACAAAGCTATTAGCAGCCTTAAACAAAGTCGGAAAAGATAGCAAACAGATTGAAAATCCGCGAGCATTAAACAAATTCAAAAATGCCAAGTCTTTAGTAAAGAGCACTGACAAGTCTTTTTAAAACAGCGATCTATTATTAGCAGCATGTGATTTTTATGAATTCATTTCCTGTTTGCAAATCTTTAATCAAATTAATCCGCACAAACAGGTGGAATCCTGGGCTCCATCACTTGTGCGTCGCATCAAAAAAGAGAAATCCCGTTTAGTATCTTTCGCGGAGACTCAACAAGCAAGCTTACCTGCTTTTTTTCTCACAGTTTATTTCGTTCTAAAGCAGGAAAGTGGTGAATACTGTTTTCAAAGTCTTTGGTATAAATCGAAAAAGGGTGCAAAAGTTAGTCTAACCAAATGGAAGCGGATGCAGTATCCGCTACCCACTACACCAGTTTATTTTAATGGTGCTCACATCAGCGTTCCAACTTCCAAACGAAAATTCAGTGCTTTGTCATAGAAATGTTTTCTGAGGGCGACGCCGGTGGTGGTGAATGCGACGAGCAAACCTGTAAGCACAACTTGAAAGACTGATAAACAGCCAATGCATATATATCACTGCCTGTACTGCATCCACGGTTAATTTTTTCCAAAGCTCAAAATATCAACTTGAACTTAGAGCAAACGCTTAAAACGCAGCACGCAATGAAATTAGTATTTGTTGAAGGAGAAGATTCTTCAGATTAAGTCGGTAGTGTTATAGGATTTTCAAAGTTGTAGAAAGTTGAAAAACAGTACCACACAAAAATATTTCACAATTAGCACTTGTGGCTGTTTTATTATGTTTCATACGCCCAAACGTTTTTACTGCCGTTACTTGCAAATCTTCAAATAGATGATTAAGACTGTGATAATCAATTCTAGAAAGTCGTATTGAGAAATTATTTGAGTTAGCTTTAGCAATGTCACTGTAGGTTAGTTTTGGTTCAGTTATACGGTGCTACATGTTAACGCTACTAAGTTTGGTTTCTTGAGCTTGAATTAAGCCACGGCTAGTGTTTCCGTAGACTTTTATTCAAAGCCACAGCCAAAACTAAGTCTTTTTTAATAAAGCTTTATTTTTCTGGGACGGGAAAACTTTTTGTAGGTTATGCTAGAACAAAATTGGATGGGTTTTTAAAGGCAGCTGGTTGAAATTCACTCATTAAGATCTTGAGCGGTCGGATTACCTCCACGAAATAATGAACACATCGCAAGCATTACCATTTCCCTGTCTATTGATAAATGACATTTCTAACAACATAAGGTGGTAAACTTTTTTTGGATTCAAAGAGTGAGTTCATGCTGCAACTACATTGCATAGATTTGTAGTTTAAAAGATCTAACATTTCCGCAGTTTGAATTCATACTGCATCCTACAAAAAGACTTACTTTCTCAATTTTAACGACATCACTTATAGGCGTGCCCGTCTTTATAAATATGCACGGTATCCAAGTTATGCACAATTCAATAACAGATCTATAAAAATTCGAGCGAGAGGTGATATAAGCTGGTTCACGGGCCGTATAGATTTGCTTCGCGGGATGTTGGTTGTCTCCCCCTCCCCCTTTTCCCCCATTGCTAGAAGACCGTTGCGTTCGGACCAGAACTGCAGTCATTGCAAACCATTAGAGAAAATTGTCAAAAAATGTCTTGTTCATTGCACAGCCAGTTTAAATTCTTCACATAAATTTCTGACTTTAGTAAGACTACAACTTTAGTAAATCGTTAAGAATAGCAAGCCTTGGCTACAGGGACTTCTTTCAATTGTGGGAAACAATTTTGATGTAAGCTGCTTTAGTGGCGTAAATACAAGCTTGCTTTATCAAGTGCCTGTAATTGTACCATCAAAAATGGACATTATTTTCCAAAACCTTAGTTTGAATTTGTTAAAGTAAATTTTGATTGCGGATTAAAAAGAAGCGTTAGCCAGCTAGTTTCTGATAACTTACTAACAATACACTGAAACCAACTCTCAATATTTAGAAACTATATCAAGATGAATGATATAAAGGATTCAATAGATCATCAAATGAGCAACAGAAACTTCTCTCCCAACAATTCCAAAAAGGAATACGAGTACTCTTACATAGCGGACAATGGACCTCAATCGCTTGAGGACGTAGCTTCTGTTGGTGCCCTACCAACAACAGACTATTCTAATTGTTAAACTTGTTGTACTTGAATTGAAATTTTGAAATCTGCTGGTTGATAATATTACGCATTTTTTGTGGTTTTTCATATTAATTTGTTCTAGCTTAGAATTAGCTCAGATAGACACTCGTCAAAAATGTTATCACAGAAAATATCTTTGGTTTTTTAAATCTTTATTCACAAAAGTAAAAAACACCACTTCATGATTAATTAATCAATTATGTTTTTTGAAGTATTTTTCACTTGACAATCAACTAATTGAATAAATACATGTAGAATGAAGGCCTGTTGAACAAATAACTTCACAATCAGAAGATCTGCTACGAAGAGATGAAAAATTGGTTGCGCTAGACTCCAAAAAATAATCAGCTACTTCAGCTCATTGAACCCAACAAGAACGTAGAAATAGGAAGCCTGTGAAGTAACACTCCTTTGACTTATCAGGCCTCTTCAATGCAGTTGGTGACCGACAAGTAGCTAGAGGCTTTTAATAAAGCATACAAGTCACTTTGCGCTCTTAAAACCAGCAATCACTCGTCGTTGTCGCTAAAGCTTGTTAAAACAAGCTATAGTTCAATCTCAACAAAGGAGTATCCTAATGAAAAGAACGGTATCAACAACGAATGACTAATCTACACTCTTTTGCAATAGTTCTTCGGACTATCAGCTACATGCAAATATAGTTTTTGGATTAGTGTATCAGACTATTCGCTACATGCTAATATAGTTTTTGCATTAGTGTATATCATTTTGCATTAATGTATCAGACTATCAGCTACATCCAAATAGCTACAACCTACTCTTCCCTTTTTGATGCGATATCACCACTGACGAGAGCATCACGAAAAGCTTATGGCTAAAACAGATTTTCCAAAGCTATATTCAAATACATTTTCCTAACCAACTTTTCCTTCTAGAGCTTCTGCAATGATAGCAGCCCCATCAGTTTCCTATAAACTTGGTGATATCCGGCTACATCTGCTATCGTATTTGGTTCAGTTTCAAAACTTTACCAAGCCGAGTGGCTTATGTCACTTGTATACTATATTCTTGAGCACCAAAGCAACCATGTTTTGTTGGCGCAGCAAAAATTATCTAAATTGACCGGTGAGTGTTTTTTGGAGCAATCTGCTTTAATGATTGTACTAAATGCTGGTGCAATGTCTCAATATGAAGTAGCTACCAAGTTAAAATATATTCTTAAATTTTAGCGATAAAATTTTATTCAATCATGATTCATCTTTAATTATCAAAAATCCTATTGCCGCAGCTTTCACTCGAAATTGCTCTCCTACTTACTTTATTTCGTATTGCTCATAATAATTATTGTTTTTTCAATTTTTTGCATGATTAATTCGATTATTACTGAAATTCTTGTTATTACTGTGTAAGTAGAATCACAGTAATTATCACCAATAAAAGGAGCAAATTCTGCATCTAGTGAATATTTTTCTATCGAGTGAAGCATAAGAAAATAACAGAACTCTCGACTAAAGATTCCAAAATGAGCTCTGTTTCCGGTAACGCATGACCCTTTTTTAACTTCACAATTGCCTAATTGACATAAGAAGCTACTCAATTGTTCATAAGTGATCATAAAAGGCGGTACTGCGCAAAACTACTGCGTTGCTAACGGATTCCTGGTAAAAAGAAAGCGAATTAGCGATCCACCAATTATTATCAGGCATTTTATGTAAGGCTCCACAACAACTGGTTTGCAACCTCTTAGTCCAGGGGTTCCCAAACTGGGGTACATTTTGACTTTTCAAGAGGTACATTAGATAAAGTAAAAGGATGTGCTTTCCAGAACTTCAATTTGAAGACCTGAGTTTAAGAGCTCCTTGTGACGGCAAAAACCCCTTGGAAAAAGTGGACGCTCTGATTTTCTGGGTGGAAGGTGAACGTCTGGGAGGTGTTGACCTTTTTTTTGGAGATCAACGTCTGGTCGACGGCAGAATTTCACCTCCGAAAAGAAGAAAAGTCATCACGAAGGCCACATAACAGTATATATTGCGGTCTATCTTAGCGGAAGCGCGGGGGTACACGAGCAAATCTATAAATTGTCCAGAGGGTACCGATGACCTCAAAGTTTGGGAAACCCTGCCCTAGTCCAATTGATATAGGCAGCTACAGATGGAGGCGACATAGGAACAGTGTCCGCGGTACTGATCTTTGCACCAAAAATATAGGAAGTAGTTAATGACGTTGCTTGGTACATGTCACAAGTAATAAGTGGGAGCTGAAAAAATTGCAACTACTAAAATTGAAAATATTGAGGAAAGGAATGCAGGAATAAAGGAAATACCTGTTTACAGAAACCCTCCGTTACATGATGATCTGGAAAAACCTGTTACAGAACAATAATAATCAGAATGTTGCGATATCCATTGGTAAAGGGTAACGGATCAAATACGTCAAAATAAACATGGGCAAACTTAGAGAAGCCGTTTCGAACATCTGAAAAGAAGATTTTGTATGCACACCCACCTTCGGCGGTTGACGAAGAATTTTGTTGCTGTCTGTTCTCCAAAACCTTCCATAAACTTACAAGATTAACACTAGGATGACCGTGAAAAAAGTCTACCTAGAACGACTGGAGGTGTCGATTTCGACACCTCTTAAAATAATACATTATTTCAGTCTTATTTTTAATTGTTTGCTTCATCAACTTTGTGGCAGTGTTTATTTTGTGTTGTTGTTTACTTTTCGCAAACGTATTGCGCATTTTACACAAAACCGAATGATCTGCAGAGTATGCAATTAGGTTATCACAGTTCAAGTTTAAAAAAAGCCGTAGTGGCTAGTCACGTGACTGGAGGGCAATACTTGCAATATGGCAATTAGACTGAGGTAAAATATTGGTACACAATTGACTTTTTTAAAAACAAAATAAGCTTTTCTGCACTGCGAATTTCGAATATACAAGTAAAATCCACAGAAGCTACACTTGGGAGTGCTTTGCGATGCAGATAATCAGTTCTGTGGCAAAAAGTATTTCTTTCATTCGGTAAGTTTTCCGTGGCTATTAACACATTTTCCATAAGAGGCTTTCTGCAGTGCTCGCAAATAGAAACCGTGTTGTTGTTGCATTTCTCACCAGCGCATTTTCGACGTTTTCCAGAAGGTCGTTGCACACTCGCTTGTTCTACGGCATTTTCTTGCGTTACTTTTTGTACAACACGGGCTCCTCTCAAGCCTTCAATTAGGTGTAGGATAAAGTTGCGTCGGGAAATTTTTCGACCAGAAGCTTTTTTGCAAACAATTCAAGAGTTCAGTACTGCAATGTCAACTATTGGCTAGGGGCCATCTTCTAATGGATGTTTGCGCAGTGTATTTGCGTGTCATTTGGTCAAATACATCGACCCCATTTGTTTTCGTTGTAAAAATGTATAACCAGAGGCTTTCTTTTCTCTGTTCCATCTGTGATTTACGTTTTTCTTCAGCTTGCACTGGGTAGTTTACCAATAAGCAGTTTTTTTAGCATTGTAAAAAACTTAGTAGAAAATCTATCCTTGCTACTACCAGTAATTTCCTTTGGCAGCGCTTTACTGTTAGCACGGACAGTTTCTATTGCAGTGATTTCTTTGCTTTGTAACAAGGCAGCAACTTGTACAGTGCTAAAAAATGTTGTCAGTGGTAATATAGTACGCACCATTTGTTTGCAGGTAGTCAGTAAGCCTTATCACCACATCTTCGGACAAAATATTCCCACTTCGCTGGTTTTCTTCTAAAGCTCCCAAATACGGAAGGAGATTGCAAACATACTTCGACTTTACTTCAGCTAGCACCCAGAATTTCAAGCCAAATTTTTCTGCCTTGTTTGGCATAAATGCAATAAAGGGGCACCTATTTTTCATTGGAAACAGTTGCTCGTCGATCGTAAGGCTTCATTTAGGTGCAGAGTGACAGTTTGACAGAAAATCTTTCAGTGTTTCTCGTATGTGGACAAATTTATCGGTTGTTAGTCTTTGGCTTCGTTGGTCTTTATTATCAAACCTTAGAAACCTGTTTACTTACATAAAACAAGCTCTGGACATGGTTTTAGAGAAAATTCTTGGACCATAGGTTTTGTTCAAGAGAAAATGTAGGGGGTGGCTTTTTCCGTATATTCCTCTGACGTACTGCAAACTAAAAAAAAATTCTAACTTCTCGAGTGCGATCGAAAAGTTAGGATTAGATTTTTTTTGCTTCCATTGTAGTATTTGTTTGGATGTTTTTTAGCATTCTTGTGTCTACAAACAACTTTCTGCACTAATAAGGAGTACTGTCTGCTTGCCTACGTATAGCTTGACACCAGATTTCACTCGAACTAAATTTGAAGCACTTGTTCGGACTGTTCTGCCAGATAGCAACGGAGTTTTTATCTCTCCATTTCTTTCAAAGTGTTAATCCTTAAGTTCATCGTCTTCATCTGAAAAACTGTCTTCAGGGCTAGACATTTCTTGGTCGAATGAAATAAAGTTGATCTTTTCTTGATCTGCTTCTGCAACGTCAGCGTCACTGCTTTCATCATCTGACTCAAATCCTTACCCAGCATAGACAGGGCCTTTTCAGCTGAGTATTTCGAAAAAAATTGCTCTCTTGACATATGAAACTATTATTTGCAAAACTTATAGACTGAATTTACAGTATCTGTAAAGGAGATGCTAGATAACACAAAGCACTATATCGCAGGATATATCAACCGCTTTACACCTAATTTGTTCCGAGGTACTACTGTAACAAAACGAATGAGTTTCACATCTCTTAGCTTTCAGAAGTTTAGCTTCAACGTTCTCTGAACTGCTCTTTCATGCTTTAGTAAGCAACGTTATCACTAATTTCACGAAGCTGCTGTAAAAATTTGGTCAACAAGCAACTAAAGCTGATAAACTGAGCTCTTGATAACATTTTCCAACAAGAATAATAAATTAAAAACAAAGGTTTCTCATTTATAAATGCACTTCACCTACTTGTAAGGACTTTCCCCAACTTTTATGAGATCATCGGAAACTCAACTGACCACTGCTGCAATCCTTCACACCAAATTGCAGCTGTGCACCTCAAAATCAAGAAGAGTACTGTCGCCCTCAAAACACTGAATCGATAATCTCATACCCTACAGTTTCCAGTATCTAGCTTAGCCAGCAAGCAAATTCAGGACACGTTAAAAGCTTTACGTGAAGGCCGAATTGTCTTGTCAAAGAAAAGCGATTGTTTTAGATTGATTTTGCAGAAAGCTTCTGACACAAAAAGTTGTTTTGAAGTAGTTTTTAATAGGGTTCGAAATCGACACCTCGGTGCTTAGAGGTAGAACTTCAAATAAGTTTTTTAATGAAAACGCTATTCCATAAAATATGACATCAAATTATTGTTTTGAGATATTTAGGAAGGTACTGGATGTTTTAAATCATAATTTGACCCAGAAGGTGTAAATATTTTAAATTAAATTTTTAAAAGTGTCGAAATCGACACCTCGGTCATTCTAGTGTTAACAGTCTGAAACAAGATTATTTTACCCTTTGATATATCGCACATCACTAGCAAAATGAGAGATAAACTTTAAATGACGCAGTTGCCGGGGATGACAAATGACGTGATTGCATGGAAAGGACGTGGCATAGCGGAGCATGATCGGCATATGAAGTGAATTGCCGACCATCAAAAAAGTGACAAATTGCGAGATATACTGCTTTTGACCACAAGACGAGGACAAATAATTCGTGAATCATTTTCTAAAACTAAAAGCTAAACCATAATGGGTTTCCCTTGCATCTCTTTTTCCTTTATCAATGGGTTGCTAATTCATTGTTGACCACTTTTCCTTATCAGTTTTTGGCAGCGCTGACCCGTATCAATAGATTCAAAAGTATTTTATTTTGCCCTTGACGCTTAATCGCTAATTTTGAACTTCTCACTCTTGGTGGGTTCATTGTAAATAGTCTGAGTTTTGCCCATTTTTTCAAAATCGCAACTTGCGCAATATATTTTAAATATGTAAACTGGTCACTAAAGTTAAATTGTTTGCAGTGGTGCGTATTACTTTTAAATGTAATTCGAATTATAAATTATAAGATAATAATATAAATCTTATGATATAAGATGCCTTAGTATCATTTTTTTAGTTGTGTAACTGTAACTTTGCTACTTTTTTACAGAAGTAACAAAATTTGTAACTAATTAGGTCCCACAAGTGTGACGGTCTAAGCCATGCTTTATTAAGCCTCTAACTTCTTATTGGTCACCAACTGCACTGAAGAGACCTGATAGGTCGAAACAGTGTCACTGT
Organism: Trididemnum clinides; assembly: GCA_963675345.1. Classification (NCBI taxonomy): domain Eukaryota; kingdom Metazoa; phylum Chordata; class Ascidiacea; order Aplousobranchia; family Didemnidae; genus Trididemnum; species Trididemnum clinides. Next base: position 743,912 of record OY776304.1, read on the forward strand.
CTGCAGTTTGCTAATTATCAATTAGATTCTGTAAAGTTACAATTGCTTTTTGTTTTATGCTTTCACAGTCAAAACAACGGATGCATCATTAATTCGTCATTAAATAATATAAAAATAGTTTACGATTTGAATCCAAAAATGTTATTTATGGGGAATTTTCAAACTGGAAAACTTTGACCAATTGGAAAGTTTGGAGCTTTTAACCTTGACCGATAGTTAGATATTATGTAGGAATAAATTATATTTAAAATCAAGAAGTATAAAAGTAAAATCATTTCTGTATTAGAGTAATTTGGTGATGAATGACATGGGATTTGGCATATTTACAAGCCCCACAACCAAAGTAAGTTTAAAGTTGGTCTTTCCCATCTAATTAAAATTCAATTGTCCCGATCGTGATGGCCAACAGATGTGAGAATGACAAAAAGACATTACGGACTCATTGGCTTATCAGTCTACGCCAGGGGTGGGCAATTGTTTTTGCTCGCAGGCCGCATCGCGGTCACGTAAGCTAGTTGAGAGCTGCAGTTTTTAACAAACGCATTGGTTTTTCATTCTAACTGATTTGCATTTTAAATTTTGTTTAACATTAAAAACCAACAATTATTAAACAAATGAATCAAAGTAGTTTTTTTCAATTGAAAATCCAAACACATTTAACTTTCAAAGTCTATCAATGAGGAAAATGCACCCAATCACGTTCTTCTACATTAATTAATTTTTTTAATTATTTGCTTGAGGCTTTCGCGGGCCGCCCAAAAGTTCGTCGTGGGCCGCAGTTTGGCCACTCCTGGTCTACGCCATAGCCCAAAGTGATGGCTTCAACAGTTTAGTGGTCATACTTCTGTCCGAAGGTAAATGGCAGCTTTTCCAAAAGATTCCAAGGATGTAGACAACTTTTGAATATTGACTGGAAACGATATTGCACGAGGAATTGAAGCTTTTGCTTTATAAGCAATCACACCGCGTTTTCAATTGGCGGCTTAGCTGTTTCACCTTGCATTGAAAATAGATCATTTTTGTAGTTTGCATCAAAAATTTTGGCGATTGAAAGTAATTGTAATTCAGGTAGTAACTGTAATTCAGTACCTTAAAAAATGTAATTTGTCCACCATTGGCTGTTTGTTATGGGGCGCCATTTGTTCACCGCTGATTACACATGTTTTAGGACAACATTTATGACTAAATCAAATGCATTTGTTTAAATGCACAAATACATCTAACATTTGTTTAAATGTTTGTAACATTTGTTTAAATGCACAAATACATTTAACATTTGTTTAAATGTTTGTAACATTTGTTTAAATGCACAAATACATTTAACATTTGTTTAAATGTTTGTAACATTTGTTTAAATGCACAAATACATATGTCACTCAACCGTATCATTCACATATGTCACTCAACCGTATCGTATCGTTCTTTAAAGGGAATGTACTGCGAATAACGCTTTTCCGATAGATTTGGTCATTGGACCATCACGTGATAGGTTTGCGACAGACTCGTTTGAAATGGGCGACAGGCGCGACATAGTTAAAATTCTTGAAACATGTGGTCTGCAGCAAATTAAACCACCAACCGCAAAAGTCCGAGTCTCTTACTACAAGATGTCTGCTGGATAGGATATAGGGTGACTGCTGGAAGCAAAAGTGCAACATAGGCTGTATAGATTTATGCTGTAAGTCAATGAACTCAGTCTGCCAGTTTCTTGCAGAAAATAATGATACTTATGAAAGACTATATATGTATATATATACATCATAGGTAGGCTGGCCATTTTTCGAAATGCAAAACCGGGACGCTTATTGCAGACTGCTATTATGACTAGGTAGGGTTGCCATACGTTCCGATTTAGGCGGGACAGACCTCCAATTGAGCTTCCCGTTTTTGCATGAGCAAATAACGGGACAGTGGATGGCCGCCTTTCATGAAGCCAAATACTTGGGCTTACTATAGACTCTAGATCAAAATCGGGACGCTCAAGACCGCGGTCGCGCCTACAGTGGGGTGAATCTCCAAAAAAAAAGGTCACCACCTATTTCGCTGCCCGTTTGTTGTCATTTTCGGCCGGAATTATCATTCAGATAGGGTTCGCTGCCAACATGCCCTAGTTTATCACGGCTAACTTTGGCATACCCTAGGTCAAGCTGTGCTGCATGACTGAGCGAAAACACCAGACATTTGATAACTTAACTGGGACAGGCCTGAAAAAGCGGGACTGTCCCGCCTAAAACGTGACGTATGGCCACCCTAATCATAGGATAAAACATAAAAAAACCTTTTTAATTTTATATTCTATGATGTATATTTTCTTTATTATCTTGTTTAATCAATTTACTGTAAATGCCGACTCGTTTCGGCCATGCTACATGCAATGTAACTATAAGTGCTAAACTCGCAGTCTTTTTATGAATATAAGTAACAACATCTTTGAGCGATTTATCATTCGCCAAACTTTTCCTCTGCTGAAGATATATTGTTATGTATACTCTTGGCTAAATTCGACAACATAAATATTCTTACAAGTAAATAATTAGGGATTTTTAATTTCTCTGGATTTGGTTGGGTCAATATTTCTTATTAACTATGTCGCGCCTGTCGCCCATTTCAAACGAGTCTGTCGCAAACCTATCACGTGATGGTCCAATGACCAAATCTATCGGAAAAGCGTTATTCGCAGTACATTCCCTTTAAAGAACGATACGATACGGTTGAGTGACATATGTGAATGATACGGTTGAGTGACATATGTATTTGTGCATTTAAACAAATGTTACAAACATTTAAACAAATGTTAAATGTATTTGTGCATTTAAACAAATGCATTTGATTTAGTCATAAATGTTGTCCTAAAACATGTGTAATCAGCGGTGAACAAATGGCGCCTCATAGTTTGTTACAAAAGCTTTTTTGTCAAAATTGAAAATGATGCTTAAGTATTGACCAGTCGCGGTTATTGACATATTGTAATAGATTGTTGTACGCTACGGCATGACGTTGGTAATCATTTTTGTGAGATTCTGTAGCATACAGATCATTTTAAATAAAAGATTGCCTAAAATTGGCTAGCTAGCAATTAGCAATCATATACGGTACTTTGTGAAGTATTGGCTGTACAATTTGTTTCATCACAAAGAGTTTTTGTGATGAAAGACTTATTACACCATCAAAGACAATTTTACAAGATAAAATTGCAATGTTGGTTGCATCTGCTACATATTCTGCAGCATATAAAAATTATAAAAATGAAACAAATGTGCAGTTTTAGTAAAAAAAATGCAATACGTATGGCTCTTGCTTTGTTGTTGAATGCTTCTATGGATGACTGTTTGGAAAAAAAAGCTTCACTTGAAAGACGTGTTTCTTCATTTGTATTCAATCCCAGGTTTGATACTACAACTTTTGATGATGCCGCGCATATTTGCGTTTGTAATCTAACCAATCATTTTACTCTGGCAATGTTGAACACACCCTATAAAATTTTGCGAATTTATCGAGTTCTTCTAAAGCATGCTTGTACCATCGGTAAGAACAAACTTAGGTTACTTGTAAACTTTTTGTGAAAAGACTGATAATCACGGACCGATCTTCCTTTTCTAAACTACATTTATCAAAAGTAAATTTTTACCAATACTGCCTTACAACAGTGATTTGTTGACTACTCTTTACTAAGACTAAAAGCATAACTTAGGTAAAGCTTTTGGTTCAACGTAGTTCCAGATTGACGTTACATGATCGTGTCGGCTTGTGTGATTCCATATCAAAAACTTAGCATTAATTTAAGTGACAAGACTAAGTTTATATTTTGGAAGTCGTATTAAAAATCAAAGGTATTCTTTGAAAAATGTTCATAATTTTCTTGTTTAACCAATATAAATTATATTGGGGTCGTCTCTTAATTTTATTTAGTTTTTTACCATATTTGCGGGTAAAGTGGTTTCGGTACACTTCGTACCCAAAATGGTAAATATGTCAAATGAGAGCATTTATGATCGCCCACGCGAGCTGGCTGGTTATGGTGTTTTGTACTTGTGCGTTCGTCATTCTTCTATTGGTAATTCATATCCCGTACTACACAATGTGACTACCAATTTACCATGACATGCTCGTCAACTGCCAGTGGTAAGCTTCCTAGAGTTGTTTTTGTTTTCAAAAAATTGAAGGCATCTTATCACTTACTATCTGCTGTAAGTGCATCCTTCCATCGTCCATTCTCATGTTCACTATAGCATTGTAGTAGAGATGATTTTTGATAATTCTCATTACAATAAGTATCTGTACTTTGTATCAGTAACAAGAAACAATATGTTTTTCATAAATTATTCAATATGTATCAGGCAAACAATGACATTAGAAAATAGCTTTCATTGGGTACATAACTAAAGATTTAATCAAATATGAAAACGTACCTCATAAATACATCATCAAATGCCATATTGGTAATTTTAAATCAAAAAAGTTGGTAAAAGGTTCTACGCGAGATATCAAAATAACTCATTTAATGTTCCCGAAATACTCAAGATTGTTGTCCAATTTGTTATATAAATAAACACATAAACACATGCAACAACATAAATCATTTTTTCACAGAGCAAGTCTGGAAAAAAATTATTTGTAAAAAAAGGCTTGTTTGTTCGATTTATAAATCAAAAAAATTTACGATTTACACGTCAAATTTACGATTTACAGTCAACCATGTGAATCGTGATTTTGTTGCCAATGAAGCATTTTATCTAGTGGCCATACAAAGCAAAAACCAGTCAGATAAAATGAAATAAAAGTTAACGTGGGAACGGCATTTCCACACTAACAAAACTTTGGAATAAACTTTTGTTTTAAAAAATTTTATTGAAGTTTTTCATTGTGTTTTTGAAAAATATAATTTCTGAAAATAAAGGTTTTTTTATTTATTTTTCGCTGGAATTTGTCTTTGGAAAAGTTTCATCTTCAGCAAAAAACTCTTCCCAATAGTTTTAAATCCACCTTTTTACTTGTAAAATCTCTTCTATTTTTAGCTCTTTCTAAAAATTGTGCTTTCCCACACATCTTTTCTTAGCACAAGACTTTTGGCTAGAAAGAACACGTTAGATTTACTTTTTGGAGTGGTTGATTTTTTTATCGCTTAATAGCACCATTGCCAACTAAACCAGGAAATAAACTACATAAAGTTTAATTGGGCTCTTAATGAGGAACATTGTCTTCGTTATTCTTGTTACAGCAAACATTCTTTCCTGTCGCAGCCATCAAGACTGTTAATGGCAGCTCAATAATTTTCATCTGAAGGGGGCTGCCATTTCAAAGCATGACAGAGTGTAAAACTTTGATTCAGAAACATGCAGATTCAGGAGTTTTGGGTAGAATAGGCCTGGTGCTGAAATTGTCACCTAGTGTCTGGACCAGTTGACATTGAATAGTTTCAATAGTCATTGCTAAAAAACCATAAACAACATCAACCACTTCAAAAAGTGAATATATCATATCCTTTCAAATACTACTTGGCAAGAAGTGTTGAACCTGGGCAACCTTCGTTTTTTCTTACTGGCTTAGGCTTTGCATGGCCACCAGATGAAATGCTTCACTGACTACAAAATCATGAGTTGCATGAATTCAGCAATGACGAGTGGCTCGGAAAGTTTTTTGATTTATAAATCGAACAAATAAACCTCGTCACTTTTTTTTTCAGACTTGCGCTGTGGGAAAAATGATTTATATTGTTGCAAGTGTTTATGTGCATGTTTATAAAACAAATTAAAGAAAAAATGTGGATAACACAAACCGCACAATTGGAAAGTTTCCGATTTTTAAATCGAACAAATTATCCGGATATAAAGATTACAGAAAGTAAAGTACATATATTCTCAAAGCTTTTTGTCTGAAACTTTTCAAGAGAATCCGTCAAAAATGGAGTGAAAAGCATGAAGTGAATGATTTATGAAGAGACGAAATTGACAAAATATAAGAGACACAGTTTTACCAATCATGATGGTTACTTTTTCGTTTTCTTTTTCGTCAACTGTGTCTCCATCTAAGTCACTCACTTCATCATTTTTACTCCATTTCTGACGGATTCTCTTGAAAGTATCAGATGAAAAGCTTCAAAAATATGAACACTTTACTTTCTGCAATCTATAAATTATCCCATAAACAACTACAAGAAACAAAGCAATGAAATAATCACTTTTTTTCCAAATGATATTCTATAGCCGTTTCTACTTTGAAACTCTTAGGCTGGTTACAAGGAAAAAGTCTTTGCTCTTCCATAAACACTAAAAACTTTATTTTGATAAGGTACATAAAAAGATATTGTTGCAAGTAGAAAAGCACATAGTGAAATAATTTACCGTTCTAGATTATTCTGGAATATTTTTTGAGTCTGAAAGATCGAGCTTTTTTCCTGAACAAACAGCAACGCAGCTTTAAAAATATAATAACACCACACCACGTCGTTACGAAACTTAAGTAATATAAAAATAATGAATGCATCCATTTGGTGAAGGAACATTCCATTTCACTTCAACAAAAAAACGAAAGAGGGAAATAAATTAAGCTCCGTATATATATTGTTTGTAAACTCAATGCCATTATTATGATGGTGCAACCACTTAGCCATCGCAAAAGTTGACCTCACAATGATCGTCACCATGAGCGACGACCATGTTTTCGCCAACACCTATAATAGCCAAATCTTAGTAACAATCCCACATACAACAAGAATACAGCGTTTTTTTTTCTGCAGGCAACAAACCTTGTTATTTCTGGGTTTCTGCTCGAAGGACAGCACCTCGGAAATTTTTCTGGCTCACTGTAAAAAAAAAAGCACGGGGACTGGTAAACTTTCGGCGTTCTAGAAAATATGCCAGAATAATATATACTGGAAGTTCTAATTACGACCGATGTCTAATGTTTCATTTCAATGCTTCAAAAACTATTCTTGTCTTCCAGCCAACCAACTGCCATTCTCCTCTACATTTCAAAATCATTGCTTTGTGCTTAGACCGTGAGTATTCACTTTGATTAGTAAAGCTAGCCCAAGTATTTGCTGCACTTATCAGGCACTATTTCCAATTGGATATTTATTTTCTGGCCGGACAGTACGAATTATATGGTGAGCTACCCAGATAGTAAAGATGTTCGGCCATAGACTATACATTAGTAGACTGGAAACTAACGGTTATTCGGTTCTTGTATACGCTTCAGTGATTCTTGCTTTGATCTGGCTGGCAGTACATATGAAGTGCTAGAGCAAGTAAATAAAGAGAGTCTCCTAAAAATTGGCTGTATTGCTAGATAAAGAACGATTAGGTACCAAGTAGTGAGATAACGTCTAAAGTGGCGAGTGCAATGCTCGCGAGTGCAACAACCATTATTTCTATATTTTGTGGAAATGGCTATTTTGACTTCAACGGCATTTTATTCTTGAAGACTATTTTGTCATAATCATTGATGTGTGTTTATATTGCCATAATTGCTACAACTCTGAAAGTAATGCTGTGGCGTGTGAATAGTGCATCTGCTTTGAATTACTATGGTTACGAGTTGGAATGTTGGCTGGCAGGGCAATTAAAAAAAAGTAGTATAGGGGAAGCCTATAGTAAGGAAGGGAAGCCAGTATGTGAATGTACAGGGTAGTGTAAACTGGAGGGAATGCACATTGAGGATACATATTTTTTATTGATAATTAAAATTGGCCAATCAGAAACGACCAAAAGTCATATGTTCAATACTTTATCGAGGTTGACCAATCACAAACAGCTCACAGCAAAATAGCTTCCAAGGTTAAAATGTCGTTGACGGAAAAATAGCCACTGCCATATTTTATCGCTTGCATTAACTTCACGTGAGCTTCAGATATTTGCAAAACTTAGAAAATTGTTTTAACTTTAAAAATACGAGTTGTAAAGCTAGGTAACTCGGAAAGATTGCTCACAACTCCCACGTGGGTGTAATAAAGAGTTTATGACGTCATGCTAACGTCAGCAGCACGCATTGTTAGTTGGATAACAAAAAATTTTTTGGTAAAAGTGTATAACAATTAAAATTGGAGAACAGTAATCAAACCCTTGCAGGATAGTCTATCCAAGCAACTTTACTCCATATCGTTAAATATTGAAAAAGAGTCTCTTATTAGCAAACAGTAATAAAGTAGGCTAAGACATTTACTTGGTATAAGAAAAATTAATTTCCCTGACACAACCTCAGTTTTTTATTCAAGTAGAAACTATTTGATAAGTACTTAAATCACTTGTTCTGACCATTCTATTTGAATAAATATTCTGGCTAACTATCAAACTATCAAAACTATTCTATTTAAATAAGAACTTGAGGATGCGCCAGCGAAATTAATTTTTCTTATAGCGAATAAATGTCTAAGCTGAATTTATCACTGTTTATTCATAAGACACTCTTTTTCGACATCAACTGTTAAAAGTGTATAACTTCGAAACTACTGTCGAAACACATAAAACTTGAATTTAATGTTCAATACAGCAATATGTGTGTAATTAAAAGGTTTGTTATGTCACAATAGCATAAAGACCACATAAGTTTGCGTAAAAATTGTATATTTTTGATAAAATTATGTTAACTTTAAAGCTTAAATATAGCAGGCATTTCTCGTTTGTCTAGTGTAGTGATATTACAACCAGATCAAGTCGTTCTTTCCACAAATTTATTTCTCAAACTTAACGTTTCGCTCCCCTTAGTTGCCGTGGAGCCTCTTCAGAATACGATAAATGTTGCCAGTGTAACATATACTTTAAACTGTACAACATAAAATATAATGACTACCTTGTATTACTAAAAACTAAAAATTATTTACCAACAGGACAGGCAATTACGTAATAACAAAAACATTGTCACATCACAGATCCAGGAGAGGGCACAAGTAACAAGTGTTGTGAAATACAGAAGACATTATTTATTGGCGATAAACACACTATAAACAGTAGGAAAATTTGCACCATCATTACGATTAATTACATTACATGAACGAGCCTTTTGATTTATCAAAGAACTTTCCGCAACGCGACGCCTGTACGCATGTGACTCTGACTTTAGTATTTTCACATTATCCCAATTTATTCTATGATCGAAATCCATAACATGTTGGCTCAGCACTGACTTTTTGGTGCTAAAAGTCTTGACCGCATCAACATGTTCCTGTTTTCTGGTTCTAACACTACGTTCTGTTTCACCTTCATACACAGCATTGCAATCTCCGCAAGAAATTTGATACACCAAAGCACACTTTTGTTCAAAATTAATAGCATCTTTAGGTTTACGAAACAACGAAGATAATGTGTGATGTGCTTTTAAAGCCACTCCCACATCAACTTGAGCCAAAATTCGACTAATAGGCTTATAGACATCTTACACGTAGGGAATCGAAGTACACCGTTTCATTTTTTCTGTTCTTCTGATACTGTGATTTTGCAAGTACTTCTTGAAACTGGATTTGCTACTCGGAAATCCGTTATTCTTAAAGGTTTATGTTATTTGATGGAACTCTTCGATCTTTTTTTCGTTATGTGATGTAATTCTGTTGGCTCTGGAGAATAATGTAGGAGCCATATGACGACATCGTAATCCTTAACGCTGATACAGGTAACAACACAGTAGTAATGGACAAACTGGAATGTGATAAAAAAAAACTTTAAGGATTGTTGTCTGATTCTGTAACATACCAAGTAATTTAAAAAAAGCCAATCTGTGCAATTGAAAAGCGTTTAAATTGTTTCAATTGGAGATATACAAAAATGACAAGATTTCCTCCTATTTGTATAAAACTTTACGTAGCAGTGGTTTAGCTTTACCAAGAAAATATGGACTCATTAAAATTTATAAACCCAATGTTCCTCTTCGTCCTATTCTTCATTGATACAGCTACCTACCAGCTTGCCAAATTCTTTAAGCAAATTCTTGTTCCCTAAGATAGAAACGCCCAATACACTGTCAAGAATTTCTCTGAGTTTGTAGAATTGATTTCATCCATTAAACTTGGCAAATCTGAATCACAAATTTCGTTTGATTTGTTAAGTTTGTTTACTTCGGTTTCACTTAAAACCGCCAAAATCATTGGGGCTAATCAAGTGGGCGATGATTCCACTCTGGGAGGTAGAACAAGCTTTGCAGTGCCGAAACTCATGGAAGCATTTGATATCTGTTTGCAATCATTGTTTTCTGTGTACAATGACGTCATTTATAAACAGATTTTTGGTTGTCCGATGGGCTCTCCTTTGCCACCAATAATAGCAAATATAGTTATGGAAGAGATTGCAAAAACAGCTTTAAACACATACTTAAAGTCTTTGTCTTTATGGGTACGTTATGTAGATGACGTGTATGCTATCATGGAAAAACTGAGGTCGAGTCCTCTCATAACCACTTAAATACAGTGCGTTCATAAAGTCTCTCCGCAGTAGACTTTTTGAAATTTTTTGAAATTTTTGAAATCGTTTTAGTGATAAACAATGCTTATTTGTGAAGACGTAATTACATCAGAATTATTTCATCAAACAGCATACAAAAGTCGTTACAGTTTGTGCTGAAAATGATGTCCTTTAGCTTCGACACACAAATCGATGCGGTGCATCATGTTGTCAAACACTCGTTGAAAAGTGTATGGAGGAATTTGTTGGATATAGTCAGTGATGGAGTCACGGAGATCATTCAAAGTCTTTAGACGATGTTTGTAAACACTTGGTTTCATTGCACACCACAAATAAAAGTCAGGCGGACTCAAGTCGGGGAACATGGTGGCCAGAGTCCTTTTGAGATGAGTCGTTGTCCAAAAACATTTTGCAAGAATCGCATCGAGTTGGTTGCAGTATGTGCAGTAGCTTTGTCTTGCTGACGTAAAACTCTCCTATTTCACAATGTATTAAACTTGAACACCACTAACTTGTCCTGAATGTAACATCGAACAATACTTTAGACGTCGAGAGATAACGTTTGTAATGTAAACGCGGGCATCAATGAAATGATTTAGATAAACATAAATTTTCAACTGCGAAGAGACTTTATGACCGCACTGTACAAAATCTACGTTAATAAAGTTTACTAAAAAATTGGAAAAATAAGGACAATTAGCATTTTTGGACGTAAACGTACAACAGATGGAAGATGGATCCCTTGCAACAAGCGTATATAGGAGACCAACTTAGACGGACAGATATCTTCAATATCCTTCTCATCATCTTGTTAATAAAAAAGTTAGTGTGGCTCCTACATTATTCTCCAGAGCCAACAGAATTGCATCACATAACGAAAAAAAGATCGAAGAGTTCCATCAAATAACATAAACCTTTAAGAATAACGGATTTCCGAGTAGCAAATCCAGTTTCAAGAAGTACTTGCAAAATCACAGTATCAGAAGAACAGAAAAAATGAAACGGTGTACTTCGATTCCCTACGTGTAAGATGTCTATAAGCCTATTAGTCGAATTTTGGCTCAAGTTGATGTGGGAGTGGCTTTAAAAGCACATCACACATTATCTTCGTTGTTTCGTAAACCTAAAGATGCTATTAATTTTGAACAAAAGTGTGCTTTGGTGTATCAAATTTCTTGCGGAGATTGCAATGCTGTGTATGAAGGTGAAACAGAACGTAGTGTTAGAACCAGAAAACAGGAACATGTTGATGCGGTCAAGACTTTTAGCACCAAAAAGTCAGTGCTGAGCCAACATGTTATGGATTTCGATCATAGAATAAATTGGGATAATGTGAAAATACTAAAGTCAGAGTCACATGCGTACAGGCGTCGCGTTGCGGAAAGTTCTTTGATAAATCAAAAGGCTCGTTCATGTAATGTAATTAATCGTAATGATGGTGCAAATTTTCCTACTGTTTATAGTGTGTTTATCGCCAATAAATAATGTCTTCTGTATTTCACAACACTTGTTACTTGTGCCCTCTCCTGGATCTGTGATGTGACAATGTTTTTGTTATTACGTAATTGCCTGTCCTGTTGGTAAATAATTTTTAGTTTTTAGTAATACAAGGTAGTCATTATATTTTATGTTGTACAGTTTAAAGTATATGTTACACTGGCAACATTTATCGTATTCTGAAGAGGCTCCACGGCAACTAAGGGGAGCGAAACGTTAAGTTTGAGAAATAAATTTGTGGAAAGAACGACTTGATCTGGTTGTAGTTTTAAAGTTGCTGGTCGCAAATACATTAAACTTGGAACGACTAGTCATCGCCCTAAATTGAATGTCAAAACTCTCATTGACGTTATTATGAGGTCGGTACCACCTATCATTTTTCTTTGTTCCTTTTCTTGTAAAACTATTTTAATTTCAAAAATAGCGGTGACAAAAGAATAACATTTAAACTAGTTCATTGCCGCTGCCTTGGTAGGTATCATAAAGTGTCACTGAAATCACAATAATCCCAGCAGCACTTACATCCGCATGCAAGTTAATGTCTTGAGGAAATAATGTTGTCATGATGTCGTTACTCTACCCAAAGCTGTGTTCTTCAAAACACCTCGAATGTAAATGTTGTCCAATTGTTGAGTTACATTATCCAATTGTAGTGTCCAATCAATCAAACTTACATTGGGATTCAGCAATTGGACAATATTTACTTCAAAATCAGGAATGTGCCGGCGCTCACAAAGAGAATCGTTTTACAATGTTGGCTGTCGCTAAATCCTCCTTCAATTTACCGCGCACTTTGGCGCCAATTTGCCGCCAGCAAGAATTTATCTTCGCGCTGCAGTTGGTCCACTGGCGCTTGGATTTTAGACAATGGCAAAAAGCAGCTTTTCGATTGTCTCGCCGACTATAAGTAAAAGGCGACGCTTTCTTTTCTGTCTCATTATGGCATTAACTGCTGATGAGGGCCAAACGAGAAACTTAATTTTCCGTTTTTACTGAAAAGAGTTATAATTCCGTTATCAAAAGCTTTTTTCAAAGCAACTATGAAATTTCGTGCCACCAAACAATTGTTTGAACAAAACATTAATGGTGAGCAATCTTCTACTGTAACAGTTGAAAACCAGGGAGCTTGGACGTCTTTTCAAGAGTAGAAGGGCAATGAGCGCTATTGTATTTTTAGGTTTCAGTATTGCATTTTTCACTGTTTTATCTCGAACAGAGTTGTAAACGATCTCTTTTATTCTGAACGATACCTCGTTCTGTTCTGATCGCTTTATTTCGGTTAAGCTTTAATTCTGACAACTTTAGCATTTTAAATTTTGAAGCGTATATGCTTGTAAAAATGATCATTAGAAATAGCAGAGCTGCTAGTCAGAAAATAACAAACAGCAGTAGATTGAAACAGCAAAAACTTTAAAAATTTTTAATGCTTATGGTCAAAAAAAGCATTCAAAAGTAATACCAACAGATACTATCAGAAAACCCATTCTATCAGAAAACGTGTAGAACTAGCTAGTGTTATGCAGCTGATAATTGATCTTCCTGGTCTAATACTTTCTTAATTCAACAAATGACTGTGGTCCTTTTTCGAGACAGTGTGGCAAGTAGCAGCCAATTAAATTCTCTTGCTATTCTGTGTGTTATTTGTTTATTTCTTCACATTTTTGTTGTCCGAGCATACTCTCAATTAAAAATCACGAACTAAGAGAGCAGGACTTTTGACTTTGTTTTGCTCTATCAGTCAGCTCAAACTTTTTGAAATTATTACGTAAAATCGCAATAACAAAGCAATGTATAAACTCCATTGCAGATCCTGCATTATCATTAATAAATGCACAAATACATAAAATGACTTTCTTAACCAGTTACATGATAATACAATATTCATTGTGTCACAAATAGAGAAATTTGCCTTGTAAGCGTAGTTTTCATATATGTGTAAAGTGCTCTATTATTTGTTCGCTCGGCTATTGATTGAGAAAAAAGATCTTTTTTCCTCGCAATTGGATTTACTCTAAGTATGCCTTTATTACGTCACAGTCGTGCATGACATAATAAAATTCCAGATTGATCTAGTGATTCTAGCTTCTTCGAAGAATTTCGACAACCGATTACATAACTTGAAATGCTTTTTCTTCTTTTTTCGTGATTTCGTTCTGGCGTTTTCTGGATTGTTTTTTTTGATTTATATATAAAGCGAAGAGATTTTTCTTTAGTAGTTAGAGAGTAGTTGTAGTATAAAGAAGCGTTGTAACGGGGAGAGAGAGAGAAGTTGATTGATGAAGTAAAGAAGGGGTATTGTTTTTTTGTGACATTTTATTGTGGATTCTGTTGACGTGGCGAATATTGAACAGTTATTGGTGGAATTAGTTTTGGCGGTTTTATGATTATGTAGCAAAGGGATTCATTCTGAGATCGTTGAGCAAAGAAGCTTGAAGTTGTGAAGTATTATATCTGCGAATACATTATTCTGTTCTTAGCGTGGTTTAAGGTGTTTTTTGTGGAAGCCAATCTTTTCCAAGTTTTACTAAGTTGCAGTCAGATCTAATTATCTGGGAGATTATCATATGTTGCCTTCAATTTTAAAAGAAATTTAAGATAGAGATAGAACCGAAAGTTCTATATTATATTATTAAAACGTAACATCTCTCTAGGGTTGTGATTCTCACTTCGGTGCGAGAGGTCCTGGGTTCATTTCCCGGATGATCGCCCAGATGTCACGTTTTAATAATATAATATAGAACTTTCGGTTCTATCTCTATCTTAATTTCTTTTAAAATTGAAGGCAACATATGATAATCTCCCAGATAATTAGATCTGACTGCAACTTAGTAAAACTTGGAAAAGATTGGCTTCCACAAAAAACACCTTAAACCACGCTAAGAACAGAGTAATGTATTCGCAGATATAATACTTCACAACTTCAAGCTTCTTTGCTCAACGATCTCAGAATGAATCCCTTTGCTACATAATCATAAAACCGCCAAAACTAATTCCACCAATAACTGTTCAATATTCGCCACGTCAACAGAATCCACAATAAAATGTCACAAAAAAACAATACCCCTTCTTTACTTCATCAATCAACTTCTCTCTCTCTCCCCGTTACAACGCTTCTTTATACTACAACTACTCTCTAACTACTAAAGAAAAATCTCTTCGCTTTATATATAAATCAAAAAAAACAATCCAGAAAACGCTAGAACGAAATCACGAAAAAAGAAGAAAAAGCATTTCAAGTTATGTAATCGGTTGTCGAAATTCTTCGAAGAAGCTAGAATCACTAGATCAATCTGGAATTTTATTATGTCATGCACGACTGTGACGTAATAAAGGCATACTTAGAGTAAATCCAATTGCAAGGAAAAAAGATCTTTTTTCTCAATCAACAGCCGAGCGAACATATAATAGAGCATTTTACACATATATGAAAACTACGCTTACAAGGCAAATTTCTCTATTTGTGACACATTGTTAGGATATTGTGACCATCGCGAGAAGCATGACGATTGGCGCACTGTGCCTAAAACTAGCGGTGTCTGTGCTAAAACAATTAGCACTTTAATCTACTATTATGATTTCGCTATTGCGAAATCTTTCTTTGGCGCGCTTTACAATACTAGCGCTATCATTGGCTTGTATTGATTGTCTAACGTCAAACATTTAAATTTAAATTACAATTTTTCAATTGATTTAGATCAAGAACAAGTGAATGACACCAAGAAGTTTTGTAAGTAATATTTGGCTTAATTCATTATTTTGTTTATGCAGTCTGGCTTGCAATTTAACCTGGCTGCTATAGTTTCCACAATATTGTGCTAAAGGAAAAATGTGCGACAATTTCCCGGTTTTATTGTGGTATATATGGTTGCAGCATATAATTGGTTACAATGTTTGCGATTTATAGCAGTGCTCGTACTTAATATACACTCAAAAGTTCTAACTTTCTGAAAGTTTTTTCTATCCACTTAAGGTCATGACATCACATACAAAATGAAAACAAAATTTAAAAATAATTTGGACTGATCAAGTTAGAAATTCGCAAAGGGTAAAACATTGTTTGGTAAAGGGGAATGTGTAAATAATAATTGTTTAAGAACCGCTTGAGTTAGTACGTCTAAAACAAATTGGTTGTCTTCCAGAAAATAGGTAAAACCCTACAAACGCAGCTGAGTTTGCACCAAATCGTTCATTCGTTCTCCTATTTCTCAGCAGGGTTGCCAGATTGACGAATTATTTTTTGCAAGCATTCGCCCTAAAATTTTGCGTTGAGCGCTAATAACAAACAAGCGCCGATTTAGGCTGCTTTTTATCTATTTGGTGAATGGTTATTAGCTTTTTTTTGTGAAAACTGAATTTCTTTCCAAAATCTAATGTTAACTTTTGCGACTTATTCATTTTGTCCGAGAGGAAAGTTGTCAGCTACAACTGTTCTCGTTTCCATTACTATTTAAAAAATTATTTTGGAGAAAAACTAATGAAAAATTTGTGAATGCAGTTATTTGTTTGTTCCATGCTAAAATATGTGAATATGCATTTATTAAGTGAAGCTCTTTTTTATTTGGCCATAGTGGACAAGTTTTGATGGCAGAGTTTTTTATCAGTCTATCTGTGTTCTGATGACGTTTTTATAATGCCATATTATTTTTATCAGAATCAGAGTGCTAATTGATTGGTCTTTGCCGATGATCTCCATTGTTTGTGAAAAAAGTAGACATTATAATGACAAAGAAATTTATGTAGTTATGCGAATATTTTGATTCCTGTAATTCACACTACAAAATGCAAAAGAATATAGTAATCTTTGAAACTGGAAAAAACCAAGAAGTGTCGATAGTTTTAGATTGACTCGAGTCAAGATGTTATCTGACCTCGAAAGTTGGTAAAAAACATATCAACAAATTATTAAGGGTCGATTGTAACTCCATAAAATTGTGATTTATCCTGATACTTAGGCCTGGTTCTTGAATGAGCTGGCAAAGTAAAGAAAAATAATAAATGTCTTCGAAAGCTTTTAATAATGTTTGATGAAAATAATTTTGATATTTCGCAGGACCATAAATATAAAATGCCTCATCTTAACCAGTGCTATTGCAAGGGAAAGCCTTAAGATCACAAAAATATTGAGGGAGAAAGCACTGAATATCTAAATGCTATAAATGAGAAATTTTTCCAAAATTATATTCTTGTACCTAAGATAGTACATGTATATCATTTTGTCCATTTTTTAACAAAATTACCCATCTGGGGTTGAACATGACTGTCCCAGTCAAGCCGACAGCATCTTAAGCTTAGGAAAAAAATATCAATAATCATTCTTACTTTCTTACCTTAGCACAGCGCGATCCAGTTTAAGCGCTTTTGCCCCGAAATAGCTCGATATTGGGATTGGATTGAAAACATTTGTGGGAAGCCGGCATTGCTGTCTATTCCCTGGTAACGCTTTTGGTCAGAAAAAAGAAGAAAAAAAACTATCGATATGTGCCTGGCCTCAACTAATCTTGATTAATGATTTGTGTTGTTCAGCTACTGCTTCTTAGATAAAGTTGAAATTGTTGCAAACGTTCAGTAATTTTTTTAATCAAAGCTATCTATGAGTTGTTTGCATCTATCATTTCTTCATTCTGGATTCTAAATTAGTTTGACTATATGGCTAAAAAACAAACGCTTTATTTTCTAAAAGCAATATTAATTGTTCAACCCTATTTTGGGGAAGTGAAAAATATTTTTGGGCGCTAACTCACTATTCGTTTTGGCTCTTGTTAAATTTTTGTCTGGCAACCCTATTACTCAAATTTTGACGTAAATTGAAATGATTGATATAAATATATTGAGTTAAATTCGAACAGCGTTAAACCAGCATAAATTTGATATTTTAAATGTAACCAAAAATTAAAGAAATACTTTGAATTTTACGGTAAATTTTACACTTCAATTTCTATATCTGCGAAATTTCCAATCAATATTTTATATTACGATAGAAAAAGTGTTAAAATGCCTTCTACTCTCCTAGATTATAAATAGGAAGATGTTGAGTGTAATTGCCAAGTAGTAACAGAAACAACATTCAGGTGATAGAACGGACATGCCTTCGACAAAAACGCCTACGGGTTCGTCACCAACAAAAACGCCAACGAGTCCATCTTCAACAACTGTTGCATTATTTCGGAATATCACGCTTGGGAAAAGTAAATTTAAATATATTTATCAGAACACCTGGAACATCTGGAAATGCATAATTATTTATTGACTGTAAATATTTTCTTACAGCACAGATTATTTTCAGCTACCAGAGAAACGTTTCGATCTTATGAATATTTTATCGGACAAATTTCTGGAGGTTCTTCTGCATACAACTTGTATACAGTTGGAGAGATTTGCCGTGTAAGAGCGATGACAGTTGTCATTGTGCCTAACAGAGTCTTCCTAATGTTTCTCAATGAATTGATTCAAAAAATATGTAAGATTTGATATTTTTATGTTTTACTTATAAAAAGTAACAAGTATTTCTCGGACGCCATGAGCAACATTTTACAATTAACAAGTTTCTGACATGTTGGCAGTGTCGAAAACTAAAGAAAAGACAGACAATGGAAAAGAAACTCTTGCTTGCCAAACAAATTAAAGAAGTGGAAATTCAGTGACAGCCAAAACTGGTGTAGTGTACCAGTTGCTTCATGATAATAAAAGTGTCCTTGTGATTAAATAACAAAACTTTGTATATAACCTGCAACAACACAAAAGTAAGTCACAGCCAAAGATGAGCTGTCCGAAGTTAAGAAAGTAATTTCTACAACATCTGCAATTGCAGATCTCGCGCAGCGCGTTTTGAAATTATTTTCTGTTTTTGCGGAAGTTGCTGTACGCTCTAAGAAAGGTAATTTACCCCTGCGCCACATTGCGATGTGTACTTCAAAAAATATAATACTTGCACTTGCGCTTATTCGCGTTTCGCTTCAAGAAACTTTTCAATTTGAAAAGCACAATGTAGAAGTGACTTTATATTTACTTCGTTATTAATTCAAAAATCAAAATGCTGATCATTTTTGAATCGACTTCTAACATCAGAGCTGACAGAATGAAAAGAGAAAAGATCAAATAAATTCCGTTCATTAGCTCATTGTCTAGCATGGGTCTAGGTGGCTTTCAGAGGCATTAACAGTTTTCCAAAGTCATACCTATTTGATCGGATGTTCCCAGCTACCAATTGAATTTTTGAGCGTTTTGTTAGATGACAGCAAGTGCCATGTAAACCATTACTTGTACCAATATTAATTAAACAAAAATTGCTTTTGATGAAAACTAAAATTTTTTGTTGGAGCTGTGTTGCAACAAAGATTTGCGCTGTCATGCTGTCTTCACATAAAGCCAAACAACTTGTCGAAAACATATTGCGAACGCTTCGGCCTTTAAGAAGTGCCATTTCTAACGCAAACGGCGCCAGATGATGGCCGAAACGCTCGCACCATGCTTTTGACGAGTTGCTTGACTGATATTTTTGAGGCATAGTTATTAGTTTTTTCCCAAATATACCCTGTGCCCAAGTAGAGTTTTACATTCTTTGGAATTTTTCTTTCACATAAATGCCGTCGATGATGGAAGTAAGTTTGCCGTTGATGTCGTGCAATTTCTTTGTAAACTTCACAATCGCGTTGCGCTTTACCCAAGAAAAGTAGCGCGATTGCGCATGTTGCTTTGCGTTTCAGTCACTTAAAAATACTGCTTGGGAGAGTTATCCAGTCTTCACCTTTTAAATAAACTTTGCGCTTTGCGTCACATTTCTAAAAATTGCGACGAAACGCATATTATGACAGCGTCGCAAACCTTTGATCATGCATAAATTTCAACATGAATTTTGTTTTAAGCAAAGGAGAACTCGTTTTATTTTGTTGGATTGAATCGACAAACTCTCAAAGAAAAACAATTGATTTGGGTTGGAGGTATACCTTTAAGAAACACTGATGATTACGAGAGAATCTGGCGTTATGGGGCGATTTCGAACACCCACTGCGCAGGATTGGGCTACGCAAACGGGTCCGCTTTGATAGAGCCAAGCAATTGTGAACGAGGACCTAGAGTGAGAAAAAAAGTGGAGGGAGTGTTGTGCCAGAGGAATGTTGGTGAGATGGATGTAACTGAGGTAGGGTTAAGCTTAAAGCTCCTTCTCTTACAGTTACGCGAATTTGCTGCCGACACGATGTCGACCACAATTCGCAGTAAAGTCGCGTTAGATTCGCAAAACTATGACAAAACCGTTGTGGCTCCATCGCGAATGATCTCGAACATTGCGAATTGAGATAAATTTTCGAAAAAGCGGAAGCCATAATTTGCTTTTATATCTTTTCCAGTCACTTATTTTCAATAAGTTTTCATGCAAGTATTAAATTCAACAAATTTTTTGGCTGGTGCGGAGGAAAAAATAGTTTCGTTGCCGCTGCTGCATTAGTTACTGACAAGAAATGAAAAAAATCTCCTAGAAATCTAAAAAAGGTGTTGGGTAAGCCCGTGGTTTTTGCGTCGCAAGAAACGCGGTGAATATGAGAAATTGCTATTAAAACTGAATTGAAAGACGAAAATCTTACGAAAATTTTCTCTGAATAGAATGTTTACCATTTTAAGAGTAGGTCAGTTTGTTTGGACCTCGCCTGTAAAAAGTAGACACAGTTATGCAAAAACCTTTGGAGCTAGATCTTCGTCTTGAAATTGCTTTACGATATTACAATATTACACAGGAACTACTCGTAGTCTTTCTCACTACACCATGGTAAGTGACCTCAATTACTAACTATGCTTTTAAAACAAGTAAACACCATCTCATTTGGGAAGGGGGCGTGAAACAATACGGAAACTAAACTTTTGAAAGCCAGTTATGACCAACTTGGTCTCCAAACACGTGTCAACATTTTTTTAAAGCTTAACGTTTTGAACGCAAGAATTTTGCCCACTATTGCCACCAAACATACACGAAAACTTTAGTATTGGAGATTGATTTTTGAAGCTTTTGTCAAACTGTTTGGAAGTATATGAAGTGCATCGCCCTATATTTCCCCTGCCAAAATACGCCACTGGTTTCAGTGTAAACGCTTTTTTCAGAAGGCTCTTTTTTTTGCTTTTGAATTTTTGAAAGAATTTAGTTTTTTGTCGTAGAGACTAAGATTTTGGCGGAAACTTTTATCAAGTTGTATTTCTTCCCCCTAGGTAAATTGGTAGATCTGGTAGCAAGCTTTCTTTGACACGTACTGGCTTACTGTATCTCAAATTCTGTAGTGCCGACATCCCTTTGTTAAATATTGTCATCGCTATAGTATTCAATCTTATACCCAGCTTCTGAGGTTTTGTTCTCGCAGCTCACGGCCATTGTTTTGTAATAATCTCTTAAGTCGTAGGTCAAATTTTTCAGTTGCAGTTATGCTGCAATGAATTCGCTATGAGTCATAGTAATGCCGCCATAAATTAGCAAAACAGTTGCCATTAACTTGCCGAAAGATCGAACGCGATTCCTTTGTGTCTGTAAGCGGATTTAATGCGGTTTTAACCGGAGTGGAAACTTCACCTTTAAAGTTGTTAACATGATGAAAATGTTAAAATCGTTGGCAAATCCGACAGCAACTCGATTGCGACCACATGTAATTGCAAATAATCGCGAAGTAACAGCTAATTCATTGACAAGTCACCGAGGTCCTGAAACGTGTGAATTGCAATTACTTCACTATTTACTCGCCATTAAATTCGCATAAGTGTCAAAAGAGCATAATTCATTCAAAAAATTCTGCATTTAATTACTTCTTTATTCGGTTTAACAAAACAACTTCAGCTGGAAGCATTAGAAAAATAACTTTGGATAAACACAGAATTGACAGGCCCGCTACATATTCAATAAGTCAGAAATCGGCCTGTCTGTAAAAGGATTTCACATCCCTGCTTCACATGATCAGAAGGTGGAAACACCTCTACCCTTTATTGCTTGCTATGAGATCAAGCGAATAACAATAAAATTGTATTTTGTTGATTTGAATAAGACAAAGAAAAAAACAGAAAAATCTTATTATTCATAAAGTTGCAAAACGCAAGCCTCATAAATGGCTGTCACAAGCACCAGAGTGAGATTGGTTCCACCTCATTTTTGAAAAGTTAAAACGCTGCCTCCTTCTATGTTTGGAGCACAGTCATGCTTACACCCCCAAGTAAATATTTGCAACGACTAACATTGCCATGGCTCAGCATTCAAATATTGCAGATAACTTAAAGTAATTGTAATCGGCACGATTATGATAAAGTTGTTAAACTAAAAAGTCTTTAAGTTTTTTACTTACAAAAAGGCAATTTTTCAATAAAAAGTGTGCTTATACTAAACCCCACTTAATCTCAAGATGATTTTCAATAAAACTTCAGAGAATGGATTTATTGCATTTTTTTTAGTGTTGAGTAAAAATTTGACCAATTTCTTCTGGCTCTTGTTAGAAGCAATTGCCGAAATGAACTGAGAAGAGAAGCCGTCGCTGTTCATTGTCCAGTCGACAGGGAATGAAAAATGTTACGTTTCGTCAACATCAAAAATCCAAACCGCAAGTGGACCAAGTGCGTGGATACATTTTTGGCCGCAAGAAAAGTTGCTTCGAAGATGGCTAAATGGAAGATCGATCTTGCTACTGCAACCACTGAGAAGTGACAGTTACTGAAGGCGACGACACATATCTGATGTTTAAGAGATGCTTTCCAAAAATCGCAATCGAAAGCACGAGCCTTATAAGAAGCCTAGCGCACAAGGCTCTGCCTACCCTCTCTAAACCCACACTACCACAAGAGTTGGACAACATCAAAACTATTCTTTGCAAAAATAGCAACCCGGACAGTGTTATTCAGATAGGTACTGTAGGTACAAAGATTTGACAAATTCAGTGCCCCCTAGATAGAGAGTTCCCAAAAATTTTCAATCTTTACAAAACTTCGGTGGAGTGTAGATACTTCTCTTAATTGCCGCCAGCAAATCAAAATCTCTGTGACTAATTGCTGCAGAGCAACTGAACTCCAGTTGACATTCTCAATGAAATTTTTTCTACCTGCCATTCAAAAAAACGTTGGGTCTTTCCTTCTACGAAACATTGTCGTATGTGCATACGTGTGTCGCAGTTATTGCCGGTACGTTGACTAAACATCTCAAATAATATGAGACAGAATCAGCGAACAAGTACCCAAATCAATAAGAGTCAGCATGAAGAAAAGCGACGAGTATTTATGCAAAAATGCAAGACAACTTCTTCCCCTCTCTCTACCTTCCCCCAGACAGTGAATCGGCAACTGGACAGCATTCAGACTATTTGAAAATCAGGAATACGTCGCCGTTTACAACGACGGTCAATCCACTATGGTTGCAAATGCTAGATCGTCCTTCCATTTAGGTGCCGCCAAAGCAGCTTTTCTCACAAAGAAACAAGTTGTATCATGTTGCCCAAGTAGCTATAAACTGCAATGGTCCTTTAGCAAGTTAGATTTCGGCCGCTGACGAAACGCTTTTTAAATTGTCTAAGAGACTATACATTAAATGGCAAGACCCTCTCTTTTGTGTTTCATTCTAGCAATAGCTGTTAATGAGAGCAAAACAGAAACCTATAGATTTTAACGAACTTGTTGAAGAGACAATGCATTTGTTCTTTGAAGATTTATTCAAAGCCATTTTGAAATTTTGTGCTACCAAAAAGTTGTCCACACTAAACCATGCTACAATATATTTGTTGTTAAGCCATCATCTTAATGAAAGGAGCAGAGTGAAAAAAGCATAAACATTTTTACAAAATAATCAACACTCCACCCTTCACAATAGATGCACACAGTATGGCTTTAATGAAAATATCCACTAAAATAAGTTGATTGCTATTTTGCATTAAAACAATAACTAAGATAATCTCATAACTGGGGCCCGCTAAAGTCAATAAAGTCAAAATTTTTTCAGGACCTTGTTACATGATCAAACGTGTACTAACGTTCGTTTCAGGTCTTCAGGAATCTGTTTTGGTAGATTTTATAAGTCAAAGTATAGTCAAAATTTTGCATAAAGTCAAAACTTGTCAAAATTGTCTTTATCAAAAATTTTCTTACAAAAACGAACAAATTTAGATTTTTTTTATATTTTGTTGAATTTTTGAGCTGCTATTCAAATTTTATGCGCAGTTTTATTTTAAACTTCTCAAATAGTTGCAATGGTAAAAATGCGTGCGGTAATTGAGAAGGAAATAGCACTTATTATGCATGAAATCATCATTGTTGATGCATAAACACATAATTGTTAGACAATTAATCTATTCCTATAAAACCTTTGCGCTCTTTACACGTGATCTTTTTAAGTCGTAGCTTGCAAAGCAAAGAATGCCTAAACAAGCCAAATCTTCTACAGCGAAAGTTGGCAAATTTGCCAGGAATATCCGGATGAGTTTTCGGCAACTCCTGTCCGCGACTTGCGATGCAACCTTTGCAACGTGTTAGTCAAATGCGACAAAAAGTTTTTTGTGGAAAGCCACCGAAAAAGTAAGCAACACCAATTGGAGACGAAGAGCAAATCCCAAAGTAAGCAAACCTTTTTACAACTCGATCAAGTAAACATCAAAGAACAGGTTGTTTCTTCATTCTTAGCTGCAGATATCTCACTTCATAAATTGAACCATCCTTCTTTAAAGTCTCTGTTTGCTACAATGGGAAAAGTATTGCCTTCCGAAACTGCAGCCCGGGCATGTGTTGCTAAATTAGCATCCCAAAAAGAAAAACAAATTCAAGAATTGCTTCGTGACAAAAACATTTTTTTAATTGTGGATGAAGCGGAGATTGCTAAACAAAAGTATATTAGTGTGCTTGTGGGCAGCTTAGATGCCTCAAATCAGACATTCCCCGTTGATTGCCATCCACTTGATAGCGGTAGCAATGTTAATAGCAGTATTATTCTGCACACTGTGGATGACATATTGCGACAACTTGAAATAAAACGCGACAATTTTTTATTGTTCTTGACTGATGCTGCTCGGTATATGTCTTTGGCTGGAAAGACATTAAAGGAATTATACCCTTCTTTGATGCATGTCACCTGCGTTGCGCACTTACTACTTAACTGCGCTATGCGTGTGCATGCTCATTTTAAAAATATTGATGAAATAATAGCAACGATCAAGGCAGCAACAATCAAAAACAATGATCGCAAGAAAGATTTTCATGATGCTGGTCTGCCATCTCCTCCTGACCTTGTAATTACAAAATGGGCAACTTGGTTTAGAGCTGCCTTATATTACAGTGAGAGCCTTCCAGCTGTTCGTACCATTGTCAACAATTGGACAAGTGCAGGCCTTTTGCTCAGCAGAGCAAAAGACGCTATCAATGTGGAAAATTTGGTGCCGGACTTGGTTAAAATAAATCAATACCGGACTCTAGCAGCCAACGTAGAGTTCTTAGAAGGAAGTGCCTGCACGATAACCGAAGCATGCGGACTGCTGAAGAATATGCAATTCGACGATGATCCGTGCGCAATTAAAAATTACATTAAAAAACGACTATCCAACTCTGATTTAGAAACAATAATAAACTGTACCAACTTGACAATTGACCCAACAAGCTACGCACTATTGCAAAAAGCCCAGCCAACCTCTGCTGCTGTTGAAAGGTCGTTTTCTATGCTCAGTAAATTACTGAGAAAAGACAAAAATTTTGATGTTAAGAACGTAAAAAAATATATGATGCTGTATTACAATAAAAAGTCCTGGTAATTATACTGTGTGACTTTTGTTAAAAACATCATAGACAGACTGTTAATGTACAGTACAGTTGCGATAACAACGCATTTTTTGTATTACACACTAATTGATACCGGTACACACAATGGCTCGTTAACCTAGATTTTGACGTCATGCGTCGCTTTGTTGCATTAGCTTCAAGACCGAGTGATTGAGAAAATGTTTAAAGTAGGCTATCTTCTTCTTTAAAAACTTATGTAAATTACGGATTATAAAACATTTTTAATTAAAAAAGTGCAACAAGACATAAATAATAGGCGAAAGCGGTTAGGTGAAAATAAAGTCAAAATTTTGCTAAAATAAAGTCAAAAATATATTTTTTAGGTCAAAAAAAATGGCCCTACTCATAACTTAGTTTTTAATGTCAAATACCAATTCTATTAAATTACTAGCCGGTTCAGCCAGCCTCAATAGGCAAGGCTACCGGTCAGTTATTTTTTGTTTTGTTTTTGTCCCGTGGCGGTTTCCGTTGGGGCACTGCCAATCACCTGTAATCAGTTCAATTTGTTTTGGTTGTGTTCAACATGCAGCGGATCTTGGGCTAAAACGCCTGGCAAAGCCCATCACTCTCCAAACCTGGCCACCTGTCTTCCACATAAAGGCGGAGGTATCCTGTTAAGCGCCTTGCCCAAAGACACAACAAGTGAACTTGCCGGCTTGTTCTCCACAACTTCCCCTAAATGCAGAGCGCCAAGCAGAGAAGCTGTGATTACCATTTTTTAAAGACTTTAGGTATGATTCGACAAGAGAATTTAACCCCAGGTTTACCGACTACGAAGCGGATGCTCTAACCACTGCGCCATCGAGTTGTTCAGTCAGTTATGTCGAGTTTCTAATACCGATTCAGCTGGCTTCAGCCAAATTATGTTAAATATAAGGACCACTACTTGCTACTTTTTGGTAGCTGTATGCCTGTTTGTACGACCTAAATCTTCTGGCTGTGCGCATGCTGTTTGGTTGAGGCACAACCGCAGCCAGGCAAAGTGCAAACTAACCCGAAATGGTGCACTTGCGGTTAATTCATTGCAATAGCAGGGCCACCATCAGTAATGTCTAGATTACCAATATCGATTCAGTTCGCCTCATCGGCTTCACCCAATTGATATTTGTGAAGCAAAATGAAAACTTAGTTTGTTGTTGACATAAGCAAGATAAAAAATGTCTTTTACGTGATACGATTTCAAACAGGGATTTTGTTTTCTTTTGATACTCCCTTCAACTTTCTCAAGTACTTACTGGCAACGCATTATGTTGCATGTTTTTATCTTTCTGCTTGGCGTGCCCAGAAAAGTTGAAGGAATCTTTGCTTTTCCCCAAATTGTTTAGGTTTGGCCCAGGTAGCTCCGTAAAGCTATTATAAAGCAAAATACAAAAAAAATGTTCCATGTGGTGCGATATCACTGTGAGATTGCTTTTGTTGCTTTTCCTTCAAACTTCCTCAAATTCCTGCTGGCTACGTATTATGTTGCATGTCCATTTTTCCCTGCTTAGGTGTGCTCATAGGATTTAAGATTCTTTGTTTTTCCAAAATGTTTAGATTTGACCATGGTAGCTTTGTAAAGGTGTTATCAACCAAAATATAAAAAATGTTTCATCTAAGTATGATGCGATTTTACCCCGACAGGTGATGCCATCACCTCTACTAGGCAAAAAGGTAGCTGATGCAGCTTCGCTGGTTTTACCATGCAACTACTTGTGAGAGCAGCAACGAAAAGTTGTAAATAAGCCATAGCTCCTGTACACGTAATGGTGATCATCTTGGTCTACGATCAGGATTGGTAGTAATCAAAAAGAAAGAATGATGTTGCAAACTATCATTTGTCCTCTTTGAAGCTCTAGGAGGAGGGTGAAACATAAGCAATAACAATAGCCGCGACCAAACAACGGTTGCTTTGTTAATTAAAGAAATAAGGTATGTGGTTTTATGCCCGTTTAACGATTTGGCAGGCCCCCTTTAGTTAAGATATTTGATAATAAGTTTTTTGGCTACGCTATTTTCCTTAATTCGGATATAACATAAAAAACGGGCATGCCTTTTTCCAAAGTCATACAACCTATTGCAAAAAGTGCCTATTAAGCATTTTTCAAAGAAAAACTTTTCCTCTAATTCTAATTTTCAAACTGATACTATTATTGTTTTGTTTTTGATCTTTCTTAAACTTGAGATTTTATTACATTTAACTTTTCCCCCAATCCAGATCTCCCTACTTTTAAATTTCGTACCGATTCAAAGAGCCTATCAATTACAAATATCAATAATGTTTATGTTAGCTATCAAAATGATGATGAATAATTTTTCTGCCTGCTCTTGTTTTTATTGTAGGGTGGCAAGCATTGTTATGAACACTGCTTTGTAAAAGGATTCAAGACAGAAGAAAAACACATGCTCAAAAAACACTTGCTTGTATGCTTCAAAAACAAATAATTGCTTGGTGCACCTAGATACAGCGTAAAATGTTATAGAATTACTTTTAGCAAAAAGTAACGTTTCTTTAAACGCAATCGATTAAAAAACATTATAGGTGGGTGCGCATAGCCATTACATGTCTTCCAAATTGATCGCTTGCGGGCAACGTCTATTATCACCATAGGCGTTCCTAAACCAAGTAGATTTTCATCCGTCAATTCAACCAGTGCTTGAAAGTGCATCAAAGTTGTACGAGGGCGCCAAAATAATTGATATTTCGAGGATTAAGTTGTTAGATGTTAGGACCGCTGCTCACGACTTTTTCGTTACTGTACGCGAATTTGTATGAGCTGACGCCTTTGACTGCGTGCATGTTGCTTGGTCCTGGCATAAACACATCTAGACAAAAAGCAATCTAACCCGAAATAAACCACTCATAGTCAAGTTATTGCAATAGCAGGGCGTTCATTAACAATGTCTAGATTAAGGATATCAGATCAGCTGGCAGTGCCAACCTCACCCAATTGCAAAAAAAATTGCCTTAACATTTAAATCATCTTGTAGCTCAACAGTAATATTATGTTGCAAAAGTTTAAACAAAACCATCATTATATTTTTCCTCCTATTTTTCTTGAAGAATCACCAGTGCCGTCGCTCGAGAAAACGAAGTGGTGGGGCACAAGCCGAAAGTGAGGGGGGCACTAAATTAGACCAAATTTTGCGTTTTAAAAGTGATTATATACGGCTGCAAATCTTGTAAAATTTTGAAAAGTCGATACTGTTGTTTAAAAAAAAGATACTAAGGGTACAGAATGTTTTGGATTGCATTAATACGAACCTTCATGATTTTAAAATTGATAGGACTAATAGTATGTTGATGATTAGATTATATCATAAATATAACGTAACTTGAGATTTTTGCCTTACTTGATGACTCGATTGGTTTAATTGTGTAAAGTTGGGATTTAAAATGGTATTTGAAACTTAAACTATCCAACTGCCGATATCGAAAAATTCAATGTACTGCTAATATAGGCAAAGTTAGTCAAGTACATGATTTATTAAGTTATAAAGGCAATCTACGCGCTTTATATGCATGTTCACACGAATGACGTGGTTATTTCACAAAGTAATAGTATTGCAAATAATAAAAGACCTCTTCCATAATTTGACGAGACCATCCCTGGATGCGTTTCGTCCTTTTGGATTCATCAGCAGGGCCTGTCCCGTCATCATCAATACCCAAAATCCCATATTTGCAATAATATGAAAAATGTAGTATCGTTTTATTACAAATTCCTTCGCACACATCACACGCGTGGCGCATGCTATCACTTTGGTACGGGGATCTCATTCATATCGAAGATGCAATGTACCTCTCAAAGAGTTCGTAGTTATGGTGATCATGTGCTGTGTTCATAGAGGCAAGGGTATTAAATAAATCTCGCTCACTATAAACTCTTTGAGTGGTACACTGCATCAAGTATATGATAGACCAAGATACGTATTGCCGTACTGTTGGTAACCACTTAATCACAATTAAATCAGTTAAAAAGAACATTGTTGAAAACTAAAACAACCAATTTTTTTTAAAAAAAAACACAAAAGTGCGAAACCAATACTTTGAAACAAAGAACACCGAAAAATTTTAAATAAACTAAATCAACTGAGTTAAATAAACTGAATAATTGCTGTTCACAATTTGAGGTACTGGACCGTTGAAAGGCGTTTTCTTTCCAGTCAATTTTTAGTTTTCTTGTCAAGTCACTTTCAAACGTGAGTTGGACAAGATGAGCTTTGCGAGCGAAATTTATTGATTGCCTGCGATCTCGCATGATAGTTTTCAGAACAGAAAAAGAGTTCTCACACTTTGCGGTAAAAGCTACGACAGTGACTTCTAATTTCAGTGCAAGATGTACAGTAGGCATCGTTTTAAGTGCTTCACAATGTTTAGAAAGGAGTTTGGTTGTGGTCGGCTTCGTCTTTTCATCTCTGTTCAATTTTGCAACGCAAGTCTAAGCTACATCAAATTTTGCTTCCATACTTGCGAGGTCAACCAAATCCAAAAAAAGCTTCACTATCTTTAGATCCAAAATGTTGCTATTTTCAGGTTAAGGAGCAGAGACAGCAGCAAATATTTTTGTATTTTGATAGCTAAAACGCACGTCTATTTTATTGATAAATCTCCACATTTTGTCTTTATGCATTTCATTATTTCCGGTTGTTTCTTCGACTGCAGTCTCTCGTCTCGTGTATATTATCACGTCGCGTTCGTTTTGAATGAGCATCAATTTGATTAACAACCTCATCCTGTAAGCGCCAAACCAACTTATCTAAACTTTTGAATTTGATACACTTGGGATTCGAACCAACTTCATTTAATCTTACCTCAAAATTCTACATAGTTAACGCCTGGCCCACAATTATTCAAATGCACTTGCCTGCAAACAAACGCGTCGTTTCTTTTTCCATTACGAAATCAGCAATGCCTTGAGAATCCGCTTTGGTGTCCTTTGTTCATATAGTCTTTTGGTGTATTGAGTTGAGCAACGTGCAATTGGAAGTAGTGCGAATTCAAGTTATGTGGTTGTTAGTTGACGCTGGTGTGTCGAAATAAAAGCGAATTTCCCCAAGTGACTGCCGGTAAGTGAATTCAACGTTATATCCTTCGTAATTGTATCATATTTATTTAATTGAGCTGAAAATTGTGTATTTTTTTTTAGAAAACGGTGCAAGTTCGTACAAAATAAAAATTAGAACAACAATAAATCCGTGTGAGGCTCCACAAGTCACATCAAATTCCTATAGCCGCAACAATAAGCAAACGGCGGCTATATTAGTTTTCGGCAAGGCTTACAACGAAGAGACATTTCGCAACAATCTTACGATGAATTCTCAGAAAATCGGCGTTACAACTAGACCAATGTCAAAAGGCAATGAATTTCTTGCTTCAAAACCTGCTGGCGAATCAGATAAAGGTGCATCTCTCGCTTGTGGGCGATCTACATCAGCAACGAAGCATAAACCAAACGAAACAGCTTCAGAGAAATTGGCTGTTAGATCGAACGAAGGTGAATCTCGTCCTGGTTCCCAAACAAAATCTAGCTCAACTCGAAAGTCGAAGAGCTCAACAAAAACAAAATCTAGTGGTTCGGGTTCGACTGGTTCCAGTTCATCTTCTTACTTAAGTGCCAAAGCGAAAAAAGCTGTTCTTTTGGCTCGACTGAAATCCAACAACGAAATTGAATCACTAAAACAACAACAAAGCAAAGAGAGATTCGATTTTGAAGAAGAGCAGATGAAATACAAGCTTCTCCAAAGGGAAGAAGAACTGAAAGTAGAATTGAAACAAAAACGATTTCAAGAAGAAGAAGACCTTCGTTTGTCACGTTTGAGAGACGAACAAGAAAGAAAGCACCAACAGCAACTTGAAGAGGCCAGACTTCGCGCGGAACATTACGAAGCCCAAGCAATGATAGACGTACATGAAACCAACAAAAAAACTAATCTTTCCAGCAATACACCGCCTTTTCACGACGACAAACTTATCGTGAGTAACTTGTTTTCTAACAAATATGCGAGCAACAGCATAAAAATTGATGGCCTGTCTGAATTGACGGCCCATCCTACGTTTGACAAATGTAATCCTAGTAGTGATCATTTAACAAAGTCGATGTTTATTGCTGACACCAAGATTGCGAGCAGTGCTTCCCAAAACCACAACTTTGGGCAAAACATAAATCCTGAGCCAAGCGTTACTAAGGAGTCAATCAAAACTGAAACGTTAAGCCGCCCGATTCTCCAATCTTTCAAACATAGCGTAACGCAGGTTCCCCGTACTTCGAAAGAATTGGGTTACCATCGATCGGGTCATTTGCAAGACGTCTCGAGCCGACCATCTTTCGATTACTCTCGGGCTAACGCTTCCACGTGCGAAACCCGTTTTGCGCTGCCGATAAGGGGTTCAAACTTGAAACCTGTCGACTACAATCAAACTGCCATGGCTCCAACTCAGTTTTCCAATAGTTACTCAGGAAATAACGTAAACTGGCATGAAACGTCTAATAAGGAATTGTCTACAAGCTCTCGGAATTTTTCTATCCCGAATGCTGCTTACCAATCGCCTGTAATTTTGTCGCCCTCGGTCACTCCTTTACTAGAACCCGACGTTTTCGATGGCAACCCAGCTTATTATCGCAACTTTATCGAGGCCTTTGATGCACTAATTTCCTTCAATGTCCCCGAACCTAGACGTAAGCTGTTTTACTTATTGCGCTACACCAAAGGTCCGGCACACTCGTTGGTAAAAGGCTGTCAATATATGTACGATGCTCTAGGATATCTATAAGCTAGAGAACTTCTGCAACAAACGTTTGGACAAAAATTCCAAATAGCAAAGGCCTGTGTTGATTCGCTTACCAATGGCCCTATGCTACACGTAAACGACAAGCCCTCCTTAATAAGTTTCTCAGCCGATATTAATTCTTGTATGAATACCCTAAAGGGCATGAACTATCTCCACCAAATGGATAATTTGGATGTGCTTACTAAAGTGGCTAAAAGGTTGCCACACGAATGGTTGAGTGGTTGGCAAGCCGAAGTTGATTCACTTATCCACCTAAAAGGGCAAGAAGTTAGCATTGAAAATTTGGCTGCCTACGTAACACTAAAAACAAGGCAGATCACAAATCTGGACTGCAATTGGGCCCAAACTAATAAAAGGCCTGACCTCCATAAATCTCGTAAAGAAACTGCGCTTGATACCCAGACCGTCTTGTCACCGCCCAAGCTATGTTGCAAACTTTGCAAAGGCCCTCACTATCTAAATCGATGTAAGCGCTTTCGCAAATATGTTTACGAAGACCGTATCAAATTTGTTAACGAAAGCAAGCTATGCCGCAGCTGTCTTGAGCCAGGTCATTTTGCGAAAAACTGCTCTAGAAAATCCCCTTGTAAAAGGCCCGATTGCAACGGTTTCCATACAACGCTCTTGCACCCACCTGAAAAGTGTACTCTTTCTTCTTCCGCTACCAACCAGATGGACTCGCCCGCTAATTCTGCCTTGTCTCACATCGCCGTACGTAACGGACTCGTTGGAGTGCCCACTCAAACTCGTGGCTCTTTTCCTATTGTTCCCGTCAGAATCCGTACCAGTAACTCGGAACAATCAATCGTTACCCAAGCTTTTCTGGATACGGGTAGTACAAGTTCATTCATTACCAACGACCTTATTGACAAATTGGGAATACGCCGATCCCCTGTTGTCAAAGTTACTACCGTAACTATAAACCATGGCACTGACACCCGAAAAGCTAAAGTTATTTCGGATCTGGAAATTAGCGACGTTTTTGAGTCATCCCCTTGCTCGCACCTCCAACCACTTCTATCAATGCAAAGACTTCCTGCTACAATCGATGACGCCCCAAGTCAGGATGACATATCAGAATTCGCAGAGTTTGCCGATATCTTTATCCCACGTGTCAATTCTGACGTCGGCCTACTCATTGGAAACGACAATCGGCACATCTTGAAGCCTCACGAAATCACAAACTCAGGGTCTGATCATTATGCGATCAGAACAGCCGTTGGCTGGGTAGTTAATTGCTCAAAAAAGGGAAGTTCTACTAAAAGCAGCAAAAGCTTTTTTGCTAAGACAGAGTCCGGATATGTCCATCCTATGCACATCTTGAAGCCTCACGAAATCACAAACTCAGGGTCTGATCATTATGCGATCAGAACAGCCGTTGGCTGGGTAGTTAATTGCTCAAAAAAGGGAAGTTCTACTAAAAGCAGCAAAAGCTTTTTTGCTAAGACAGAGTCCGGATATGTCCATCCTATGAGCACCTTATGCTCCAAACAAAATCCAGCAGACGATCCTAGTCGCGATCTCACCACTGACAAGTTCCTTCTTCGTGATCGGCGGAAACTTGACCCCGACTTTTTATGGAAAACAGAAGACAAGAGACCCGATCAACCAACCTTACTTCAAGAAAATCTTCCAGAGCAAAAAATAGACATACAAAAGCATTCCTGTCTGGCTCTACTTTGCGAAGCGCCTCATTTTCTGGATAAACTGATATCACGCTGCTCTAGTTGGCAAAGATTACAAAGGGTATGCGCTTGGATTCTGCGCTTCAAAGACTCAATTTTACTCACAGAATCCGAGAATACCGCCATTATGACCAAACCTAAAGTTCGCGTTTCACAAAATCTTATAACCTGCCTATCGTTAGAAGAAATATCAAAGGCCGAAATGCTGATAATTTCTTATCTTCAACACAAATACTATAAAGAAGAAATGGATGATCTTAGTAAAGGAAAGCTTGCTCGAACCTCTAGCTCGTTGATCAAACTCAGTCTCTTTATAAAAAACGGCTTTATGCACGTTGGAGGACGTTTGAAGTTTTTGCCATCTTTATCCTCCATTCACGAGAAAGCGATGTATTGCTATGTTTTGGACGGTGAGTCCGCACTCGCTTGGGAGTTGCCATTTTCGGGTCACCTGTCTGCCACATAAAGGTGGGGCGTCCCGTTAAGTGCCTTGCCCAAGGACACAACAAGCGAACTTGCCGGCTTGTTCTCCACAACCTCCCATAAATGCTGAGCGCCAAGCAGGGAAGCTATAGATACCATTTTTTAAAGTCTTTTGGTATGACTCGACAAGGGGAATGAACCCCAAGTCTACCGACTGCGAAGCGGACGCTCTAACCACTACACCATCGCCTCGGTTAGCGGCATCTTTACCCTTTCTCCAAAAACACCAGATCATTCTTCCTCATTCAAATCACGTTACTAATCTTATCATAAGAGACATTCACATTAAGTTAGGTCACGCCGGTCGGCAGCATGTACTAGCAGAAATTCGGAAAAAATTCTGGCTCATCAGGGCAAATGCAACCATTCGGAAAATTCTTAATTCATGCGTTGTGTGTCGCAAGCGTTCTAACATTTCATGTACACAACAAATGGCAGACTTACCCCCACGAAGATTGACACCCAATAAACCCCCATTTTCATCTGTTGGGGTTGATTTTTTCGGACCCTTCCTTACACGCAAAGGTAGAAGTAACACAAAACGCTATGGAGTAATTTTTACTTGCCTCACAACAAGGGCTATTCATTTGGAAGTGCCTATAACTTAGATACTTCTTCCTTCATACAAGCCCTTCGGAGATTCGTTGCTAGAAGAGGACAAGTAACGGAAATAGTGTCCGATAACGGCACCAATTTTATTGGAGGAGAGCGCGAACTAAGAGAGGCCATTCAAGCTTGGAATATTGAACAAATCAATGATTTTCTTCTGCAGAAGGGTATATCCTGGTCCTTTAACCCGCCAGGGGCGTCGCACCATGGAGGCACATGGGAAAGGCTAATTAGATCAATTCGCAAGCATTTAAAATCGGTTTGCAATAAACAAATTCTCACCGACGAATCTCTTTCTACGCTTATGTGTGAAATAGAAAGTATTCTTAACAGTAGACCACTCACAACAGTCTCCAATGACCCCTATGACTTGGAACCACTAACCCCTAATCACCTTTTGCTACTCAAGCCTAACGGATCACTTCCCCCAGGAGTGTTCGATAAACGGGATTCCTACTCCCAAAAACAATGGCGACAAGTCCAATATTTAGCCAACGTGTTCTGGTCCCGTTGGATAAAAGAGTATTTACCCGCGCTACAACATCGACAAAAATGGACCCGGCATGTGCGCAATCTGACCGTTAACGACGTAGTTTTGGTACACGATAAGGGTTTACCCCGTAACACCTGGCTATTGGGACGCATCGTAGAAGTCTACCCTGACCCATCTGGTTTCGTACGTACTGTTAAGCTGCAAACGAAACAATCGTACATTACACCAGGGGTCGGCAACCTTTTGAACGCAGTGTGCCAGTTTACGAATAATATCAAGCTGTAAGCAGCTTCGCGTGCCAAGCATTTTTATGTGTTTGGTTTGCACAGTCAACGATGTGAATAGCAAACAGATAACAAACAAATTTGTTTACTAATTTTATTGGATAAGGTCGAATACAGTCAAAAGACTCTTTTTAATGAAACTACAGAAAGACTCCTTGTCCTTGCTTTTTCTTGCTCAGCTCAGTAATATTGGACTAAATTTAGATGCACTCAGTTGAACACACAATTTTCATTGATCTTCCGTAAGTCGGCTGCGATGGGCACTGAGAATGAACTTCATTTGGGAAAATATTTGTTTACACAAATAAGTGGCTTGAAATGAAGACAGCAAAGCTATTGCCATCTTCTTCAGACAGCTGAATTTCTCCTGCAAAGATTTTCAACGTGGTAAAATGTTTTTTGCTTGTTTTCAATCGTTTCCAGCGATTTCCGCAAATCAACAAATTTCGATGTCCACAATAAAGATGCTTTAACATCGATTAGCAGCATCTGGAAGTCTTCAATATCCATCCATTCAAATGCACATAAGTTCAAGTCTTCGCTGCTCTCGGGCTTGATGAGAAAAGAAAACAATGAACCAAAATGTTGAAAATCTTGAAATCTGGTGCAAAATTGAGACGTTGAACCCCTAATGTACATATCAATTTTAACCGAATTAACTTGGTAATCCACTGAGAAAGCCTTCAGGTGTTCAAAGTAGCGAAAAGTGGCAATTCGGATGTCCCGTGTGTTGACATCCAGTTTAGATGCAAATCCTTTGCATACTTCAAAAAGACACATCACTGTTTTTCCTGTACCCTGCAGACGAAGATTAAGTTCGTTAAGGTGCGTGGTAATGTCCGCAAGAAACATCAGTTTTACAAGCCACTTTTCATCCTCCAGTTCGGGGTCGGCCTTTCCTTGTCCCCTGAAAAAGACCCTTATCTCGATTAGACATTCGACGAACCTCAAGAGAATCTTACCGCAACTTAACCATCTGACACTGCAGTGCAGCAGCACATCATGGTATGCACTTTCCATCTCTTGAAGCAAAACTGTGTGTGAGTTGTAGCAGAGTGTGCGACAAAGAAACACAGTGTTTTCGTAACTGTTTTAGTATGAGGCGTGTCTACACCAAAATTTTTCATTCTTGCGGCGTATCACATTTTTGTTTACTCTAATTTGTTTGTGCTAATGGGAAATCGCATAAACTGGATTGTCTTGAGCCAATTTTTTCGCTTTCACAGCGAACCAGTTGTGAGTTTCATTGGCAGAGCCACAACAGACATTGCCGACATAGAAATTGCCAAGTGAATTGCATGCTTGACAAATTCTAGGACTGTTGATTTCGTGCAGTGTAGACAGTTTGAGCTTGGGAGTGCGCCGCGCACGCTTATAGGGTAGATTTCGCATGTGCGTCAAGTCACTTGGCGTGCCATAAAAAATCCTCTCGCGTGCCACCTGTGGCACGCGTGCCAGGGGTTGCCGACCCCTGCATTACACGACCAATTACTAAACTTACTCTTTTGCACGCCGCAGAAAGCTAAAACTCAATGAAATATTGCACTGTATGTTACTTACGCACTAAGCCTAATGTTTTGTGATCGTATTTCCTTGTTTATAATTGTAACCGTACTTGCATGTCTGTAATTGCATGTAACCGTAATTGCATAATTGTAACCGTAATTGCGTGTGTCTTTGTAACCGTAACTGTAACTGCATTTGCGTGTTTATGTAAACTATTTGTATCACTGCCATTTATTAATATTCAATGTGCGTTTTTAATCATTAGTTATAGAAACTTGTGTTAAGCATACGTTGGAAGCTTAAAGGGCCGGGTATGTAAGCGCCAAACAAACTTATCTAAACTTTTGAATTTGATACACTTGGGATTCGAACCAACTTCATTTAATCTTACCTCAAAATTCTACATAGTTAACGCCTGGCCCACAATTATTCAAATGCACTTGCCTGCAAACAAACGCGTCTTTTCTTTTTCCATTACGAAATCAGCAATGCCTTGAAAATCCGCTTTGGTGTCCTTTGTTCATATAGTCTTTTGGTGTATTGAGTTGAGCAACGTGCAATTGGAAGTAGTGCGAATTCAAGTTATGTGGTTGTTAGTTGACGCTGGTGTGTCGAAATAAAAGCGAATTTCCCCAAGTGACTGCCGGTAAGTGAATTCAACGTTATATCCTTCGTAATTGTATCATATTTATTTAATTGAGCTGAAAATTGTGTATTTTTTTTTTAGAAAACGGTGCAAGTTCGTACAAAATAAAAATTAGAACAACAATAAATCCGTGTGAGGCTCCACAAGTCGCATCAAATTCCTATAGCCGCAACAATAAGCAAACGGCGGCTATACATCCCAAACATCAAAAATTGTGAACGTTTTCAACACACTTGGCAACAAGTGTCATTCGAGTTGACAAGTCACTATTTTTATTTTGAAGAATATTGTTAGCTGGAGCAAACAAACTTTGAACCTATAAAATGCAGTAAAAAACTAACCATTTTAGAATAAGATATCCGTAGTGGTTTCATTTTGAAGTCTTTTTGTAGGACTGCCTTGCCTCCCTAAGTAATACATGTCAGGTCTCTTTTAATATCACAATAACACCTTGTTAGGGTATAAACCAGTAAATTAATTTTTGGTTAATTAGCTTCCGAACAGCACCAACTGGTAATCCATATTGCCGACGCACATTCATTCACTACCTTTCACATTAACATAGCAAACTGGTAATCTGAGGCTGTTTTCGAAACAGATACCTCGTCTTTGATTGTACAACAGTAAAATTACAGAAAATAACCAAACACTAAAAGTATCCAATCTGTGGCTACGGTCAATCAAAAGGCAAAGCGATGGGCAAAGCAATTTAAAAACTTTTTGTGATAATCCTCCCTTCTTGGACATGATATAAATTTGCACTATGCATAACATAATAAAATTATTCTTGCAAATAATAATTTTTCCCATTAAGCAATTGGTAATTTGCTTCCAATATCAACATGTAAAATATTGCATTACACAATAGTTGGTAAAAAACGCAAAAGGCCTATTTAATTAAAGCACAAAAAAGAAGTTTTAATTTCTTCGAATGATCTAGATGCTTCGTCTTTGGCACAACTATATGAATTGCAAAGTGCTGTTTGCTAGTCCAGTGTTTGACAGGGCACCACAATAAGTAGACTGCTTGGCCCCACCATCTGTGTGCTACTGCAAACATGGAGGCATTAGGTATAACCTTAAATGCCTTTGCCAAACGATACCTATCGAAGTAGCGGGCTTGTTCCCCACACTACTTTTGTCGTAATAAGCGCCGAGCAGTGTGAATATCATTTTTCAAGTCTTGTCAGGGAAAAAAATTCAGGTGTGTGAAGCAGATAGTCCCGAAACCACTTGTAGCCTCAAAATGTTGTACAGTATTTATTTAATATTACAAGCCATTACGCTGGTTATAACATTGAAATAGGTTGTGGTATAAGCTTGGTCTAAAATTCGAAGCAAGTCATTTAATTGCTTTTATTTTAATTTGGGAGCTAAGCAGTCTACTCGCCGTCATGGTGGTTCAACATGCAAACTCAGCAGCAAACTGCCAAACACAGCACAAGCTTATGAATATAATTGTCACCATCAAAAAATTATTTGCACTTAGACAATACGAATGATTATATAGCAATACATACCTTGTAAAGCATCTTTACAATGAACAAGAAGCTTTGTTCCTGCATCTCTTGAAACAGTCCTGATGCCTCTATGTGTGTTTCTGCTTTATGTGCCCTTGAAGTACCCATTTCTTGGAAAAGCGATGCTACAGTGTATATCGAAAAGAATCAAAAAGAAATTGCTACTATAGCCAGATGGCCATTTTACTTCTGCTCAAGCAGGCGTTTCAACTTTTCACCATTATTGTGAAGTGCAACTGCGGACTTGCGAAAAAAATTGCAAAGGTTACCACAAACGTGCCAAAAATCATCAATTGCTTGTTCAACGGACATTGCGTACACCACTACAAGGTGAAATTGAAGGCAGTGCAAATAAGGAATCTTTCTGTTTTCTCGTTCCAATGTGATCTCACAAAGTGTCATCAAAACACAAGTAGACAAATCCAAAAAAATTTGTCAATCAAAACTTGTCTTTTGTCTACAACCAGTTACAAAAAATAATAATCTTATTTTACAAATGCATACACACTAGCAAAGACAAAATGCGTAGCTGCTCTTACAAACTTTTCATCAGTCTTTCTCCCAAATAATATTTCAAATAAATGACAGAATCCGAAACAAATATTGCTAAAACTATTCCGCTGAGACATAAAGTAAAATTGCAAAGAATAGCATTATACTTTGGATTGAAATCCAGTTTCTTATTAAAAAAATAAAAACTAATCGCTATTTACCGCGTAGGTTGCAGCCCAATTGGGCACTTTTATATTTTTAGCGTAAACACTTGTGACAAGTAGTCCAATCTGCCAACCCTGCACATAGTAAAGATTTGTTAACCTCACTCATCCCCATTTTTTCCTGTAGTTGGCACTGATCCTTCCTTACTAGCTGGTGCTAAATTTCAGAAATTACCTCTTTAAAGAACTGGACGGCAGATGCTTTCTTGTATCCGCTTCGTGAGCACGCCTGTCCTCCGAACTCGAATGACTGACCGAAACCAAATTTGCTCGAACGGTTGGGCATCTACTGTTACCGATGTTTTGACATGGCCTGGTAAGTGGCAAACGCTCTTTTCAGGGGGGAGATGCATCAAAACGCAACGTCAACAAGTTCTGAAGGCCTGCTATTCTTCAGCTGAACATCAAAAGTTTCACTGCAAGCAAAATAAGCGTTCTTTACCATCTTGCTGCACAGCGTGAGGCACTCGTCATTCTCCTCCAGGGGATCCACTGCCCGTCTGCACAGAGGTTAGTTCTACCGGACTACCAACTAGCTGGGCTCTTTTTAAGAAGGAAGCATGGTCATGCTACGTTTGTCAATGAACGACTGAAGTGAATCCTTTTCGACCAATCTCCCTACATCGAAGACTGAGTGGTTGTGCGTCGACGTTGATGGATATAAAATAGTCAACGATTACAAACCTCCACCGATTCGTTTGCAAGTATCCGATCTCCGAGTATTCCCACATTCCTGTCTTTATGCTGGTGACTTTAATTGCCAGCATGTTGATTGAGGTCATGATGCCAACAGTGCAAATGGAGAATGTCTAGTTGGCTGGGCAAATACCAACAATCTTGCCATACTCCACAATCCAAAGAATGCCGCCAACTTCCACTCTAACCGCTGGAATACAAGTGCCAACACGGATCTTGCATTCGTTGGTATCTATTCGGACAGCCGTTTACCTGACAGACATGTCTCAGAAAAGATTCCAAGGTCTCAACATCGACCCTCGCTTATTATCCCATCCAGGTATGCTCGTCCTGTATCAAGCAAGCCTGTAAAGCGAAGGAACTTCCGCCAGACCAAGTGGAGCCACTATATTACTCTCAAAAACAAACTTGCCAGGGCTTTGCAGTCATTTGGTTCACCTGACATGGGTCATGCATATCAGTGTTTCTTTAACGTCATCAGCACTGCGGCAAAATGATCGTTTACCATGTTGGGATGCCTAGTGTGAAAACCTCTACCAAACATTCTTGCAATATCCTGAAGGGCATGAATCTATCAGAGCTGCTACAGCTTTGCTTTCAAGACATGACAAGAAAAGGAGTAATAAATGGTTTGAGGCTGTCCAGGACATCAACTTTTTACACTGTAGCCGGGTAGCATGGAGTACGTTAAACAATCTTACTGGTAGGTGGCGACAATCCCCTCGTCAATGTTACATTACAGCAAATGCTATTGCTAACCAGCTGGTTAAAAACGGGAAATACAAGGCTGCAATTCGAGAGATTTCTCGTTCCATTATGCAAGAATTGCCTGACCTTTGGAGGGCTACTAACCCAGATGCAGTAAATATCTCCGGATGTTTTTCTTCAAGAGAATTTGCTGCTGTATTCCATCACTTAAAACGAGGTAACTCTCCGGGCTCTGATTCCATTTGTTCGGAGCTTTTAACCCATGCTGGTCCCGGCTTGAATTTCTGGCTATGTGGCTTTATTTTTTCCTGCTTGCACCTACTCAAAATTTTAAAAGTATGGGAAAGGGCGATGGTAGTCGCAATCCCTAAGCTCTCAAAACCTGTAGAGGACCCATAGAGTTACCGTCCCATCTTTCTGTTCTCAGTCTCTTACAAGATCTTCAAACGACTGATCTACAATCGTGTAGAACCAATAGTCGACCCCTTGCTTCCAAAGGAACAGGTTGGATTTCGACTCGGAAAGTCTAACGTAGATCAGATCGTTTAGATTACGCAAAATATTGAGGATTTTTTTGAGGCAAAAAGAAAACTGGTGCCGGTTTGTTGATCTGACAGAAGCTTATGACATTGTCTGGTCTCACCTGCAAGCTGTGGTTTCACCTGAAAGCTGCTGAGACATCTGCCGGACAAGCACATAGCCCGGATGACAATGGAACTTGTTCGGAACAGAAGTTTCCCCTTGACCACTCGTGACAGCAAGCCAAGCAGGCTGCGACGTCTGAAAATAGTCTCTCACTCTTATCAACCTTGGCCCCTCTTTTTTTTAACAATTACATATGCCATCTGCCTTCCATAATCTCGAAGAAGTATGTCTAACCTTGCCACTTTGCGATACTTTATTCATCTGGGGATTGGAAGATGTTAGAAAGAACTTTGAGCAAAGACATGACAACACTTTCAGCATATCTCGAGACTTGGCGGCTAAAGCTCAGTCATGCTAAAACGATGAGGTCATCCGCTTTATACATCATTTGGCTTTATACATCATGACTCTTTATGCATCGTCATGCTGAAACTTTAAACTCACGGTTAGCAACGAAAAGCTAAGCGTGAGCTTAAAATTAAGAACAATGGTAAGATCTTACCATTTTGCCCAATACCGACCTACCTCGGTGTGAAACTGGACAGAGCACTCACGTATCGTCATTACCTTGAGGCCTTGCGCAAAAAGCTATTTACGCGCGTTTCGCTGCTGAGGCGATTTGTGGGTTCAGAATGGGGCACTGGTGTCATGACATTGCGCACAGCTGCCTTGTTCCTGTTCTACTCACATGCTGAGTACTGTGCACCAGCTTGGCATCGCAGCGCGCAT
Organism: Trididemnum clinides; assembly: GCA_963675345.1. Classification (NCBI taxonomy): domain Eukaryota; kingdom Metazoa; phylum Chordata; class Ascidiacea; order Aplousobranchia; family Didemnidae; genus Trididemnum; species Trididemnum clinides. The sequence continues at coordinate 787,059 of OY776304.1, forward strand.
ACTCGCCTCATTGACAGCGTTCTTAATTACATTTTGCGCATTGTCACTGAATATTTACTTTTCCTCCAACCCACAACCTTCCAATTCTCTCAGGCATCCAGCCAGCTGAGCTTCGCCGCCAAGGAGCGACACTCTCCTTGGCTAATCGCAGTTCTTTGGACCCTGGCCACATTCTGCATGGTCAGATGATTGAGCCATTGGCTGCTAGCAAGGAGAGACTGAAATTCAGACACCTGTTTGCTCCTGCCGCGCGGAAACTATTGCACAACTTATCTGAGTTGGGCATCCGCGCTGCCCAATGGACAAACTTGACATGGGACGCAGAGTACTCCAAGAGTATGTCAGCGCTCTGTGTCTACATTCCTAGGATCAGCACAAGACCCATTGCAATGAGTTCGACCAGAACAGCTTGGGTCAAACTCAATCGCCTGCGTACTGACACTGGGTGTTTCGATTCGTCCATGTACAAATGGGGTCTAGGTTCTTCAATAAAATGCGAGTGTGGCGCTAGTGAATAAACTGCAGACCACATTATTTTAACATGTCCCATACATCGAACCCCTCGAGGAATAATGAGTCTGACAGTTTTGGATGACGAAACAAGGTGCTGCTTCAACTCTATTGCTGCCAGCATTTGATCTAAGCAACACAGCAGGTTGGAGTGGTAAAAGCAAAACCCTCGGTCCCCATCCTTTTCTTGTGTCTGACCTGGATCATAGATACTCTCTGCCATACGATGAAGGAGACCTCTTTAAAGTTCCATGATATTGAGAAAAACCGGTTTATCTTACATGAACATGCATTCTATTCAGGGCATTACTGGGCCAAAATATTAAAGCTTTTTAAGAATATTTTTTAAATTGTTCAATTTTCTAACAACAATGTTCTTTATCACAAGTATTTTTGGGAATTTTTGTGAGTATTCAAATTACTTGTGGTTGGTGTCTGTTTATTCACCACTTGCAGTGAGCAACTGTAGGGATATTTTCCCCCTGAAACAACAATAACAACGTTTGTCGTCCTCATTACTTCTCTTCTGATTAATCTTTTCAACTCATAATTTCCATCGAGATGTGCCAGAAAAGCTATTAGAACCTGTTCGTTAGTGGGCAACGAATTGGTGTTGATATTTTTGTTTAAAGCTGTGAAAAATGTATTAAAGTAAAAAAATCTTGGGAATTGAGAAGATGGAGCAGAGGGTATTGTATTAATTTGAAAATTAAAAACTTGACAAATTACAAAAGAAAACTGAGAAAGCGGATTATTTTGCATCTAAAACTAGTTCGGTAACGTTTGCTCTCTGGTTTACTGCAATTATTTCCGCTTAAATATCTGTGGTAACAAAATGATACCGTACGTAGAAACCTAAAATCAATTCTTTTTATACTTTAATATCTGAAAAACAATGGTTTTAGACTTAGAGGTTAGAATGCTAGAATGGTTTGTAACTCTTACAACTGTTGTCATTGCAGTTCTTTCAACGTAGGAATCAAATGCCATGACACCAAGAAGCTAATATGGAACTATTTTTAGCAATACTTGCAATGGAGAAAAAATACTACTGCAGATTGCAACATCTAAAAATACTTCAAATTTTATAAAATTTACTAAACCTTATTGTCTAGAAAAGGTAGACCTGATTGGAAAAAGTTTGGGCATCAACCTTACCTTTATAAACACTCGACCTTTTGAAGAAATATCTTCAAGTGCGACTGGTGAAGATGCAAATGAACAAATGAAATGTTTAATAACTTTTTTATTCTAAGGTCGATCTTGATGGTCTTCAGCAACATGGAGGATTTTCGTACTACATTGAAAACCAATTTTATGTTAAAGATTATAATGCTGCCAAAGAAAAATGCAGAGAGAAGAGCATGCAACTAGCAATAGTTAAAGATCAAGAAACGCTAAATTTCCTAATTGCCGAGTTTGACCAAAATCTTTCAATTGGTAAATATAAAGACAACTCACTGATATAGATAAAATCGCAAGGCTGAACTTTTTTTGTGTCTCAAGCAGACTTCTCTTTTCTCGCGTGTTCTAACTTTTTTGAAACTGTCTTGATTTGGGAGTTCAAACTGGGCACGATTCGACAAATGATCACCTTCGACAAATGATTGTTGTGGTGGGGTAGATAACTTCACCATATCTGCCATCGCTATAAATTAAGTTTTTCAACTTTTTGCATGCAGCTGAGCAAAACCGTTATTGTTCTGAGAAAAGGAAATTTGTGTCTCATTTATTTGAAAAACAATATTAGCTTCAGTGAGATGCAGATGACGTTTTGAGTTGCCAAGTAGATGTTAAAACAAAAATCAACTTTTCCAAATATCTTACTGCTTGCTAGTCAAACAAATGCTGTTGAAAACAGTGACTAAAACATTTTTTATAAAAATTTGTTGCTCTTAATTTGCAAAACATCTCGCAAGTAATTTCCTTATCAGTTTTCAATTTTCCACATATTGTCTACCAGTGTTGAAATAATATTTTTTTACAATGTATAATTGTAACAAACAAAGTAAACATTGTTACAACTTTTGACAACATCTATCGCTTTAAATGTTTAGTTTTTGCGTAGCCAATGTGTGTGTTGAACCCGCGTCACGTCGTTGTTATGTTTGTCGCACTCGTAGTGTCGCTATTGGTGATTAGTTGTTGAATTTGGCAAGGTTGACCTTCAAACGAGGCAGTGGAAACTGCCTTCATATCACATTTTACATCATTCTCAAGTAGACGCGTAGCAGGAAGGAAGACGTTGTTTTGTAAATCTGCACGTTTGAGCAAAAAGACAAAAACTGTCAAAGAAGCAAGAAACGAAGTAGATAAGGCTAGATAAGTTGTTTTTTGTTGATCGTCTTTGTGGAGCTGTAGTAAAGAAGATACTTGGGAGTCAAAATAGTTTGCAACCGCTAACAACGCTAACCACTACACCGCTAATAACGCCAACGATGCAACCGCCAACAACGCCGCCACCATTCCATCTTGTTTTTCTATCAATTGTAATATCTTAATTTCAATTTTTAGTTCTTTATTCTCAATACAAGTTTTATCAAAAGATTTGTTCACGAAGGTTTAGGTGACAGAAGAGAAAAAGTTCAAGCAAGGGCGCATCTATTCACTTCTTTGTTCAACAAATTCACATAATCTGTCTCAAGTTTGGAGACTACCTCAAGGGTCTCTGTACCACGAAACCGTTACAAACAAGTTTAACCATTTGCAAAATATGAGGTATTCAAAAAACAATGGAGGCCCCAAATACCAAGTTTATGCATTTTTGTTGGACTCCAGTGATAAGAATATTTGATTTTCATTTTGTTCGTGGTAACCTGGTGCTTTTAATGCCAATAAATTTAAATTTTGCAAAATGGTTGCACTTTCATATAGTTTGGATGGGAGGAAATTAAACTTCTAACATATGATAAGCCCAACAGTGTTTTCATTGTTTATCATTCTTTACAATTTACTTTCGTTACAAATGAAATCGCATCTTGTTTTCGGCATGATGATGTTAATATGTGGCTTAGTAATTAAAAAGAATACCTTTACCTTTAAGAGGAGTAACATGTGCCGGTAGAAGTCAAAGTCAAATGTTAAAAATTATTTTTCGATCAAACTTCGCATTGAACTTTCTGCTAATTTGTGCTGATTTTCCACATGACTTCTTCTCGATGGCTTCTTTTGACCAGCATTTCCTGATATGTTTCCTTCCTGCTTCTGCAGATACCTGTTCCACAAAATTTGTTTGGAAATAGAGCTTTAAAAAATATGTTTCGTCAAAGTCTTACAAGCAAGTGACCATTATCACGAAATATTTTTATGTGATTTGTTGTGTGCAACTTTTAGAGGACGATTGGTGAGTTGACTTCTGCTTGCGAGCGGTCGAATTAAATCCTAAAACATCTTTCGACTCGATTATTATTACACGGCAATCAACCGATCTTATTCTGCTTTCAAACAAATTGTGCAACTAGCTGTAAACAAATCAAACACGCAAACGCGGCGAGCGATTGAGGCTATAAAGTGCAAAGCAATATTTTGCCTCGAATAGAAAATACATTAGACGAATCTTTGCTTCAGGTTCCGACTACAATTTTTTTATTGGGCTGCAAAGAACCTCATCTGAGAAATTTGGTTTTGAATGGGCAGACGGCACACCACTGAGTCGTAACTTTGAAAAAACAATCTGGGAACATGACGAGCCTGGCGTTTCAGGTGGAGGAATAAAAGATTGTGTCGTAATCTCACGAAGAACCAATCTTTTGACAACAACCAGATGCGCTCGAATTGGATATTTCATTTGTGAATATCATCATGGCAAGTTAACTATTTAAATGCAATTTAGATCGCTAAGTGACAAAGACTGCGTTTATGAAACCGTTGAGCATATTGCGCCACTGCAATATCTTCTTCACATTGAAGCGTCTATGTTAGGGGCTTTCTACTATACGGCATACTTCAATGAAATGCAGTAGAAATTGGTTAAACCATTCATGAATAATACAACTAACCGCTTATTGCATTCAAATTGCCTGGGACAGAGTTTTCTTATCTCCGTTATAAAGACCCTGCTTAATAACGGATATAGAGCAAAAACAGAAGTGTGAAAACGCACAATTAGCATGGGCATGCAAAGAGTACAGTAGAAACATTCATGCTCATCTTCCAGTCAGATAGGTGTCAAACTGGGTGGGAACGCGTTTTCACGCCCCTGTGGTTAATGCTTAAACTTACTGCTTGATAAATGCACGTTCAATTCTATAACCCTGCTCTGGTACCATGGGGTCAATATGACCTCAAGCTTTTTTGATAGGCTAAATAAGTTATTTCAAACTTTTTGAGATTACAAGCTTTCATCTCGCTTTGTATTTTCTTTGCAGGTTCTTGTCAACTGTTTCTATTCATTCAATCTTAATTTCAATGTTGCCTTTTTTTGTAAATTTCACATTTTATTTGTTTGAGGTCATATTGACCCATGAAAGAACTATTCATATCGTTGATTGTTCTTTAAGCTAAGCGCAAATTGGTGATCCCGCAAACACCTCAGGTTGTGAAACAAATCATTTGGTGCTGTGGAATTTTACCAGAAGCATCTCTAGCTGTTCAAAACATCACCCAGCATTGTCCATCAGGGCGCAAGAGATGCGAGATTGTCCGAGATTGAAGGACAAAAAGTACAGATTCACCTGCAGTAAATGTCATGACACCGCTTGCGAAGAACACAGCAAGATGGTCTGTAACCAGTGTCAGAAGTAAAATATTTATGGATTGTGCACTCCACTACATTTTTTAAGCAATAAACACAGACTGATAATAGATTGAGTTTTTTTACTGGTGGTAAAATGTATTTTTAGTAATGGGGTCATATTGACCCAAAGGTGCTGCTTACGTGATTTTTTCATGGTACCAGGGCAGGGCTAAGCAGGCCAGTAGTTTATCACTGCGTACAATGTACAACTAATGGCCTATTATAAACGGCAATATGATAAAAGGCAGTACCGAAAAGAAACAATAGCCCGTTTTCTGTATTGTATCAATAAGTACTGCACATCTAATCAATCATGAAGAACCACTCGTCGTTTATAGCAGTTTGCTGTCGTAGCTGAAGTAATCTTCTTATTGCAGACAAAGCGTTTTAGTCTACATCAGTGGTTCTTAAACTTTTTCAGTCGCGCCCCCCTTGACATTGGTCATTCATGCTCACGCCTCACCTAGCCTCAAAAATCAAATTCACGAAAAATAGGACAATAATTTATTTGCCACTATCCTGCTTAGTGTGAAAGATGCAACTGTTTTTGGGAAACTAGTCGTTTAACTCGAGGCTTTGTTGAAGACAACGCGCATCGAAGATCTGCTTCGCATTCCAGTTTGTTACGAAATTTTGTCTTCATACTCACAAGTGCTGAAAATCCACTTTCACATAAATATGTCGATGAAAATGGAAGAAGGGTACGTATCGCCACACTGCCCACATTCTTATATATATGCAAATATTTAGCCCAGAAACTGTTAAGAGACATTGCTTCAAAATCATCTTTAGCAGTGGAGTTGCATTTTATCTCCAAAAACTCTTCCTGCAGTTCTTCCTAAAGAATATCTTCTTTGATTCGAAAAGGATTTCTCGTCATCTTCCACTCTGTTAGTTCAACATTACCCAAGCCGGGAAAATAGCAGTCATATTCTTTTTTCAAAATTTGGAGGTGGGATTCCACTTCTATCTTAAGTTCACCTTCCAGTTTGGCTTTGCTGTTCTCAAGTGCTATGTCCAAGGTAGGAAATGAGGATGCATTTCCCCGTTGAACTCGGCGATGCCACAACCCCAGCTTTGCTATGAATGTCCGTATCTCATCGTAATCTTTCATACGGTTCGTGTTCTTTCCTTGCAACAGTAGATTGAGGCAATTGAGAGCTTCGAAAATGTCAACAAGATATGCTATTGCCAGTTGAAACTCTTGTGATTGGAATGGTAACAGGAGATCTTGTTTTCCCTTAGATTCAAGAAATATACTTACTTCATCTTTCAAACCGTAAACGCGAGCTAACGTATTACCTTTTGATAGCCATCGAACATTTGTATGAAACAACAGATTTTCATGATTGAAATCCATGTGTTTACATAGCTGGGAAAATAACCGGGAATTGACAGCACTTGATTTGATAAAGTTAACAATTCGTATAATTATGGCAAGCTTTTTCTTCATTGCAGCAGGTAAAGTCTTGGAGGCCAAAGTCTCTCGATGGATTACGCAGTGAGTTCCAACTGCGTCCGAATTTTTTTGCTTTACCCTGGTAATAAATCCACTCCGACACCCAAGCATCGCTGGTGCACCATCAGTGCAGTCGCCAACAAATTTCTCCCATTTTATGCCGTTTTTGTGAAAGTATGCATCAACAACTGTGAACACATCTGCCTTAGTGGTCGTTTCAAGCGATTTGCAGAATAGCATTTCTTCCTCAATTGTAGCAGATCCAACAAAACAAACATAGACCATTAACTGTGACAACTGAGCTACGTCAGTCGTTTCGTCGCACTGAATGGCAAAACAAGGTGATGCGTGTATCTTTTGAAGAACTTGACACTCAATATCATTTGCAAGCTCATCGATTCGTGTCTTAATAGTGGAATCTGAAAGAGAAATCTTTGCTAACTTCTTGCTGTTGCTTTTCCCCAAAACAAGGCTACTTGCTTTCAACATGCATGGTTTTATCAAAGTTTCGCCAATATTATGAGGTTTTTTCGATTGAGCTATCATTTGAGCAATTTCAAAAGATGCTTCTACCAGCTCCGCAGATGATAATTGGCTAAAATTCTCCGCACAGGCGATTTTCATTTTTTTAAAAGAATCCTTCTTGCTTTGAAAGAAAGCCAAGGGTTTCGTTTGATGAAGAGGATGTTTTGTTTGAAGATGACGCTTCAAGCGATTTGGCCTCAAAGCATCATTGCTCAACTTTTCGAAACATATAACGCACAACTTGACCATTCACTGCTGCATCAGTAAAACCATACTGCACATATTCTTCATTGTACTTCCTCTTTTTTGCACTCATTTTTATCACCGCAGCTAAATTAAATACCACTTATTTTTCAAAGGTCTAAAATTTGTAAATTATGGGGTATTAACAAGTTTGAAAAAGTTAAAATTGATCAACCTTAAAATAAAAAAACAAATAGAAAATATATTTCGCTTTAAGAAAGCATCATCAGTTCTTAAAAAAAAGCAAACAAAAGTCACAACACTAAGAAAACTACTAATAAATCCTAGCAAAGAATTTTAACTGAAAACAACCAGGTACTGTCCACTCCACAACAACATTAACAATGAATCTCGCTCGTGAATCTTCAAAAAGTTTGGAAAATACGGTTTAACGGCGTGGTAGAGAAAAGAACAAATAAATGAAAAGTACAAAATCGACGTGCTAAGTGACATCTACCGCGGAGAAAGGAAGGCGAAGCATATAACGATGTGTCGATGTAAATAGGACAGCGGAAATTAAAACAGTAACGAATTAAAGTCTAGACAAAATTGTTTTTTAAAACTAGGTCACAGATTCTAATGTAATGGATTAGCAACGAGGTGGTAACGAGATTTGACTATAGTTTGGAGCTGCTTTTCATCAATATGTCACTGTCATGCTCGCGCCCCCCTTGTGAAGCTTTCACGCCCCCCAAGGGGGCGCGCCCCGCAGTTTAAGAATCCCTGGTCTACATCGTAAAATAACGAAATCGATTTAGATTAGAACGACTGCTGAAAAGCTTCGTTTTCAATTCCTTACTGAGTTTGATCAATACTGTAAAAACAGTGATCGCATTTTTATTCCAAAGTGTGATTTATTGCAGTTTGGGAAAACTGGTTAATAAAACAACTGCTTATTACATCCAACATCGGTTAATTCAGAGATAAAAGTAATAACCGAATTCTACAGATTATGCCTTTTTCTGTCGCTTTTTAACTGCAATAATTTTTTATCGCCAGCACATGTTTCCAAAACAAAATAAATACATTTTATTTCGTGTTTTATTCTTTAATCTATTTCCACTGCTGAACGGCAAGCTTGAAATCTATGCATACCATTTTTAAATCGTCTAGTGAAGTCTAATCAAGGCTTCCAAATTGAATCTGACATTCAAGCAACTATTTTCTTTGATCAACTTTATTGTTTATTTTAGAGCACCATTTGGCAGCCATTTTGATGACGTCATTTGTTGGATTATCGTTTTTGACAGCTGTTTGCTTTTATAAATCAATGTAAGCACCAAAATGATCGAATCCATACGTGGACTGTAGGCTCTGTATTACAAAGAAATGTGTTATGCATTCGTCACACCATCGCTTATAAAGTGATGACATGTGGAAGATGTGAACAGTTTAGCTAGCATATGTTAAACGTAAGACTATGAGCATAGAAAATGCACAATTTTAGACGTGTGAGTTTATATTCTACCAAAGAAGTTCATTTTCTAAGTTTAACTCAAAAACAAATCTTTAAAAAGCGGAAACTTTATAAAACAAACTTCTTCCAATCTGGAGATTTAGTTTTAATACAAACTGTTTCAAAATTTACTCATAGCTTATAGATACTGTGAATGGGGCACATGTTGGTCTTGATCAATTACAACCAATAGGTTGTTAAAAACGTCAGGGCTTTTCGTTTAAAGCTTATTGTTATTTTTTTAAAAACATGATAACTCCGAATCTTAGATATATTGAAAACCTTGGTCTTGCAGCAAAAAAAGCTTCAGATGTCTAAAAAAAAGCCTAAATAACATTTAAACCCATTAAAATGAATAAGTTAATGAAGCCAGAGCGTCTGAGCCTGGACCAACACAGTCCTACTGCTGCCAAAGAATGGAGACATTGGCGTTAAACTTTTGAGAATTATCCAGCCGCCTTACCAACTGAAGAAGGTGGAGGTGAGAATGCTGAGGTTGCTCACATAAAGCTAAGTATTTAATAAATTCCGTCGACTTTAATGTATTTGATTACGTTGAAGATTGCCAAAGCTATGAGGTCGCAATCAACGTTTTAAACGCGTTCTTTATCAAGACTCCGAGCACAGTGTTTGCAAGGTATGTATTAGCTACCACTAAGCAGCAAGCTGGTCAGGCATTGAACGATTTTTTTTACAAATGTTACGTACATTTAGTAAAGACGGTAACTTCCGAGCTGTTACTGCGGAAGATTATCGTCAACAAAGGATTCGAGACACGTTCATCAACGGCTTAGCTTCTAGTGCAATCACACATCGTTTATTAGAAAACCGGGATCTAACCGTCGATCAGGCTTATAATCAAGCAATCGCTCTTAATTGTGCCTTGCGTGAATTATTAGCCCACGACGGAACCTTTGACGTTAATGTGATTGCAGTCGCCCCCAAATCACCGTCAAAGGGATTAAATGAAACGTCTGGCCACTCTACAGAGGCCCCTGCTCTTGCAGTTTCGCATGGATTGCGGTTCGAAAACGATTAAAAAGGTCGTGCTTCTTTTGTAAAAATCCTTTGAATCATTCTAGAAAATAGTGTCTAGTACGGAACGCTAATTGCTTTAATTGTCAAAAGAAGGGCCACTTTTCGAAGGTTTGTCAGTGTGAAGTGCAGACAAATTCAACGGCTGCGACACTCGATCAATCAATATGTGTGATTCAATCGGCACCTCCTCGTCTGGCGCATGCTATCATGACTGCTGCAATCAATAATCATGAAGTTTCAGTAATAATTGATTCGGGAAGTTTTCTAAGTTACATCAACAAGAAGACAGCTGGGTTATTGGATGTTACTGCGGAATCTTGCAAAATAGATGTTTCATTGGCAACAACCAATCAAAAGCTTGGAGTTTTAGGATTTTGCGCTGTTGACCTAAATATACGACAGCAATTTTATACAGTAAAACTCGGAGTGGGAGAAAATCTGTTCAGCAACGTGCTACTTGGGAGCGATTTTCAAGATCAACACAAGCGGGTGATATCTAAATACCATGGGTCGAAACCCGATTTTGTGGTATATAATTCAACAGACACCTGCTCATTTATGATCTCAAATGCAAGCCCGTCAATCTTTTCAAGAACTTGTTGCCAGGTTGTCGTTCAATTGCGACCAAATCGCTTCGAGTCAACACTGATGACAGGCCATTTATCCAAGTAGAAACCGAGAGGTTGAAAAAGGATGGAGTTATTTGCTCGAGCAGTTCTCCATAGCGAGCCCCAACGTGGTCGTGGAGAACAAAGTTTCTGGTAAAATACTACTATTCATTGACTACTCCCAGACCACAAATCTGTTTACATTGTTAGACGCGTATCCCTTGCCGCGTATTGACGATCTTATCAATCGTTTAGCGTCTTACGAAGTTTTATCAACCTTCGACGTAAAAAGTGCTTGCCATCAAATACCTATCGATGAAAGTGACAAGTCTTACACCATGGCCTACTTCAGGGGTGGCCAACCATTCACAAACTAAGAGCCACATTTTTTTACTGTGTTTCTACAAAGAGCCACATTATGCAAAAGATATTATGATCGCATGGACATCACCCCACCTTTTACTCACACAGATTAAAACATACATTTGCTCAGCTAGATTTATTGAAAATGTCAGGCATCAGCACAATAATGACAGAAATTTACAAGCTATTTATTATCATGCATATTACTTAGTCAGTGGGAATTCTGACATTCCTTTTCTTTAAATATCTTGTTCAAATCAGGCTTGTATTCCGTTGTTGCCACTCGAAGCAACTCTTTTACATGAGTGTCAACCAGTACAGATCGATGCTTTGATTTCACGTAATTTAGGGAAGAAAACACAGACTCTTAGGCGTATGTTGACCCAAACCTTAAGAGTACCTTAAGTGCAGCCCGTTTGATATTGGGGAATTTTTCCACTGGCACACTACAAAACTCAGTGGTCCCTTCCCTTAAAGCAGGTTTCAGTTTGTCCTTCTCACAAAGGTCGATCATCTCCAATTCAGACGCAGCTTCATCTGAGACTAGAAGAGCTTTCAAACAGTTTGTCTCAAAATTAAATGGGTCGACAGGAAACGTTATCTACGGCCTTTTTATTTGTACATCACGGAACCGCGAAACAAAGCTTTCCTTCAAGGTTTCAAGAAGCGTTGCATATCTAGCTCTTTGTTTATTCAGGGTGGTGATGGTGACTTGCCCGCTGGCTTTTAGCGGGGTGGAAAAATACGTCAAATCTCCCCTTTCAAGATGTTCCTTAAACTGCTTCAGTTTGTTGACAAAAGCAAACACACTTTGCACTAGGTCAGGCAACAATTTCAACTTATGCTCCAAATTCAGGTTCAGACAAAGTTGCCTGTCCTAAGCTAAAACATCTTCCTCGCTCTGTCATGAATTTTCTTCTTCACATCTTCAATCTTTTCTGGACTTTGCATTCCTTTCCTTCCGTCTGGAAGACATCTTCTATTATTCCCATCCACAAGATAGGAAAGCGTTTTGACACTCCTGCTTCCTTCGGGCTTATCTTTCTCACCTTCTGCGTATTAAAGCTGTTTGAATGCATCATTCTATCCCATCTACTCTTCTTTCTGGAATTTAATTCTATTCTCACTCCCCGCCAGGCCGGTTCCCATCATGGACGGTCTACTCTAGATCAAATTCTGTTCCTTTATCAGTCCATTTTGGATGGGCTTAACAAACTCGAGCCAGGCTTTCGGACGATCCTCCCTACTGTCGAATTCTCGAATGCTTTTGACTCTGTCTGGCATCCTGCCCTTTTCCACAAACTGATTTCGGCTGGCCTCCCTCCTTGCTTTACTTGTTGGACTCAATCTTTCCCTTCTGATAGGCGTACTTGTGTGGTTTTTCAAAATCGCAAAAGTCGCTTCTTTGGAGTCCGTCGAGGTGTTCCGCAAGGATGCGTTCTTGGCCCTGTTCTTTTCTCTCTATACATCAATGATCTTTCAGCTTCTCTGCCTTCTTCCGTCAGCTGTTCTCTTTACGCTGACAATCTGGCCATTTGGTCCTCCTCCCCCTCGGTCCCCACTGCGGTGGAGGCCACACAAGGAGCTTTGTTTCGATTGGAGCACTGGTCTGAATACTGGTGTCTTCCTCTCAATCCGAGCAAATGTGAGGCCTCCTTGTTTTCAGTGGATCCCCACCAAGCTAACCTCCGGCCCAACCTCCTTCTACTCGACTCCCGCCTCCATTTCATTTCCATTCCTACTTTTCTTCAAGTTACTTTCGACCGCACTCTTTCCTTTTCTAAGCATGTATCTTCGCTGAAGGCAAGTTTTTCCCACGTCTCAAAGTCTTACGCTGTATCTGTGCTTTCTCAAGAGAACCCTCGAAGGAGTCCCTCTCTGTTCTGTATAAATCTTTTCTTCGGCTTGTTCTCACATACGCTTCACCCGATGGATTCCATTCTTAAGCGCTACCAATTTCACCAAATTAGAACGCCTCCACCGAGCGGCCAGTCGCGCCATTACCGGCAGTCTCTCGTCCTCCTCTATCCCACTTCTTCTCTCCGAGGCTTCTCTACCTCCCCTACGAGTCACCCTGACTCATATCACTCTTTTATCTTATGAGCGGGCTCTTCGTCTTCCAACTTCTTTTCCTATTTCAGGTTTGGCCAGACTAGGAGTGAAACCAAGACTCTGCAGATCGTCCTAGAGAGCTTTTGCGTCCACTCACCCGATTGTGCTTCCTACTACTTGTTCTAGGGAGGCTCTTCTTGCGTGCCCTTCTTTTCCTTCTTTGAACCTGCCTTCCTTCACTATGGACCGCGATTCGTGTGGCACTGAGGCCATTCTTTCCTTTTCCGCAGGCCCAGTATGTTCGAGTTTTCCCGCTGAAGCCTGCGCCATTCTGCACGCTCTTTGCTGGTCTCGGCAGCACCAACAAGTCTGGCACTTCTCTTCTCCTCTTCTGCTATCTAACTCTCATTCTGTTCTCGCCACCCTGTCCTCTTCTCCATCTTTCCTTTTATCTCAAACTCTGTGGCAGATCTGGCAGGAACTGTCTTCTCTCATACTACAATGGGTCCCCAGACACTCGTTTCTCCAGGGGAATGACGCGGCTGATAAGTTGGCTAGACGGGGAGCGCTACTATTGCCCTCCGCAATCCCTTGTATTCTATCTGCTCTTATCTTTCGTATCGACTCTTTTCCCTGGCTGGAAGTGTACTGTCTCATCTAAATTCTTTGACACACGCTCCCTCGATTTCCACCGAGGAACCTGTGCTCTCTCGCCATCCTCTTATCTCTCGCCACAGCGAGCATGTCCTCTCTCGTCTACGCTGCACCGGACACAGCCTTCTGTTAAGCTCTTATCTTTCTAAAATTGGCAGAATCGGGAATCCTTCCTGCAGCGCCTGCGGACACTCGTCCCAGGACACCCTTCATCTCATTCTGCACTGTCCAGCTACGGACTCTTTGCGCCGCTCACTCTTTGGCGATTCTGTGTCTCTCTACGACCTTTGGTCCAGGCCTTGGGTAGTTGGCCGGCTTCTGGGTTTATGGTCTTCTACCATGCCCCATCCCTCGGAGAGGGTCGGTTAACCAACAACAACAACAATTTAGGTTTAATCTGTTCAAGTGACACAGCTTGTCGACCAAAAAAGCTAGATTCATAATCCACTCGAGGTCAGAGAGCTCAGGATAGTTTTTCTTCTTCTCTTTCATGAATAGTTTCACAGCATCTAAAAGCTGAAAAAAGCGAGAGAGCACCTACTTTTTGACAGCCACCTGACGGTGCAGTGCAGCGGCAGGTCACCTGAAAGCCTTTGGTCTAGCTCAGCGATGAGATTCTTGAATTGTCGGTTGTTAAGCGCATGTGTGCGGATGTAATTGATGATTTCCATTACAGTTTTCATGACGTTGTTCAACTTCAATAATTTAGACACGAGTTGCTCTCTGTAAATGATATAGTGAAAACTCCAAAACTCAGAAAATGTTTGGTCAGCTTTGCACAGCCGCACAAGTCTGTTCACAGATCCGACCATGGCTGGCGCTCCTTCTATGATTGTTGCAGTTAGTTTTGCTATGGGCAGATTTGCTTTCTTGATTGCAGCCATCATTGCTTCTTTCACATCTATGCCCCAGGTTTTGTCTTTTAATGGCACAATATCAAGAAGTTCTTCCTTGATCAAACAATCCGTTGAAGTAAATCAAGCAAATGTTGCCAATTGAGGCTTGTTTTTTATGTCACAACTCTCATCTAATGCGACACAAAAATACTCGCAAGCTTGATAGTCAGAGTGCAACTGTGATTCAGTAATCCTGTTAATATCAGATATTCTACGTTCAACAGTGTGGCGGGACATCTGATAACATTCTTTTCAGTTTGTTGTTTTCAGAAGACAAGATTTCAACTATGTCACAGAAGCATTTTTTGGCCCGCGCAATGTTCCAAGCCGCTTAATACAATGCAAGCGTTACAGTATCTGAGTGCTTCGTAAATTTTTGGAAAACCTGTATCTGCTTTTCTGCTTGACTTTTCAAAGCGATCAACTTATGCTTGCGAAGCTTAGTCCCTTTGGAAATTCACGGTTGATGTTACACGGTTGATGTAGCATTGAGTGATTTGAAGTGGCGCTGAAGCTTTGAAATGCGCTAATGACGCCTGGCATATAAGGCAGAATGACTTGCTATTACGTTCAACAAAAAAATATAAGCTCTCCCACTCTGTTAAAAACGCCCTGTGTTCATCCTCATATTTTCGTTTTGCTGCGCATTTTTTCTCCGCCATTATTACTAAAATATATCAAATTATTACTCAATATACTAAAAGCTAAAAACAAGCAAGCACAATTAGTCTGTCCACATGTACAAAAAATACTAGAGAATTATCAAGGTTACTGGTAGATTTTGACCAGAACCGGGCTGCGGATAGAAGAAACAAGGCATGTGAAAAAGAGCCGCATGTGGTTCGCGAGCCACGGGTTGGCCACCCCTGGCCTGCTTAAAAGAGACGATGGCCAGACATTATAGCTTACAGCGCAAAAATTAAACGGGTAACAACTGCGTATCGGTTTGTTTACTTTTCGCGTTTACGAGATTTTATGCTAGCGTTGCAGAGGGATAGTACGGCAAACTTATTTTATTTGTAGGATAAAAAATTGTTTTAATACGCCACTGTCTAATATTTGATGACATCAATTAATCACATAGGTTGTTCAAAAGTAAAGATTTATCGAAAAGCAGCACTTACTTCAGCTCAGAACAGCGCATAAAAATCATCAAGTAAAAACTATTGTGCATTGTGCCGCCTTCCAAGTTAGAACAAGACAATACAGTACTCGCAAAGTTTTATTCCCATCATATGTGTCGTCGTTTCCTTTGCCTTTCTTTGAATTGTTGTACAACTTCTCTTCGCACTTGGCTATTGACAAGTTTTTGGATGTTATTGAAAAAGACATCACAAATTGTGTGGTTGATAAACTCAATGTTGTCAAGGTGATTGTCACGCAGAAATGATTGTGGCAAACCATTAAATTTCATTACATTTTCTGCGGCAACTCTTTCATGTAGATCACTGTAGTGTATACTATATTTGCATAGGTCCAGCATAGCAAAAGATTTGCTGACATAATGCGTTAAATCAGTGGCAGGCTGCGTCAAAGCACCTCGAGACGATACTGAAAGGTATTCAAAGCTTTCAGCGGTAGATTGGTTCTCAGTGTAGTAAATTAAAATTGACCCGCAGTTTAAACAGGAGGTCCTCTTGATCATCGTTTTTTGCTATATATTCCAATGCAACCGACGCAATGGTGTAGTGGTTAGAGCGTCTGCATTGCAGTCGGTAGACTTGAGGTTCATTCCCCTTGTCGAGTCATACCAAAATACTTTAAAAAATGGTATTCGCAGCTTCTCTGCTTGGCGCTCGGCATTTAGGAGATGTTGTGGAGAACAAGCCGGCAAGTTCGCTTGTTGTGTCCTTGAGCAAGGCATTTAACGGGACGCCTCACCTTTATGTGGAAGACTGGTGGCCCAGTTTTCCCTCCGAAGATAGGGTTGGTGGCAGGAAGGGCATCCTACCGTAAAACAAATGCTATGTTATAAAAAAAATGCAGATTATCTGCTGTAGCGACCCCTAATCGAGAAAAGTCGGAAGACAAAAAAGAAGATTCCGATACAACGACAGCAATTTTGGTTGATTTTTGATCCAAACAACAGCTTTCAATCTCAGAAGATATGTTCTCTAGATTTTGATTGAAATGCAGCAGGGCAAGATCTTTGCTGCTGTTGGGACGAATTATTTCTTGCCAGAAGGAAATCGACTCTTTGAGAAGGGATTTTAGTGCTAATATTCGCTCATTATTTGTTGCTTCTCGCAGTCTAACTAAAAGTCGTCCGCCGCTCATTTGACAATATTTTGAAAACTGCCGTTCCAAAGGATCAGTTTCAAATTGTGCCGTGAGAACATAAGCACAGCCTTCTTGAAGCAAATCTGCAATCAGTGTAGCGGTGCATTTCAAAGTCGTTACCAATGCAGAAGTGGTCTGCTTGCTGGGGGTAAACTTTTCGTGTTGGCAGGTTGCTGAGTTTTCCATTCAGAAAACCGATCTGCCAAATTACAGAGAAATGTTGGTTTGCAATCATCTGCTTTTGCAGCATCTCCATAATGAAAGTTCAAATTGAATTGTCATTTGCTGTTGCTTAACGTCCACCAGAGAATAATTAAGCGTAAAAATTGTTCTGCTGCATTGTATTCTGGAAAATAACTTTCTATGGCAGCGGAAGTGGTCGGATCAAATATCGCCAAAGCTAACGGTACACTTTGCTTGGTGTCTTCTGGATGTAAAACTTTGTATGTGAGCTTGTTGGTCTTTCTCAAGTTCTGTAGTTTTTCATTTTTATCAAAAAATATTGAAGTAGCTTCCATGAAATCTCCCCAGCGGGAACACTAATAAAGTCAGGTAAATGAAATTCAGGAAAAATAAATCGCCTGGAGTTCAGTAGATTATTTCGCATATTCTTTAACAGATGTACGGAGTCATAAAATGAATATGTTCTTCGAGCTGACGTAGAATGATGCAAAATTACATTTTCATGTGATTCACTTTCATATTTTGAGAAAAGTTTGTTGAAGGCGGACACGTGGCTGGAGTGATTGTCTGAAATTACGGCTCGCACGTGAAAACTTATTTCATGGAGAGATTGTATGCTTTCTATTATTTGGCCATACACTATTTTCCTTCTATTTTTGATGCTGGCCCAGCTTCGACCACCAAATGCACATTCTTCTATACTCTCATAATCATAAATGTCATAATTCCTTTAAACAAATTACTATTGTCATCGCAGCCGATCAGCTTACCTTGCTGAATATGCACCTCTTTTTGTAGATACAATTCGTCGGTTAACAACACAATGTCTTGATCAATTTTGCGTTTGTTTAGCAGTAGTTTGACAGCTTTCAATGGCTCCACTTCTCTCTGGCTTAATCTTTTTAGAAGGCTAATGGAAGGCAAAGGAAAATTTTTGACAAGTAGTTGGCATGCTGGCAACGAAGTATAGCGCAACATCAGGACAAGTTGCAAAAGTTCTGACGTAAATTTTAGTTTATCATCAAATTTTTTGTATCGGCTTTGCTGTAGTTCAATCATGATTTTGTGGCTTTGTAATCTGAAAAACTTCTGATGTATGATGGAAAGTTTTCCAAATGAGACTTTTTTGTCAGTCGACAATCCTTTCCTTTTACAAACCATGCGTTCGTTGACCGACAAAGTTTCGAATAGAAAAGTCATCAGTGCGTCAGACACCAAATATGGAACGTGCGTTTATGTGCGATGAAATTGAAAAGAGTAAATCGTTGATAACATTCTTGAAAGGCAAACTGCGCGCACTGTGGCAAGAAGTTAGACAATTCCTGTCTTTCTTCGATTTCATTCGATTCTGCAGATATATAGCCACCATTGACGAACGGAAAGAACGAGAACTTTCTATCAAGAATGAACGGAAACTCAAATTTCTTTTCCAACAACGATTTGGCAACATGGCAAAACCAAACAAGGACACTATTATTAATCTCTCGAATTACAAACTCTCCCCAACGGAAGAATTTGTTCTCTCCCATGGACTAAATTTTTGTCTACCACCTCACAGTGTTCAACGGGAAGAGATCTTTGCCGAATTCGAAGTGCTCATTGGTCAATTGCTACATCATGTCCCTCATTCCTCCGAGCAATTTTCAGCCTTAAAAGTCAGATTAAGCGACCTCGCCCATGCTTATTGTGGTAATCCAATTGACATGGGCGACTTTCTGATTTTAAAAGAGTGCATCCAGGCAACCCGATCCCTCAGATGCAATGAAAATATCCATATCACTAAACCTGACAAGGGTTCTGGGGTTGTCATAATGAACAAGATTGATTACATTTCAAAAATGGATTTTATTTTGCAAGACAACTGTAAATTTGAAAATCTTGGCCCTTCTTCCGAATTTGACAACACTGCGAAGATTGAATCTCATATTCAAAGACGGTTGCTTCAACTCAAGAAAGAAGGCCTTCTTCCATCCAAGATTTACAGCAGGATTCGACCAACTGGTTCACAACGGCCCCGAATGTATGGTTTGCCAAAAATTCACAAGCAAGATGTACCCTTACGTCCTATATTGTCAATGACTGGCTCAGCACAGCATCAATTAGCGCAATGGCTTACGTCAGTTATTGATCCTGTTCTTTCACTTTATTCTACCTACTGTATTTCCGATTCTTTTACTTTTGCTGACAAAGTCAAAACTTTTAACTTTCCTCCATCTGTCTTTCTCTGCTCCTATGACGTCTGTAGCCTTTTTACTAATGTTCCACTCGCAGAAACTATTGAAATCTGCGCTAATGCTCTGTATGATGGCGAGCTTACTCCGCCTCCTTTTCCTCGTGGAGTTTTTGTTGAGCTGATGCAAACGGCTACTTCCTCCGTAGAATTCAGTTTCAACAATATAATGCACCGACAGATTGATGGCGTTGCTATGGGTTCACCTCTTGGCCCATCTCTTGCTAACATCTTTGTCGGATATTACGAAGCTTTGCTTTTCAAAAGAGTCAACAAACCACTTATGTATTATCGATACGTCGATGATACTTTTGCAGTTTTTAACGATGAAGACGAATGCAATGAGTTTTTCTCTCATCTAAATTCTCTTCATCCATCGCTTCGTTTCACTTTTGAAAAGGAATGCAATCGGACTTTGCCCTTTCTTGACGTCCTAGTAGAAAAGAATGATCACGAATTTGTTACATCGATCTACAGGAAGCCGACTTTCACTGGCCAATACATTCGCTGGAACTCTTTTTGCCCCATGAAGCGGAAGACTAATTTGATTTCAACTCTAGTCCACAGAGCTCTAGTTATCTGTTCGAAATCAACTCTTGAAAATGAACTTTCCAATATTCGATCAATTCTTATCAACAACGGTTACCCTGAAACTATCATCAACACTGTTATAACCAAGAAAATGAATCAATTTCGCAGACCAACGCAATTCGGTCCGAAGAAATGCCCAGTTTATCTTCACTTGCCATGGCTGGGCAATGTTTCGATGAGGTACGAAATGCAAATTAAAACAGCCGTCAAACGCTGTTACTTTGCAGTTGAACCATGCATTGTCTACACCACCAGACAACTTCTGCCTGTAGCCCAAAAGGATGTACTACCCGCTTTTCATCAAAGCAACATTGTTTATCAATTTCTGTGCCACTGCGATAGTCGGTACGTGGGTCGTACGTCTCAAAGGCTACAACAGAGGATTAAGCAGCACGTGCCGAAAACCATACTCCAGAAGCATGTTTCTCAGGACCGAAGCACATTGGCCCGCTCTTGCAAGCCAATCAGAAGCTTTAAAACTGAAACTTCCTTTTCTGCCATAGGTCAACATCTTTTACAAAACCCTACATGCGCACACGAATACAATGACAACAAATTTTCTATTCTTTCCCGTGGCCGTACTTCTTTTCACCTTTCCACCCTTGAAGCCACGTACATTAAAACATCCAAACCAAATTTATGCAAACAAAAGGAATTCGTTTATAGTCTAAAAATCGCACATTAGTTTCCGCTCTTTCTATTGGTCGCTTCTTTTTACCAATCACGATAGAGCCTTTTTTCCCTTTTTTTCTTTTTCGTCAGCTGTGTCTCTATATAACTGACTCACTTCACCTTTTCACTCATTTCTGACGGATTCTCTTGAAAAGTGTCAGACGAAAAGCTTCGAGAATGAATACTCTACTTTCTGCAATTTTCAAATTCTGTACCACAAATCAACTTATCAAACCATGGAGGGAAGGTATAGGGAGCCATAAAAGAAAAGCTTGACATGGAGGTCATGATTAATTACGATTGCTTCAGTAAATTTTGAAATGTCAGATGTCTTAAAATTTTTCACTTTGTAAAACATTGCTTTACTTTTATTAGTTTGCACCTTGTGGCCACTGGGACACAGGCTGTTATCGATGCTGGAAAAATCTGAAATTTAGTTATAGTCATTAAAATCATCAAGCTGATCAGGTAATGCAATCACTCTACGTGGAGGCTTTCTTTGGGTTTTGGGTGAGGGCATAACTGACGGAAGTATGGATTCATTGCCAGAGTATATAGAAGGAACTGGTTGTAATTCCCATAGTAACGTTGATTGTTTGCCAACTTTGAAAAACTTTTCTTTAAAATGTTTAGAACAAATACCAGAACGTATCGTCGAAGCCCAGTCTCTTCTATTCATGAACTTAATCCGTTTTCTGTTTTAATTTTGAGTTTGATTTTGTTTAATTCTGGGTTTCAAAGAAAAACGAAATACTAGGAATTTTTGAGGAATAACATAAATTTTGTGTGGACGCTTTTTGTATCCCGTTTTGCAATGGGCAACAACACATGCATTTACGATAATTATGCCAAAGCAATTGTTGAAAGTACCTAAAACAAAGAAAAATTCTTTTGGCATAGATTGCTTTGACTTTGAAGAACAATCCTACTTACAAAAGTGGAAATCAAAATTGGCCTTGCGTTTTAATAGTGCTATATTACGTGCAGCTAGCTGGCTGAAGCTCCAATCAACGAGCTAAATATTCTTTAAAATGAATATGATGAACTTAGTTTAACTGCTATGTCATCAGAAATTAACTTCATCCATGGCTTCATCTACCAAGACGTTTGTCTAACGGTACTATTATCTACTTCGTAAATGTCATCCCAACACTCTTACATTATAAGTAACTAAGAGCAAAATTAACAACTAAAAATAATAGCTAGAACTGCAGATATTAGATAATTTCTATTACCTAACTGGGCTTTTTGAACTGTGCTGTGCATCTCAACACCGCAAAACTACTCGAGAAAACAACGCTGAAAAACAATTTGTTGAAAGATTGTAAAAGATTAGCTCTGCTGGAAACCAACTGTTGAAGAAAAGAAAACAACTGCCGCGCAAGTGTTACCCTTCTAATTTTCGCGCTGTAAGGTAGAATGTCTGGCCGTTTTCTCTTTTAAGTAGGCCATGCTTACACCACTTTTGAAGCTTGTTGCAAGTTGTGGGAATTTAGCAGCATTTCATTCGGGGTCACAAATGGCGTTCCACAATTCCAAAGAGTAATGCATACTCTCCTCGTCGAGGAAGATGGCCTAAAATGAACATTTTCTTGTCTAGATAACGTGACCGTGGGAGGAAACTGTCAAGAAGAGCACGATGAAAATGTAAGTCAGTTTTTGCAATCAATCGGCAAACGCGGCTTAGTGTTGAATCAAAGTAAAACTATTTGGTCTATATTGTGAACAAACATTCTAGGTTACAGCGTTGGGAACGGCATAGTCAAGCCGGACCCAGAAAGACGTAAATCAATGCTAGAACTTCCTGCACCGCACAATGCAAAGTCATTAAAGCATGCGTTAAGAATGTTTGCATACTATGCAAAATGGATCGTTGATTTTTCCAACAGAATTGAACGACTGAAAAGTGCAACATTTTTTCCATTAAACGTGGAAGCTGTTCGAGATTTCGAAAAGATTAAGGAGGACATTGCTAAAGCTTCTTTAGCAGCGATTGATGAAAACTTGCCGTTCGTCATGGAATGTGACGCATCGGATGTAGCTGTTTCAGCAACGTTAAATCACGGCGGCAAACCAGTCGCTTTTATGTCACGCACACTTCACGCGTCCCAGCATCATTTACCCGACCGTAGAAAACGAGGCTACGGCCATTATTGAAGCGGTAAGAAAATGGAAGAAAATAACGGTCCATAGCGTTTATGTTTGATCGCAAAAAGCGCAGTAAAATCAAGAACAATGAAATTCAAAGCTGGAGACTTGAACTAGCATCCCTTGCTTATAAAATACATTTTCGACCAAGGAAAGAAAACATTGCACCAGACGCATGAACGCGTGCATTTTGCGCAAACTCTCACACTCGTAATTTCCAAGAACTACATGAAAACTTATGTCATCCGGGCACAAGCAGACTCGCGCATTATGTGCGAGCAAAAAATCTTCCATTCTCTATGGAAGATGTTAAAAAAGTGTGTCTATTTGGTCAAGTCTGTGCAGAGTTAAAACCACGATTTCCTAAAACGCCTCAAAGCACTCTCATTAAAGCAACACAACCTTTTGAGAAGTTTGCAATAGATTTCAAAACGCCACTGTCCTCAAGTTCTTGCAACATTTATATATTGATTGTTGTGGACGAGTTTTCTCGCTTTCCGTTTTGTTTTCTTTGTCATAATGTGCCATTACAAACCGTTATCAATTGTTTAGATGGCTTGTTTACCAGTTATGATATTCCAGGGTGTATCCATTCTGAAAATACCAGTACGTTGGTCACTGCAGAATTTAAATCGTATCTGATCAAACAGGGAATTGCTCAAAGCCACAGTGCAGTATATCGCCCTGCTGGCAACTCTCAAGTAGAGGGACACAATGGTGTTCTTTGGCGTGCTGTGAGACTTGCTCTTAAAACTCGTAATATGCCGATTACACAATGGGAACGCGTTCTTCACAATGTAATGCATTCGCTGCGATCGCTTTTGTGTACTAGCATTAATGCTACGCCGAATAAACTTTTTTTTATTTTAATCGAAAGTCACCGAATGGTTTTACGTTGCCGGCTTGGTTGACCAAGCATGGTCCTGTGTTGTTGCTCAAGATTGTTGGTGCTAACAAAAATGATGACTATGTTCCCAAAGGTTAATTAACTGAAGCAAACCCCACTTTTGCGCGGCTGCGATTTCCTGATGGCCATAAATCCATAGTATCATTACAAGACTTTTCCCTTGTCCTTCGTGTCATCCACCTCAAAGTCTGGGTACCCCATGGCGATGAGCACCAATGAACAGAGTGTAACTGACTCTTTTATTCTCAAGAATGTTGAGACCAAAAAAGTTGAGACCGAAAAAGAAAACTCATTATCGTCTAGTTCAAACCCTGAAGAACAGCCCAGAAGATCGGCCCGATGCATAAAAGGCGTACTTCCTTTGAGATACGCAGATGCTGTTTATTATTGAGAGGGGGAAAATGTTGTGAATTGTAGTAGTAGATGTAATGCGCTTGTAATTATCGTTGTGCCATAAGTCTTATCTCTCGTTTTTCTCTAATGTTATGTTGTAATGTTTATTAATCACAAAACATAATTAACTTACCAATAATGTTACTACTGCCTACAAACAGAAACACAATAAAACGTAAGTAATATCAAACTTAACAATGCAGTGGCTAAACTACCAGTAGACAGAACTGTAATCATCTCAAACTGACAAATTATTCGTTTAGATCAGCGATTCCCAACCGCCGCTGGTCCGTCAGAAAATTTTGCCGGTCCACAGTTCATTTTCGTTTGGACTCCAAAAGAACGGTTAACCGGTTAACCGTTGTCCGGATAATCCAACCATAGTTTGGAGGAAGTTCATTTTCATTATTTTATCAGCATTAGTTATTGTCACGCGACTGCTTAAAACCTATATTGTTGTTAAGTCCTGTGTCGTAAACTGACAAATAACAGCATAAAAAGGAGAAAATCCTGAAATTATGAGCGAAGTAAATAAAGACAATAAAGCTTTAGTTGTCGACCATTTCATTGTACTCTTTTACAAAGAATAAGTGCAAGCTCTATCGTTTTCGTCTAGTTCTTTTCAGGAGTTATCGCTAGAATAAAGCCTGGTGTTGATGGCGAGGTTTGTTGTCTACCAATCAGAACGTTCCGACATTTTCACCAGCTTCATTCGCTATAAATACCTCGTCATCAACACCAGGCTTTATTCTAGCGATAACTCCTAAAAAGAGCTAGACGAAAACGATAAGAGTTTTCACTTATTCTTTGTAAAAGAGTACAATGAAATGGTCGACAACTAAAGCTTTATTGAAATTTTGTACCACTTCTCATCTTTTTAAATAAGGACAGTTCACCGATCTTTTTGTAACTGACATAGATCTAAGCGCCTAATCGACATTGGTGTTTTTGGGTGGCTGTAATTCTATGACTCATATTAGTAAGTCCGCAGTTCTAATAAAAAACAACTTAACACAACCAAAGGGGGTCGATATATATCTATTGCTGTTTTGTTGTGGTAAATTTTACATACCGGTCCGTAAATTTTTTTATCAAAAATTACCGACCTGCCGGTGTAAAAGATTGGGAACCATTGGTTTAGATGAGTAACGAGGGATAAGGCTTACGGCACGACGATAATTACAAGCGCGTTACGTCTACTTCTACAATTACTACAATTCACAACAGACTTCAAATGGCAAATAGTTAAAATTCATTTTGGTCATGGAACGGGTTAACTACCAGGTATTTTAATAAAATGAGCTAAGCCTAGTTGACGGATTACTTAATTTCATGTAAGGGCAAAACCGAACAGATTTAACCAACTTTGTAAGTTCCGTTATTTAAATTTTAACAACGTCCCAGCAAAGCAAATAAAGCACGTGTTAGAAAAATATGGCTCATGTCTCCCCTTTAACTATTTCTCAATGTTTAGAACGCGTTCATTCGAGAAAAAAATTGCCAACGAAATTTCATTCCAGGGATCGAACTATTTAGCAGAATCTTATTTCTCATCGTAATGATCAAGAATAGCTTTTGGACAAAGTGTTGATTCAGAGATGACTGTGTTGGAAATTGTAATATAAAATTCGTTTGCAACAATCAACTGTTTATTTTAAAGTACAGTATGTATTTTTCACAAAAACTGGTTTATTTTTGTAGGTAATTAAAAGCATTCTTAAATATTTAGAATAAAAGCTAAACAGACTCGCCAGCCTACTGAAAATTCTTGAAAGGAAAGCCCATGAAAAACATTTGAGCTGATTTTTAAGTGACAGTAAATTAGTAGTTTACTTCGTTGGCGAGGCCACGACGGAAATCACGATGCAACGATCCCTATCTCTTCATATGCCAGTGGACAGGCTCCAATTTTAAGAAACACTTTTACATTTTGACGTTTTCTTCTGATAATAGATATTTCAACTTTGAAATAATCGGTGTAAAGAGTCACTTCGTCTCACAAAAAAAACAAAAGTAAAATATTTAGCTACGATTGTGCCCCATAAAAGTTTGGAAAATGAAGAAAAGTTTTCAGCGTGACTTTTTGGTTCAATAATTAAAATCTATCTATTTTGAAAAGAAACGCAGCAAAAAAATCATTTGGATGAAAAGCTTCTTAGATACATACCTTAAACAAAACAAAAGCAACTACAACAAAGTTGCGAGTGCAGGGATTTGTTCTTTTTTGCATCAACTACGCCATGATTTTTTGCCACAACTTGCTCAATCTGTCAAACCAATTTGGGACGTAAAAAATTTTTTCAACAAAAAAGCCGATAACAGTTTTTGAAAATATGAAAACAAACGCTCAACTGTAATTTCCTTAAATTTACTATCCTGCTGATTTTCATGGACTTCAATTGATTTTACCAAAAGTTAATCTCCTCCACTAACGTTTTTAAAAGGCAAAGAAAATGTTTGTTCTAATAAACAAGGCGTTGTTTTTGAAAATTAATGGTTAACAAATAAGGCACATGCAGCAAATAAGGCCGAGGAGCCGAATCAAATTGACGGATAAAAGTCAAATCCTCAATCCGTTTGTAATCGAAACCTGTTGTTATATTCAAATACTGATTATCAATATTTGAAGAATGTTTTGGTGTACCCAATCATGTATATGCCCAATCAAGGAAATAGAAGTGGGTAAAATTATGTAACTGGAAAATTGAGCTGTTTATTTTTTGAGAAATATTTCGCTAATCATGAATTGTTAGTTATCATGGTTCTCTGCTAGCACTTTTATTATTGTGAGAAAGTGGAATGATTGTAGAATTAAGCCACATTTTTCTTATTTAAATAGTTTCACTATTTTCTTTGTGACTGATAAAGTGCTAGAGGCTTCTGATATTGATAATTATGACCCGCCTTTGATTCCATTGCTTTAAATCAACTCTTGATCAAGTTCTCCCACTCGAAAAATCGGTATAAAAGCGTCCACAAAGACGTAGGATTCAGGTTGTTTTCTTTTTAAGACAAAAAAATGTCATTTTGTCAAAAAAAAAAACAAGGTGGGCAAAAGCTGCATGTTGTTATTTTTTTTTTGAAATCAAGAAATATCAAGTAGAATGCTTGGAAAATATAGAGATGCTCTTTTGTGTAAAAAATGCTCTTGGATCATCAAAACTTGCAAGAAAATTTTAAGCGTTTTACCGAATGTGTTCTTGAAGTATCGGTTTCAGTGATGTTTCACAGTATTCTCTGAATAATAGACAATTTGAATGCCTTTTTCATGCAATGCTACATCCTACCTTAATTGCTGCATATAAAGTGAATAAAACCCAATATTTTTCATATTGGGTTTGCGACCCCTGCATTTGCGACAAAATGGATTATTCTATACTATTAATGCCCCTCCGGGGCGCTGTGTTGAGTGGGATAAGTTCTTGCTAATGACGCCAAAAGACCGAAGCTTGAGTCCAGGGATGTTCCCGCCTGTTTCATTATACTAACCTTGTTTGAATCGTAACCCTTCGTAAAAAATAATTTTTGCCCAGAAGTGTGCTGCGTCGTGTCTAAATTCTGTGAGATTCAGACAAGAGTCTTTTAAGCTGCTCTTCCGCGCATGCCGGAGCTTGCTGTGATGTAATCACGTACTACCACGTATGTCTTAAAGCAGCACATTTATTGTATAAACATTGGAAGATTTGTCAATGCCTAATCACTTTTTGTGTGATCAATTTCATGTGAGAACGTCAGTTTTAGTTCATACTTGCACGGTTAGCAGTAACGTCTAAAGGAACTTGGTTCAAAAGTAAACGGCACGTAAGTCTCGTGCTTTGTGTTGGATTGTTTGAGTTTGTTTCGTATACAGTCTAACACTGTGATGTTGGCCAATGCGCTGTTATGGTCCGTGATACGTCATCGCTTTACCTCGAAACCGCAACTATTCATTTTCTAGTCACGCATCGCGTATTGAGTTTGTTTCGTATGCATTCCTATGTAGAATATTTGACTAACCAGGAGCCACGTAAAGTGTGGTATACTCGGCATGAGATCTAGTGATGACAATGCTTCTCTATTGCCTGTATTTTAGGGATGGTACTGCCTATTTTGCCATACTAACGTTGTTCGGATCGTGACTCTTTGTAAAACCCTAAAAAATGTATATATACCTAAAACTCTAGCCTTGGTTGTAATCGAACACTGTGCCAGCAATGTGAGAATTTTTCTATCTGACATACACATATATATCAGTTGTATTTTGTAAGATTCAAAGTATCAATATTATCAATATAGTAATGTGAAAGCTATAACACAATGTTATTTATTTGTCTACTTCTACTCTCAAATACAAAGGTTTACTCTTATTTTTCCCATGAATACAAACCATCTATTACAACTAAAGTAATTAGAAAGTTCAGCGAGAAGTCTAAGAATTACCTTCAATAAATAAATAGAGAAAATTTTTGAGTTTTTGAGCAAAAACGAGAAAATATGAGCGGGTGTATTTTGAAAATATAGGGTCTAAATAGCTTTCGAACCAAACCAAAGAAAGATTAAAATCAACCAAAATGTTTTAAACACTGATGGGGATAAAGAGGTTTCACCGCACAATGACTCAGATTACGACAAAGATTTTGAGGATAGTAATAATGTCATTGATCAGAATAATATAGATGCCAAATAACAAATTGCGATCTGAAAATTAGATGTGGGAAAACATTTTGCTGTAGACTATATTGGAAAAATCTGCAAATATATTACTTGGCTAATTGTTTCAGAATGAAAGAAAAGGGCAAAAAAGAAAGCAGAATTTAAATTTTTGCACAAAAAGAGAGGAATATATGAAGAAGTAGTTTATTTGGATTTGGCCTGTAACTAATAATTTAGAACAGGGGTCACCAACCTTTTTTTAAACCGAGGGCTACTCTCTGATTACTGTATTGGCAAGGGCTATTAGTCAGATCAGGGTTTCCCAAACTTTTTGCCTCGCAGATCCTTTTTTGCAGACTTTGCTGACCTATGAGACATTGCTTTTGTCACCCGAATCACTTGCAAATAATTAAAATACGAATACAATTTATTCGTCAATGCAATGTATTGGCTTGGTTCACTTTGCACAATTCATCAATTGTTGGGGCTATTTGTGACAAACAAACCCAAAAGTCAGACTCGACATTTAGCCTGGAGCTTTATTTTGTCATGATAGTAGTAAATGCCGAAAATGATCTCTCACACATATGGAGGTGTCCTCCAAAAAATAACTCCTTTATTGCTGTCACGATTGTGTCACTCGCGGTCCAATTCACCGTCAGGCTAGAGTTACCTTTAATAATTTTGCTGGAGTGAATTTCCGGGACTTTTTGCTTATCAAGACAAACGTTAAAATCGGGATGTATGATAGGCCTATCTATACTGGCTGACTGAACGCCAAAGAGGGACTTTTGATTGATTGACCGGGACGAAGCAACGGACTCCTTTTGCAGTCCTCGTAGGCAACTCATTTTGTTCTCGCGAGCGATCTGGCGCCCGAGGGCATACGGTTGGTGATACCAGATCTAGACATTGTTGGCAATGCCAACTGTTATGAGGACTAGCATTGGCTGCGCAAAAAGTGGTAGAAGGATGATACCTCATATTTAAACAGGAAAATTAAGCGCAAGAAAGGTTTGCATTCCTCTGAACATATCGTCTAAACCAGCGGTTCTCAATTGGTGGGCCATTGCGCAATAGTGAGCCACAGCATATAAGTGGGGTGGGCCACGGACGTCTGATTATTTTGAAAATGGGTTTGCATGTCGAAAAAGGTTGAGCAAAACTGGACCATATGAACAGTCATACAGACCAGTACCTGAGAACTATAGGAGCCATCCTGTGATCTAGAGACGCGATGACCTTTTTTTTTGGAGATCAATTCCGCCACCGTGTTGTGAACCGGTCATCTTGTAAACTTTAGAGACGACCACCTTTTTTTTGATGGTCAATTTCACTGCTACAAGATCTTATGCTTGTCCCAGTGACATTGTAATAGTTACATCAAGGTTTATTTGAAAGTGGGCCATAAGAAAATGTGGCTCTTTAAAATGGGCCACGGCACGACAATGGTTGAGAAACACTGGTCTAAACAATACTAAATGTAGTTATTTGACTTTTTCCTTGTGATTTGTGTTGCCCTTGTTGAGTAAATTTACTACAAAGTATTGTTTTGTAAATTTGATCTTTTTAGCCTCATGCATAATTTTTGATTCCTTTTTGCGGGCGAAGAAATCAGCACCTTTTTATACATATTTTTGTTACCAGTGAAGAGAAAAAATACATAACTTTTACAAAAGTTTACTACCCACCAAATCTACCAGTCAATGTAAAATTAATTTATTTTAGCACACACAACATAGGCAGTACCAAAGTTTGTGTATTTTTTAATTTTTTCCCCTTGTTACTCCACCGCGATTTATTTTTTGTATTTCCTTGTAATACTCAGAAATAGCCAGATTAAATGCTGAATTCAATTTTTGTGTTGTTTATGTATTCCTAAAATGTAGCGTTTCTTGAAGAATTAAAAACTCTGTTTTTTTTCGAAAACAAATCTCTTTCAGAATTCCGGCTATATGCTACTCATAAAAGTACTTAATTTCAACATCTTTTAAACTATCAGGGCCAAATTTTAAGGTACATGGAATAAATCACTTCGAAAAACTAAAATAACGTTCGTCACGAAATATCTTTTGTGATGAAACAGATGAGAAATTCTATCACCTGTAGCAAAATTGCAGAACAAAACAACTGTGAAAAAATATTTGTGATCATTTCTGCGAGATGTGAATGTTATTTTGTCAAATATAAAACCAAAGTAAAGAAGAAAAACGATGAGACGTTATCTCCTCATTATAATGTTGAGTGTAGGATATTCTCAAAATTCTTTTCGCATCCAACGCCACTTAAACTATAAATCTTATCAGGACGCCGAATATCATTGTAATTGCAATTTAATGCGGAAGTACTCTCTGGCGGCTTTGACAAATCAAGGAAGAATTTTTATACTCTATGATTGGATAAAAACTCAGCGGTGTGTTACTGGTAAGAAGATAGTCCTTTTAAGGTTAATTAGTGGTCAGAAAGATTCTGTTTTTCTCAGCAACAATGCTTTTGTCGGGGCAAACAAGTGCAATGACATCATGCGAAAGCCCCAATATTGGTAAGGCACTATCCACATCAGGTGCGTGCATTGTGCCAGATACAGCAAAGCCGGATCAAGTAAATATAGTTGGATAAACTACGGACAAAAGCCTTTTTACAATAACAACTTTTTGTTCATGACCCAGGGGTGGAAGTATGTTTTACGATAAAGAGTTAGTTTGAACCGAGACAGTGCAGAATGCTCAATGCCAAATGATTCTGCAGGCTTCACGTTGCACCACCTGATGTAGACCATCCAAAAAAAGCAACTCGTTCTTGCAAAAAAAAGAAGATTTTTAGTGGAAACTAGAAAAACAGCTATCCTGATATTTTTTGATTTGTTTTTGTTAAACATTTCATACCGGGCCAAATAAAAGCGAATTATTCACGATTTTGCAGTTCCCTTTTAACAATTTTATATTTGGTAGCTAAACAAAAAAATTTCGTTTACTGAGAAATGGCTGGTTAAAAAATCAAATTTGATCCTATTTTGACCTCAAAAAATGTTCTAACTAGGAAACTCTAATCCTTTCTACAGTTGTCACCACATAGCAAAACGTACTATTTGTTGATTTACGTGCCAATTAATTTTATCTGCCTGATGTGTAAAACAACAGAAGTTTATGATGTCTGGTACATTTTTTGAAAGATATTGTAGTACTAATTTATAAGTGCTTTGTACATTTTAGTATAAATTCAGAATACAATTTTATAAAATGCCATAACTTCAAATTTCTAAATATGGTGATGCCTCACCAGTATTTTGTGAGACAGCATATGAGATGTAAGATGTTGGTAAGGCATCACCATGTTTAGCAACTTTGGATGCTTATTTAATTTTTCAAAAATGAAAGGTAGGTCTCGGAAGAAAACATATATTTAAAGCCACTCCAACTTTGATTCCATTTCAATACTTAGTGTGTTTTTAGAATTGTATATCACATTTTTCAGTTTTCTAAGTTTTGAAAAAAGCACAAAAATATTAATGAATTCAAATACTCTATTAATTTGCCTTGTTTATAGCTCATTCATTCCACAAAAGCTGTTCAATTTTACTTGTTCTAAGAAACAGTAGTACTTTTTGGGTTGAATCCGTGTGCAACTCCACGAAATAACGAAATAGTTTTAACAAAAATTAGAAATGGAAGAGTGTTGAAAAAACTATTCCAAATTTCTTAAACCCAATCAAGGATTAAAGATTGGTCTTTTTTTTAAAAAAGCCACTAAACAAAATTGAGGAACACAAAAATGTAAAATACATTTTTTTTCTTCTCCAAAGATTTGCTTCTTCTTGCGCTGATAATTCATGTTACATGCCTCACTTTTCTTGGGAGCATCTTGCAAGTGTAGCATCTCAATGAGTTACACATGAACCTCAAAATACCCAACTAAATTTGCTAACTTATTGCTAGCATATTTTTAACTTGTGAAAAGAGAAAAACATTTTTGGGATTGTAATCAAAGTGCGTTTACGATAGTTCTTCAACCAGACCAATTTTTCAAAACTAAACTGTTTGAAAGTGTTTTTTGCCTTATTTTGTTACGCAAATCTCTTTCTTTGTTCAATATCCTAGTTATAGACCTTTTTTAAGATCAACTTTTTGAATGTGATTCTTTGCAAAATTTCTGATTTTACAATTTATTTTATTAACTTGTATTCCAAAATATGCGAATAATTAAAAAATGAAGAACATCAGGACATCTGTTTACGAAAAGCAATTATTTTTCAGACTAATGGGTGTTATATACCCCATGGGGGTTATGTTTTCTTGCAAATGAAGACATCTCCCCCACTGGAAAGAAAAAAAAGAAAGGCATGTAGTCTTGCGTTACCTCCACCGGTTTAATTCCGAGCTTCGATCAAGCCAAGTTGCATAGGTAACTTATCTACCTTGTTCTTGAGCGAACAGCGGTATCTTTTCAGATGGTTTAGCTCAGAAAATTTTAAGTACTTTATTTCACAATAGAACCGACGAGCTGAGACTTCTCAACACACAAAAAAAAGGTTCGCGTAAACACATTTTCAAATATGTGTAACACAAATATGTGTAATACAAACATATGTAAACACATTTCCGAGTTACAAATTTTATCCATTTATGTCCAAATATGTTTTAAATTCCATTTCCGCAGTTTGCACCCTTGTCGAGTGATGCCAAAAGACTTTGAAAGATGAACTCCGCGATCAACAATTTCTCTGTTTCGCTTAGCACGAAAGTCTAAATGTAGAGAACAAGCCGGCAAGTTTGCTTCTTGTTTTTGGGCAAGGCATTTAACAAAATGGCTCCATTTCTATGCGGCAGACAGAGAAGCCGAGCAGCGTGCTCGTTGTAGTGGCCCAGTCTATCTAAAGACTAGCAAACAGAGCAAGCTCATGCTCAAGCGAACCAAACTTTCAATTTCATCACAAGTACACGTCGCAAGGAATTTGTTTTCAAGCAAATCGATTTTGGCCAAAATCAACAAGAATCAGAAAATCATTTTTACAAACTCATAAAATATGTGCAATAAAACAATTCTAGATTTTTCGAATCGGACTGCAGATAGTTTTAAGCAAATTTTAAAGAAAGTTTTGTTGACCAATTGGAAAAACTGGACGACTTTTGCTCTGTTTCTTATTAGTTTTTGAAAAAAATTATAAAGAACTTTCCGGCTCCTCCGGTATTTTTCGCAGGGTTACTATTTATAATGTTTGGGTTAAAAATGTTGGTTTAGCCAACCGTTTGAGCTTCTTCCAAGCAGTAGTTGTGCAAGCTGTAATAAAAGTAAATACTTTTCTGCACACCCAATTTTCGTTGAAAATTCAAGAGTATTTTTAGAGGGATCAAGTCAAAAATAAGAAATAAATATAGCTTTTTCTCCGATTACAGTATTTTGATTTTTTTCTATTTTTGAATAAGTAGCCTTGTTGATGCTAAAATCAGGAGGGTGGGCAACAAAATAGCTTTCGTGTTATCATAAAAAAAATGAATGTCTTTAAGTAGTGGATCTGTTTCACAGCTTGATGCGCTACTTTTCGAGCTTTTAAATTCCTAACTGAGCCATATGTGCTCTGTTTCCAATTATTTTATTAAACTTATTTTTCTAAAATCAGTTATAATTTGCAGACAATGTCGTCTCATAGAATTGTTAAGATGCCTAATTGACAGATCAAAATATTAGAAATTGACGGTAACATTTCTTTTTTTCTTGCTAATCATCTTTGAATTTGAGCGTATTGCCACAAAAATTTAGAGTGGCCTTAAGCACTTAGTAATTCACAATAAATAATTCACAATTATGAGCGAAATTTTTTTAACTTAATTTTTATGCCATGATGTCAGCATTAGTTTTTCAGTGTCTGTAGAGTATTATGCAGAAGCTGCCTAAATGCTTCGTTATTTTTTTCTTAACTCCTATAGGCTAATAGACTCATCTCTCTACTTGTATATTCGCCGCACACAACCTACGGCAATCATGAAAGTAGGCGTCATTATTTTGGAGTCATTATAATTTTGACAAAACAGATTAAAGAAACATTAAAAAATTCATATTTCATAACAAAAAGGCCGCTTGTTGCGTCACAAAAAAAAACTTTAACTGCAATACAATTTTTGACAAAACCTTGTTTCTGCAGTCAGTAACGCTTACATAAAATATCAAGGACACTAATTCTTCAATCAGTCGTTCACCATTGCGTCCGTCATCTTTCAAAAAATGTTCAGTTTTTTCATGTCAATAACTCGGATACTGGCTTTTACTCAAGTTAAAAATCGTTTTCGTTGTGAAGAAAAGTGGAGTTTAAAATAGTATCTTTTATGATGACGTCAGAGTAACGTCAGCAACTTCTTTATGACCCTCACCCAGGGCCAGAAATTAATAGTTTAATATTTCTTTGCCGAGTAATTTTGGAAGAGTAAAAGCGAACGAGCACACACACACAGAGTAAACTTTCATATATGGGATAAATCTGTGGGTCCCAAACTGTGATGTCTTTTTGATTTTCCAAGGAGGTTGTAAATCGGAATGGTACTATTTGGTCCAGCCGTTTAAGCGCTGCCTTTTGGGCACGGCTGTTTGGGCGCCAGCTGACAGTTAGGTACAGTCATTTAGGCGCCATTCGATTTGGCGCCGAGTTTAACAAATTTTAATAAATTTTAAAATTTGAACAGGTTCATTATGAAACGTACCAAAAACAAGTTTTAAAACTTTTATTGTAAAAAGAAATCTTTAAAAACATCAAAATATTTAGTTCATTTGGTAATTATGAGCAAGGCTTCTTAAGTACTCAACAGGATCCATGTTTTCAAATCTAAGAACAGTTTCATGAATTCTTCTGTCTGCATCTCTATACATTTTTAGTTTTTGTGGTGGTTGATGACCAGCCAGTAATTTTTCATAATATATATCTCGACCTTTCTGCATTTTATGCAAGCCATCTACTAATTTCCAAATGGTGGAATGATGAGTGCCAAGTTCGTATTTCGGTCGATGGTGGGCTGCCTCAGCATTATTGTTTGTGCAATCTTCCCCATTTAACATTCTCTGATAAAGGTTCCAAATCTCTGGAAGAAATAGAGGAGTTCTACTTCCATTTCCTCGTCTGTTCCGACGACCAGCATAAGTATCTTCAAACCAATTGAGTAAATCTCCAAGTTCTTGCGGCAGTTCGGTCGCTACAGCATCAAAATATTCATCAATCTTGTTTAAAGGCACAAAGGCAATGGCAATAATCATTTTAGCTTTTAATGCGAAATCTGGATCAGTGTTATACAAACTAGTGAACCCCATCCTAGCTAGATGCTTTTGTATATTTTGCCGTATTTATCCTTCATTCACGAGAAAGCGAATTGTATTGCTATATTTTGGACGGTACGTCCGCAATCGCTTGTGAGTTGCCATTTCCGAGGTGTATGGGTCACCTGTCTTCCACATAAAGGCGGAGGCGTCCCGTTAAGTCCCTTGCTTAAAGACGCAACAAGCGAACTTGTCTGCTTGTTCTCCACAACATCCCCTAAATTCCGAGTGCCAAGCAGGGAAGTTGTGGATACCATTTTTAAAGTCTTTTAGTATGACTCGACTTATGGATTGAACCCTAGGTCTACCGACTGCGAAGCTGACGCTCAAACCAATATGCCATCGCGTCGGTCTTTGCATATTTTGTGCAAAATGAAAAGACATCCTTTGATTTAAACATCAGGGAATGTTTCATTCATAGCACTGTGTGCAGCTTGTTCAAAATCACAGACGATTGAACTGGGTTTCAAGTTGGGTTTTATTTCTTTCAATAACTCGAAGATTTTCAAGTATGTGGTGCGTTATTTGTTGGGTAAAAGAGCATGAACTACTGGATGATCTCCTCCGTATTTTTTACCATGATTATGTAGATCTGACACAAGAGGCTGGGTGCAATACTGAAGGTGCCATCAGTAAACCACATATCACATGTGACTAAGTGCGGTAAAGTTTGTCTACCAAAGATCAATATCCGGTTACGACCTGGTCCACTATCACACAGTAAAAAATTTTCTTGCACTCCTGGTTGAGGGACGTATATTCTGTAGCATTCTGGCACAAACAATTTTTGTAAGTCAGCTGGATTGCTGGGGGCATTCATTACTGAATTGCGCTTTCTGTGTATTATTTTCCTCAAAGCAGCCATATTAGGAATAGCAGCTAGACTAGACGGAGATATGTCTGTCAAACACTCATTAACAACAACAGTCGGTGATTCAAGGGTTTCCTCTGCTCTCCTTATTATTTTGGTTTTCACAAGTGCAACCTCTACTTGTGCAGCACAGGCTTCGTGCGAGTGGCTGTTCAGTTCTCTCACCACCTCTCCAGCTTTAGTATGGAGCCTTGCTTTGCAACGATTTTTATTTCAACTCGTGGTCAGTTTTGCTTGTCTTGTCAAACACGTATAGAAATCCGTTATGAGCAAATTTTTCCTTACCACGTTTCGTTAATATCTCCTATACCTCCATAGCCATTACTTGCAAAATCAAAAAATTTACTTGAACTTCTAGTTGAGGAACATACATTCTGTAGCATTCTGGCACAAAAAATTGTTGTAAGTCAGCTGGATTGCTGAGGGCATTCATTACTGAATTGCGCTTTCTGTTTATGATTTTCCTCAAAGCTAAATGAGAAGAGAAATAGTTTTTTTAAGTTAAGGTTAAGATTTGGCGCCATCGCCAATGGGCCAGCGCCAAATCAGCTGGCGCTATAAAGACATTTGCATTGAAATTGACGTTTTAATTTCAAGCTATAGCTCGTGTCAACTACCAGAGCATGATAAAAACAGGTAGTTTTTATTTTTACGTGAACAACAAATACGCACTTAAGGTATTGATAATTTTTAATTGACGTTATGACGTAGGGAATGTAGTTACTACATTTTAATTTTATGTTTGAAATGTTTAAATTGATCGTGTCCGCCAAAATTTAAATTTTCTGACCGGTGTATAAGATTATGATGATTTTATGATATCTAACGAATCTATACATGATTTTTTCTTTAATCGGACATATAACTTCGCAAACGAAACTTATATAAAATGGCTGATGTCACTGTAACACCTAAAGAAGTTTTAAGTAAAATTTTAAATAAAATATCTGACAAAGAAAACGACCACATTGAAGACATAGCCTATTTCGCTTCCGATGACTACGTATAAATAATATTGGATATAAAAACTGTAAAAACCGTTTAAATATCATATGCCGCTTTCAGAGGAGGAACAAAACTGCCGTATTGGTGTTATAATGGTGGAAGAGACAAAAGATAGGCTACTTAGTTCTATCGTTGTAGGACAAACTTGCTATTACAAAGAATTAAATATATTATCATTTGATATAACAGGTTTTTGTAGCAAATCTAAAACTTAGTTTGCTTGGGTAATTTTTTTATATAACTCGTCAGACACGCAAACTTGGACAACAAAATAGACCATCCTTAGCAATGGGCCAAGTATAAGTTTCACAAGCGTGACGGTGTAAGCTATGCTTTACTAAAAGCCTCTAGGTTCTTCTCGGTCACCAGCTGCACTGAAAAGACCTAATAGGTTGAAACAGTGTCACTGTCTGCAGTTTGCTAAGTGCATCGATAGCCTCTTGCATTACTATAAGATAATTTTAGTTTGCTAATTCGGTAAATTCTACCAAAAAGTTGCTGAGTCTAATCTACTTTGAAAAAACTAAAACTCTCTAATGCTGGTCTGATTTGAAAAATCCCTAATTTCAGTTCTAATCTAGTTTCATAGAAGTTCCCCACCGAAGAGTCGGGTCTGAAAAATGAGAAGACTTTTTTTCTGTTAAATCCCTAACAAAAAATGCAAATCTACACAAAGGTGAGTTGCAATGGATTTTATTCTCCCAGCGAGTAGCAAATTGCGATTTGGATTTTTTGTAAGTTTTTTGTTAGGGATCTTACCTTTGCTTGGATTCTAACGACTAACAAAAAAAATGCTTGTCCGATCAAGGCCCCTTCCAAAAATCAACGCTAGATCCCTTTCCCACTTTTGCCGTGCAAGTAATATG
Source organism: Trididemnum clinides (assembly GCA_963675345.1). NCBI lineage: Eukaryota > Metazoa > Chordata > Ascidiacea > Aplousobranchia > Didemnidae > Trididemnum > Trididemnum clinides. The sequence goes on from OY776304.1 coordinate 825,675, forward strand.
AATAACGTATGTCAATCGTTGGCCGATGCATGAGTTAGCGCTGGCCATGTTTTATAGAGCTTCTTTAAAAATGAATCTGAAAAAGGCGATCGAAAAAGCAACTTACATTCAAAATATATCGCCAAAACTGTGAGCCATGCTTTATTCAAAATAATTCAATGACATTTTTGGCACTTATTAAAGCAGTTGCATAACAAGAAACCATAAAACAAAGAAAACACTTCTCCAAAATTTGAAAAATATTCCAGCTCAGTTTTCAAAATATTTGACGACAAGCATTCTCGGTGACAAACGTATTCACTATGTGATAAAGATCTAAATCTCGCACATACGCACTTTCGATGGAGATCATGCTAATTTCGTAAGTTTTTTGTCCATCAGAGTGGATCTGTGAAAAATTTTGATTAGTTTCAACTTACACGGCCGAGCAGAAACTTCTCTCTGCACCTGCCACTGAGACTACTGGGCGCTTCAGCAAACTCAAAGACCTATACACAAGTTTGGATAAATTTTCAATGGTTTTTTCAATATATACAGAGCGTACATAAAGTCCTGTTACAATAAAAAATTTTTTCATGAAGTCAGTTCTCAATATATTTTAACCAGGTTTGTTTTATTTTAATCAGTGTTTATCAAAGTTTTTTTACCTAATTTAATACATTTCTATATGAACACCAATAGTTACACGAAGCACTTTAATACATTTCTATATGGGCACCATCAGTTACACAAAGCACATCGAAACTGTACTGGATTTCCTGCTATGTTCGTTGCATCATCGCCTCATCAATGGTATCAATAGCATTGGAAATCCTTTGCTTCAAGTCAGTTATGTCTCATATCTTTGTTTAATACACAATATCTTTCACGTAACCCCAGATAAAGAAGTCCAAGGGTGTAACGTCTGGTGAACGTGGAGGCCATGAAATTGGTCCATCTCTTCCAAACCATTGGTCTGGAAATGTTTCTTTGAGGAACTGACGAACTCGCAGTCCCCAGCGTGGTGCGCACCATCTTGCTGGAATATAATAGTTGGTTGAACATCAAGCAGTTGTGGGGCCACATATTGTGTTAGAAGGTTGTTGTTGTTGGTGGTGGTGGTGATGTTTACCAGATCCCCTCCGAGGGATGGGGGCATGGCGGAAGACCATGGAGCCCCAGAAACAGCACAACTTCTCAGAGTCTGGACCAGAGGTCGTAAAGAGACAGAGAGTCGTCAAAGAGTGAGCGGCGCAAAGAGTCCGTAGCTGGACAGTGCAGAATGAGATGAGAGGTGTTCTGGGACGAGTGTCCGCAGACGCTGCAGGAAGGATTCCCGATTCTGCCCATTCTAGAGAGATAAGGGCTTAGCAGAAGGCTGTGTCCGTTGCAGCGTATACGAGAGAAAACACAGCGAGCATGACGAAGAAGCACAAGTTCCTCGGTGGAAATCGAGGGAACCTGTATGTCAAAGAATTTCGATGGCAGAGTACGCCTTCAGTCCGAGAAAAGAAAAGAGTGGATACGAGAGATGAGTGGAGAGAGACTACAAGGGATTGCGAAGGGCAATAGTAGCGCCCCCCGTCTGGCCAGCTTATCAGCCGCTTCGTTCCCTGGGAGAAACGAGTGTCTGAGGACCCATTGTAGTTTGATAGAACAGGAGAAGAGAGAAGACAATTCCTGCCAGATCTGCCGCAGAGCTTCAAATAAAAGGGAAGATAGAGGAAAGAACAGGGTGGCGAGGACAGAACGAGAGTTAGAAAGAAGGAGAAGAGGGGAGAAATGGCAGACTTGTTGGTGCTGCCGAGACCAGCAAAGATCGTGCAGAACGGCGCAGGCATACTGGGTCTGCGGAAAAGAAAAGAGTGGCCTCAAAGCCACGAAAAGAAAAGTTGGCAAGAACGCCGGAGCCGCCTTGCCAAAAGGAACAGGAACAGAGCCATCTGTCCAGAATACCAGATCATGAGGGGGGATAGAGTCAAAGTGGGCGAGAGCTGCACTTGGCAAGAGAGAGGGAGATCAGAGCGGGAGCATGGAGTGGAAAGAGTGGACTGCACAGTGGAGGAAGGCAGGTTCCAAGAAGGTGACGGAGGACATGCAAGAAGCGCCTCTCAAAGAGAGGTAGAGGAAAACATGACCGGGTGAGTGGACGAAAAAGCTCTCCAGGACGATCTGCAGAGTCTTGGTTTCAATCCTAGTCTAGCCAAACCTGAAATAGGAAAGGAGGCTAGGAGACAAAGAACCCGCACATAAGATAAAAGAGTGAAATGAGTCAGGGTGACTCGTAGGGGAGGTAAAGAAGCCTCGGTGAGTAGTAGAGGGATAGGGCAGAACGAGAGGCAGCCCGAGATAGCGCGGCTAGCCGCTCCATGAAGACGTTTCAATTTGGTGAAATTGGTAGCGCTTAGAAAAGGAAACCATCCGGGTGAAGCGTATGTGAGAAGGAGCCGAAGAAAAGATTTATACAGAACAGAGAGGGACTCCTTTAGAGGGGCCCCATGATGAAGCAGAGATATAGCGCAAGTCTTTGAGACGTGGGAAAAACTTGGCCTTTAGCAAAGATACATGTTTAGAAAAACAAAGAGTGCGGTCGAAGGTGACCCCAAGAAAAGTTAGAATTGCAACTGAGGCGGGAGTCGAGTAGAAGGAGGTTGGGCTGGAGGTGAGCTAGGAAGGGATCCACTGAAAACAAGAAGGCCTCACATTTGCTCGGATTGAGAGGAAGACACCAATATTCAGACCAGTGCTCCAATCGAAACAGAGCTCCATGTGTAGCCTTCACCGCAGTGGGGACCGAGTGGGAAGAGGACTAAATGGCTAGATTGTCAGCGTAAAGAGAGCAGTTGACAGAAGAAGGCAGATAAGCCGGAAGATCATTAATACAGAGAGAGAAAAGAACAGGGCCAAGAACGCATCCTTGCGGAACACCTCGACGGACCCGAAAGAAACGACTTTTGTGATTTTGTAGAACCACACAAGCGCGCTTATCAGAAAGGAAAGATTGAGTCCAACAAGCAAAGCAACAAAGGGAGTCAGCCGAAATCAGTTTGTGGAAAAGGGCAGGATGCCAGACAGAGTCGAAAGCTTTCGAGAAATCGATAGTAGAGAGAATCGTCCGAGAGCCCGGCCTGGGTTTGTTAAACGCATTCAAAATGGACTCAGAAAGGAACAGAATTTGATCTAGTGTAGATTGGCCTTGTGCGGAAACCGGCCTGGCGGGGAGTGAGAATGGAATTAAATTCCAGAAAGAAAAGTAGATGGGATAGAATGATGCGTTCAAAAAGCTTTGAGACGCAGAAGGTGAGAGAGATAGGCCGTAAGGAAGGAGGAGAGTCGAGAGGCTTTTCCATCTTGTGTATGAGAATAACAAAAGATGTCTTCCAGATGCAAGAAAAGGAATGCAAAGTCCAGGAAAGATTGAAGATGTGAAGAAGAAAATCCATTCGAGAGCGAGGAAGATGCTTTAACATGGAATAGGCTACTTTGTCTAGGCCGGTGGCAGTGGACGAGGAAAGGTTAGAGGCAGCCGCAAGAAATTCAGCGGGAGAGAAAAAAAGCAAAAGAACGAGTGAGTCTTTTCAGGGCACGTGGCTCGGCGGAGCTCAGAGAGGTAGCCTCTGTCTCTGTTACGCAGGGCCTTTGGCTGAGAAACAGAAAAGTGGGATCTCAGGTAAGCGGCGTAGACCAAAGCCGATTCCCTGGGAGAAGAACAGTTAAAGAAATTAGGAAATAAGGAAGACGAGAAAGAAGAGCCAGCAATATAGCGAAGAAGAGAGTATACAGATTTAGGGTTAGATTTAGATAAAAAGAGAAGAGCAAGTCGTCTGCCATGCCTCAGCCTTCCCTTGGCAATGACTGACGAGGCGGGTCGAAAAGCAGAGATGTAAGCTTGCCGATCTTCATCACTTCTGTGAGTGGCAGCAAAAGCCTTACGTCTTTCACTGACCGCACCTTCCACTTCAGCAGACGACCAGGGTTTAGGAGGGCGTTTGATGCGGCCAAAAGTAACGGAAGAGTTGACCGCATTCAATGCTAGAGAAGTAAAGAGAGCAGCAGCAGATAAAAGAAAAAGAGATAAGAAATCCTCTACAGATGGACAGTGAGAGTCAAGGTAGGAGACAAAATCATTCAAGCGAGCTTTCTGAAAATTGAAGAAAGAGGAACGCTCGTTGGGGCAAAAGACCAGAGAGAGAAGGGGGCAGATAGGAGAATTGGTAGGTGATCAAAACCCAGGTCCTGAAGCATCTCCCAGGAGCAAGACAAAGCGTGAGAAGAGGGAGCAAAGAAAATGTCGGGAGAGGAGCGACTGCCAGAGGAGCGATGGAGAAGGATGTATGTGTCAGGATTATTGAGGGAGGTGAGGTCAGAAGAGATGACTCAGTCGAATACTTCCTCCCCCTTGGGGTCGGGAGTACCTCTTGAGTACCAGAGGGAGTGATGAAAATTGAAGTCCCCCAGAATAAAGAGATTTCTGGAGGAGAGAAGATTGGAAAAAGAAAAGGAATCGGTTCTGCCATCCGTCGGAGAAGAGCGAAAAGGGGGGGGGGCGTACACATTAAGAAAAGAGAGAGAGAGAGGAGTTGTTAAGAGAGTCGTTGATCCCTACATAATCAGAGTAGAAATCGAGCGAAGAAAGAGAGGAGGTAGAAAGTTTAGAGAAGGATAAGCCCTGCTTGACGAAAATGATGACGCTTCCGCTAGCGTGCGTGGCATCACGACAGAGAATTCCAGATTGGGAATGGGTGCGATCAGAACGCAGAGCAGAGAATCCAGGAACCCAAAAGGAGGAAGATGAGTTTAGATTGGATTCCTGGATACAGATAAGGTCAACAGGATGAGACGAAAGAAAGTGAAGTAGTTCAGTGCTTTTGGCTCGAAGACCTTCAGCATTCCATTGGAGAACCCTGAGAGAATCAGGAGAGAGGAGGCAGGAGGCGTAGAAGGACAGTCAGGAGCAAGAAATGGTAGTGAAGGAGCAGAGGGTGAAGATACAAAATGGGTAAATGAGGGATAAGAGGTTTGAAGACGAGGGTGGGGCGGGAGTGAAGCATTAGCAGAGGGGGGCCAGATTGTATAGTGGAGGTATACATGTCGGAGGAGTCTGAGGAGGGAGTGACAGTGTTACGAGTCGGGACATGGCAAAGTGGGAAGCTCCAAGAGTGAGAGCTGCCAAGAGCTCTGGATTTGGAGAGGGAAAGTTGTGAGCACCTTAAATGGACCCATTTGGAGCATGTGCAGCATTGCACTGACCTACCCACCAGGTCACATTTCCAGCGCACACAGAGCAATGTGAGATGCGACCAGGGTTGGGATGAGCATTACCACTCATCAAGAGAAGAAGAAGAATGAGGAGGTGAAGACGAGCAAGAGAAGGGCAGGAGAGAAGAGAAAGAGAAAACAGGAAACCGGATTTGAAGAAGCTGTGTGCTGCCCTTCTGTGGTCGTTCATCGGACAGCATAGCAAAAAAATAAAGGGGAGTGCCCGGAGTACTTTGGACCCTCGGGAAGGGCAACAGCCATTTCGACCCAACCCAAACGGTGTCGGGGACCGCACCACAACGTTGAGGCGGCTGTTGATCGGTGCAGCAGTTAGAAGGTACAAGTAAACATCTGCATTAGTTGTTGCCTCGTGGTAGAAAAATGGACCAATTATTCGATTGCACATTATTCCAAACCACACATTTACTTTTGAATTATCTCTTTGAAGCTCCCTAATCACGTGTGGGTGTTCTGATTCCCAAATTCTTACATTGTGTTTGTTTAATTTTTCAGAAACATGAAACGTTGCTTTGTCTTTGAAACAAACTCGCTTGAGGAATGCTTCATCCTTAGAAATTCGTTTAAGCATATTAACCGCAAACTCTTTTCGATTTGGCTTGTCATTTGGCTGAAGTGCCTGTAGCATTTGCATTTTGTAAGCGTACAGTCGTAACCTTTTGCGTAGAACCTTGTGCACTGTTGCAGGTGTAAATTGCAATTCTCTGGCAGCAGTACGAATGACCTTCATAAGAGAGCGACTGAACGCTTGTCTTACACCCTCAATGCTTTCCCCAGATATTCTTGGTCGCCCACTTCTTACTGCATCCAGCATTGACCCTCGCTCCATAAAGTTCTTGTGCCACGACGGGGAACGTGATAGTGAATCTTTCCATCTTTGCTTCTGTACTTTCGCTGAGTCTAAACATCCGATTTTGTTTTAATAAACCAGAATACAAATTGTGCCTTCTCTTGAGGAGTAGCCATTTTATAACGGTTTATTTAACACATTCATTAAACACACAAAAATTATATCTAAAACACAAAATTTCAATTGAATTAAAAACTTTAATAAGAACTGATTAAAGATTTTACCATTGTTTTTGACTTTTATCTCACGCTTAGCATCTCGATTGTGGAGAGGAAAGGATGCTGTCACCGTTTTGCATGGCTGAGCTTTAGTTGCCAAGTCTGGAGATATACCGAGACTGTAGTCATGTCTTTGCTCAGAGTTCTTCCCAACACCTTCCAATCTCCAGATGAATAAATTATCGCCAAGTCGTCAGCGTAGGCATACTTCTTGAAGGTTATGGAAGGCAGATAGTATATGTATAAGTTGAAAAGAAGAGGAGCCAAGACTGATTCCTGTGGCACACCATTTTTCAAACGTCGTAGCCTTCGTGGTTTGCTGTCACCAGTGGTCAGGGGGGGGGAAGATAAGCACCTTCACGTGGTCCCTCCTGTAAGTAGCTAAAACAATGAAGCAGCAATTCAAGCTGAATTAATGAAGGAGCGAAACGAAGCTCATCAAGTTGGAGGAAGTGATCCTTCTCTTGACATACGAAAGCATAAACGGCCCTTTTTAGGGCATGAGACCACCCCAGCTCGGAAAATTACCAAAAAGAAGAGTACTCGGCAAGGATTGCCTTTACGAATACTCCAGCTAAACGTCGAGGGGCTCATAGCCAGTAAACTTGACATTGTTGAGCGACTGGCCACTGAGCACAACGTAACTATCATCCTTTTACAGGAAACCGCCTGCCAAACCGTGGGAAAGCTTATTATTAATAATTACGAGCTGGCAGGACACACTATAAGCAGGAGACATAGCCTTGCTTCCTTCGTCAGAAACAACCTATCATGGAAACTATCAGATTCGTCTGTAGAAGATTCAGATATAGAGTGGCAATGAATTAATGTAGAGAGCTATAACATCATTAACATCTACAAGCCCCCTCCTTTACAATTGATGCTGACATCACTGCCGGTTTTTGATACTCTCTGCATCTATGCTGGTGATTTCAATTGTCAACATACTGACTGGGTGTACAATAACATCAGCCCTGATGGAGAGTGTATAGCAGTATGGGCTGCAAACAACGACCTGACCCTTCTTCAAGACCCTAAGGGTAACTTCACTTTCTATTTGGGACGCTGGAAATCTGAGACTAATCCAGACTTAGCATTTGCGAGAACCGAAACACCTAGCCAACTCCCCGATAGACGAGTGCTTGGAAGGTTTTCACAGTCACAACATCGACCCTCTCTTATAACAGCCTCTCACCGCATAACAACTACAAGCAAACCGGTGAAACGCTGGAACTTTTGCAAGGCTAATTGGAAAAGCTATGGCACTATTACCAACAATCTTGCCAAGAAGCTTCCGTTACCAGATGCACGTAATGCGAACACAGCACACCAAGCTTTCTGCAGTATGACCACCAAGGCTACAAAACAGTGTGTCCCACGTGGCAAAAGAAAGCTATATATACCATGCTGGGATAAAGAATGTGAAACTCTCTTCCAAACTACCCAAGCCTCTACTGGCAATGCATCAGATTTTGCTGCTAGCTCCCTGATCACAAGGCTTGATAATAACGGGTGCACACGATGGGAAGAGATTGTCCAAAATATAGACTTTACGCATTCGAGCCGCAAGGCGTGGAGAACAATAAATAAACTTACTGGCAGGTCCAGACCACCCCTTGGAGAACGCCCCATTACTGCCAAAGTTATTGCATCACAACTCGTGAATAATGGGACTTATCCTACGGGAAATAAAGACATGGCTTGTCACGTGTCTAGAGAGGTGTCTGAGTTATGGAAGATTCCAACACCACCAGATCACAACATCTCTGAGGAATTCTCTGATAATGAGCTCACCTCAGCACTGAATCTCCTTAAGCCAGGAAAAGCACCGGGCCCAGATCATATATACTCGGAACTTATTTTCTATGGAGGCAAAGCACCGAAATCTTGGTTGCGTGAATTTCTGTCTTCCTGCCTGCACCATCTCAAGATACCTAAAATCTGGAGACGAGCTGATGTGGTTGCCATACCGAAACCCAACAAGCCACTAGAGGACGCTAGGAGTTATCGTACTATTTCACTCCTATGTGTTCCATATAAAATCCTTGAACGGCTCATCCATTCCCGTGTTGAGCCAATAATTGACCCTCACTTACCATCTAAGCAAGCGAGTTTTCGACGAGGTCGATCAACTCTAGAACAGGTCACTCGCATGAGTCAAGATATTGAAGATTGCTTTGAAGATAAAAAGAAAGCTGGTACTGTGTTTATCGACCTCACAGCAGCATACGACACTGTATGGCATCGGAGTCTTGCCTGCAAGCTCCTTCGACTCCTGCCCAATAGGCACATGGTCAACATGATGATAGAACTTATCTATAATTGCAGTTTCACCCTTACCAACGGAAGAGGAAAAAAACAGACTGCGACGACTCAAAAATAGCGTTCCTCAGGGTTCTGTTCTGGCTCCACTCCTTTTCAACATTTACATCAATGACCTCCCACCGACAACTTCTAAGCTATATGCCTATGCCGATGATTTGGCCATAGTGCACTAGGCTGCTGAATGGTCCTCATTGGAAAAGACTTTTAACCAGAACATGGCAACAATATCATCATACCTCCAAAATTGGAGATTAAAACTCAGCAACTCTAAAACCGTGTTGACAGCTTTCCATTTGAACAACAGGGAAGCCAAGCGTGAACTTAACATGGTAGTTGATGGAAATGGCCTGCCCTACAACCCTACACCTACCTATCTCGGGATCACCCTAGACAGGACCCTCACGTACCGACACCACTTGGAGACCCTGCGCAAGAAACTTACATCAAGCATCGCCCTCATCCGTCGACTGGCGGGTGCTGGCTGGGGAGCACGTGCAACAACTTTACGCATCACCACTCTGGCTCTTGTCTACTCCACCGCCGAGTACTGTGCACCAGTATGGAGTCACAGTGCACATGCACGCCTGCTTGACAGACCTATTAATGATGCGTTGCGCATGGTGACAGAATGCCTGAAACCAACACCCACTGAGTATCTTCCAGTTCTCTCTGGCATTCCCCCCTGCTCAACTTGACCGCAATGCTGCTTAACTCTCACTGGCAAGTCAGTCTTTAGAACCAGGCCATACTCTTTATAACTACTGTATTTCAAAAGACCAATGACAAAGAGGCGCCTTAAATCAAGGAAACCATTTATCATCAAAGCTCAAGATCTGCTGGCTCAAAACACCAATGCTCCAACATGGATCCATAATGCCTGGAAAGATAACTGGACAAAAAACTTCACACGTCTTCATTTTTTCGTTACCGATGTTGGACCATTACCGCCAGGTCATGAACTCAGCCGGTTAGCCTGGGTTCGGCTAAATCGTCTTCGCCCTGGCATCGGACGATTTGGATCTCTCATGCATAGATGGGGACTGACACCAACTGCAGTATGTGATTGTGGTGCAGGACAACAAACTCCTGAAAATATACTCTATCAATGCCCTATTTACAGTCTAGCCAGAAAAGATGGGCAAGTGATACTGGATGGTAACACCATCGATTGGCTGTTCAATGTGTGCCCGGATATTTGATCCCCTGCAGATGATCAGACAACAACACCTCAAACAAAAGAGGAAAAAGGTAAAGCTTCTGTTCCGAACAAGTTCCACGTTAATCCGGTCCATGTGCTCGTCCGGCAGAAGTCTCAGCAGCTTGGAGATGAGGACACGGTGCCAGACAATGTCATAAGCAGCTGTCGGGTTGACAAACACGACACCCGCCTTCTTTTTTGCTTCAAAAGAATCCTCAATGTTTTGCGTAATCAAAACTATCTGATCTACGGAAGACTTTCCATGTCAAAATCCAGCCTGATCCTTTGTGAGCAAGGGGTCGACTATTGGTTCAACGCAATTGTAGATCAGTCGTTCGAGGATCTTGTAGGAGTGAGAGCGTCCGCATTGCATTCTGTAGGCCTGGGGTTCATTACCTATTTCGAGTCATACCAAAAAACGTTAAAAACTGGTATTCACAACTTCCCTGTTTGGCGCTCAGCCTAAAATAGGGATAGTGTAAAGAAGAAGCCGGGAAGCTTGCTTGTTGTGTCCTTGGGCAAGGCACTTAACGGGACGACTCCACCTTTATGTGGAAGACAGATGGCCCACCCGTACTTGACCGGATCACAATTGGGAAGTTGCTTACCCAGCATGACGTAAAAGTTGACTATTGGGTACCCACCAGTGCCAGTCCGCCTTGTTGGTGGTGGGGCTACCAGTCACTAAAGACTGGTTCAAAATGGGCTGCCATCTTTCCCCTAGCCTGATTTCAAATAGGTTGACGGCATAAACCTGAATTTCCGTTCATGCCGTACCTCCATTCCAAGGAAGAGGAGGGGTAACCACAAACAGAATCTTGCAAAGGACGCAGAGCAGAGAGATAAGACGGTAGCTCTGTGGGTCCTCTACAGGTTTTGAGGACTTAGGGATCGCAACTACCAGCACCCTCCTCCAGACTTCTCGGATTTTGAATTGGCACAAGCTGGAAGAAAGAAAGCCACCTATCCAGAAATTCAAGCCGGGACCAGCATGGATTAAAAGCTCCAGACAAATAGAATCAGAACCGGAGCTTTACCTGGTTTTAGGTGGTGGAGGGCAGCAGAAAATTCGCTTGAAGAAAAATCTCCGGAGATATATACTATATCTGGGGCAGTAGCTCTCCAAAAGATCAGGCGATTCCTACATAACCAGTCGGGAAGTCTCTCTATTTGCACCCTTGTATTTCCCGTTTTTTACCAGCTGACTAGCAATAGGATTTGCTGAAACGGAATATTTACGGGGGGATTGTCGCCACCTACCAGTAAGATTGTTTAACGTACTCCATGCTACCCGGCTGAAGTGTGAAAAGCCGATGTTCTCGACATCCTCAGACCATCGATCCCTCCGTTTCCTGTCAAGCCTGGCAAGCAAAGCTGTAGCAGCTCTGCTAGATTCATGTCCTTTAGGGTATTGCAAGAATGTATTTCGTCGGCCACGCGGGATGCACTCAGGATGTGGCCAGGTGCTATTTGGTTTGTCTGCAGCATAGACGTACTTTGAAAGTGGGCTTGCTCACAATTAAAACAGGCAAGAATTTCACCAATTTTTTGTTCATTTTAACATGTGGCATTTGAAATAGTCTAAGCGTCGAAATGATTGATTGGTTTACAAAAAAAAAAAGAAAGGCATAGTAAGGAGTTGCCCCAAATGTATGGAGTCCCTGGCAAAGTCTTATATGTCTTGTTATCACCATAAAGTCACTTAGCAAGCTTTTGTTCGTTGAAAGAATATCAAAGTTATCGATTTTGAAAAGAGGTCATAAATCAGTTTTTAAGTAAACTGATTTTGTAAAAATGTTGCAATTTTAGAAAAAGTAATCATGTTATGATTTCTGTTAGCGAAAGACTGTTAATCGTGCAAAATGGTATCATGACATCATAAGCCAAGTTGAAGCGTGCAAGCGAAAAAGAGTAAAAGTCTGCTTTGAAGGCTTAAAATATTTAAATAAAGAATTGCTGGTTGCATTGTCAAATAAGCACAAATTGTTTTAGAGTTGATATTGTTGAAAGCGTAAAATTACTTTTTCCTGAAAATGTGTTTAATCGCATTTCTAGGATAAGTAGTTTTTGAGAAAAAACACAGCTAACAAATTGCACAATCAAGCGTTGATTGTAACTTTATCTTAGATCTCAAAGATATAAAAATTTTTGTTACATGATAGGTTTGGTAGTAGCTTTTGTTCGAACACAGAACGGTTATGCTCTGTCAAGAAATGTCAATTTAAAAAATTATCTTAGATTATGACGTCATAATAACGTTACGAATATTCCTAAGACACTCACGCTGAGGTGATGATCAATCGTACCAAGTTTGATGTTTGCACCCTCCGTAGTTTCGGAGGAGCTAAAGCGTACGTACATTCATACGTACGCACATAGGTACGTACGTACAGACAGATTCGCACTTTATATATATTAGATTGCAGTCAAAAATCTAAAAATTAATGCTGTGCATTCAATTTGCATTAACTTGAACGCTATAAATCTAATCATTACCAAAGATATATAATTAGATCAAAAAATAAATTCTGCACCTATACAAAGATGAGCAAATGACCAAATACAGAATCGCTGCTGTAAGCGTATTTAAAGTTATTAGTCTGCCAAGGTGCTAGGGTCGAATCGATCCACTCCCCCTTCCCCCAGACAAAAAAAGTACAAAAAAGTTAGGAACAAACAGGGTTAATCTTTCAGGCATAATAATCAAATGTAGCAAAATTAAACAAAATGACAACTTTTTATGCTAAACTTTATAGGAAAATTATCCTCATCATAAGCTCTAAAACTTGGACCATGGATTGTGCTGTTAGACCATAACCTAATGTAATGTAGTAGCTTAACTGTAAATTCTCAACTTTGCGTTAGTTTGCACTTCCCTTAGCTTCAATTATGCCTGGACCAAGCAATATAAGCGCAGCCAGAATTGTTAGCTCATACAAATAGGCCTGCAATACCAATAGTCGTAAGTAATATGCCAAGTATTTAAACGCCTATTTCAGAAATTACATGTACACAACAGACACTCAGGCTCCCACCTTTTTCACAACTTTGCATTTATGCTTCCCTGCAAGGGATGAAATAAACCGACAAAAGTGTGTGAAATTACTGCCTGTTTCAATTGGGAGCCAGTCTAGTTCCTAAGTATATGCTGCAAACAGGGCAAATAAAACGTTGATTGAGACTTCAAAACTTTTGGGAGAAACATAGTTCCTGTGCGCAATTCCTCTACTGTAAAATCTTTTTTCAATCGATTTCCTAACCAAAGATGGCACTTTTATTTTGAAACGACATTTGGCTATGTCAAAAAACAATTCGTGATTATTGTTCTCACAACTATCCATTGAGTGAAGCAGGTGCAGCCGGCTGAACTAACACACCTAACTTCGAGATGGTGATAAAAAGCGACCATGCGGCCGAAGTTGCCAGAGCTGGCAAATAACCTTTTAAAAATTTCATCAAACAAGTAGACTTCAAAAAAAACTTCTGCACTTTCATTTTTTGCCAAATTGAAAGACATTTTTAGCCAAATAGTTGATCTTCAAAAAAGCCATCGATAAAATTTTGTGCTTTGCCCCCTCTTCTCCCAAAAATTCGCTTCTAGCTTCGCCACTGCCCTGTAGTAGTAATTTTGGGAAAACCAGAAGCCAAATAAAACGGTGAACCATAATTCAAATCAGTGATCGATTGACTTTTGTTGTAATTACTGAAATACTTCTTTCCGTCATAGCTGCACCCATTCCATAATCGTAGGCATCTGATTAAGACAAAGGTTTGTGACAAACTACGAATGTTTTATGCAATGTGTCACTTAAAGACCATTTCTTGGAAATCAACTTTTTGAAAGTTATTTTTTGAATTTGAGCAAAATTTGTGTTTACTGAAATAGATACTTTCCTGTCTTTTAAGTTGGTTTTCTTTTTTGAGAGTTCAACTTTAAGAAATTATTTAATTTCTTAAGTTGAAGATTTTTGCTTTTCCACATCATACAGTCCACAATGACAAGCTGTGCTCGGCATACAAAAAAGATTCAATGGCACTCTGCGGGTCGACAACTGGTTTAACTAAAGTATACATTATTTGAAATTGTTACATACGTTACCTATGATCCCCAAAAGACTGTGGTTTCGCCAATCAAAGATTTGAAAAAATGGTATTGTTCAAAAAAAATCTTATCTAGCTTAATGGGTTAATAAAGTGTAATAGATTTAATATAAACTCTGTAAACACACCTTACCAGCAGATAACTCTTACAAAAAGCAGGAAGATTGGACAACAGAAAGGATTTGTTGAATGTCTTCCACATTTACCTGTCTCACATGTCATAACTTTTTTGGTAATACCTGAAAAACAGAATGCAGGCAAATATGGGAAGCCAATTGTAAAGTACTTGGTAAAACAATATTTTGTGGCGATTGGGACATATCATACTGAAACGAAAACAGTTTTTCCCAGCGACATATCATGTTGCAATGAAAGCGCTCTTTCATTTCAAGGGCATAAGCTTATCATACTGCAACAAAAGCACTATAACTTTCTCAAGACAAATCATACTACTGCGAAAAAATGATGAAATGCTTTCGTAAAATATTGCTTCTTGGAAACTATGCTTTGAAAGATCTGTGGTTATTTAGAAGCGGCTGGTTTCAGTTTGCTCCAAAATGTGCTGGTTGTTTATAGGTAAGCATAGGCTTTGTTTTGCAGTTAACCGAACCTCGTCCCTTGCAAATAACCACAAACGTATCCGAACACGTTTTAGAAGTAGCGTTGTTTTACCAACGGCGCTTCACCGAGCGTTGAATGTGTTTATACTTTTGCCAATGAAAAAGAAAAATGGTTTCCTTGCAGTACGATTTGTCTTAAGTAAAAAAATGTTGTTGTTGCAACGTGATATGTTATTGAGAAAGCAAAAAGCTTTTCTTTGCGGTAAGATTTGTCGTTGAGAAAGGCAAAACTTTTGCATAGCTGCATGATAAGGTGTGAAAAAAATATTTTCGTTACAGTATGATGTGTGGTTTGAAAGGAATAATACTTTTGTTGCAGTATGACATGCCATTGGAAAAAATAATGTTTTAGTTGCAGCATGATACGTACATACCAAGGAAAAACGTTTTTCTTGCACTGTGCTAGGTTGTTGAAAAAGAAAAATGGTTTCGCCGTAGTGTGATATGTCTGGAAAGAAAAAAAAGTTTTCTCTGCAGCATAATATATGGTTGGAAAGGAATAATTTTCTCATTGCCGTATGACGTGTCGTTGAGAAAGAATGATGTTTTGTTGTAGTGTGGTAATTACGTCGTCCACAGGAATAATGTTTCGTCGCAATATGGCATTGCAGCACGATAGGCCGTTGGAAAGAAAAATTGTCTTCACTGCTCTGTCATATGTCTTTGGCAAAGGAAAAATGTTTCGTGGCATGTGTCGGATATATTTCTGGAAAAAATAATGTTTTCGTCGCAGTACGATATGTGCTAATCACTACAAAATTTTATTTTATCTCGCATTTTACAGTTGGCACGAACCACGATTATCAAGAGCAGTATAGTGTTATGTGTGCAATTCCATTGCTTTGCATTGTCAGCAGTTTTGGACCAGTTTGAAAATAGACAGTAATAAACCAATAAATTTAATTTTGAGATTTTATTGCACTATATAAAGATAAATTTTAACAGAAAACTGAATTGCAGTTCTTTAAAATCTGTATGCATTTTTTTGAGACACTTTGTAAATATTTTCAATTCTTAGGAATCTGCATGGAGTTGTTAAAAAGTTCAACAAAGCTGGCCTAGTTATTATAAATTTAAATTTTATCAAAAAGATTGTTTTACGAGTATTTTGCCGACGAAAATATTTTGATGGCTTACGATTTTGAAAGTAAACTTAAACCCAAAAATTTGCAACAACTTTTAAGGTTTTTAAAAATTTTCCGAAACGCAATGACCTGATGTTGATTGGTAATTATTAATAAATTGTACAATTTTATAGACCCTCATCCATGCTATTTGTGGGTTGCAGCGAAAAGGAGAGGGAAAAATCAATTTTCATGGTACACTGTAAATGATCGTGAAATCGGGCCAGTGATTATAAACAAAAACAATCAATTAATCAAATTCGCGAATGCTGGTGATGGCAATAACGGAAGTTGCCTGGTGCTTCATTTCGATGTGCCGGATGCTATCATGGAGCTTAAACCCGTTTCGTGCAATTTCTCACCTCATTTTAACACAAAGGCTTTGTGCTTATTCTCTAGAGGTACGTTTTTTATTTGTTGGTATGAGCTCATGTTCTGTTTGCAACTTTTTTGTCCTACTAAGCCACGGTTACCAGTAAACTGCGTGGCCAACCACTTGTCTATCACATAAAGATGGAGTTGCCCCTCATCATGAGCCAAGCAAGAAAAATTTTCGAATTTTTTTTTACACCATCTCTTTTGCTTTGAGTACCAAGCAAATGCATTGTTGATACTGTTTTAATATAGCTTTGAAAAAAACTGTTTGAGCAACGTACCGACTATTGTCGCATATGAATACAAGCGCCATTGTGATAGTCGGTACGTAGGACAACATCTCAACGACTACAGGATCGCATCAAGCAAAATGTTTCGCAATGGTTAAGACAGCAATTGACCCGTCCACGCCGATCTCAACCACACAGATCGTGCAAACGAACCGACACCAAACTGGATTGTGACTCTGCCATTGGTCAGCATCCTTTAGATAATCATCAATGTGCATTAAACTATGATGATAAGCGGTTTTCAATCCCTGCCGCACCTCGCAGCACGCAGCTCTTAATCTCTTAGAAGCTGCTAATATCAAAACCTGGCGCCCGTTATTATGCAGAGAGAGAGAGTTTGTTTACATTCTCAAACTCTTTCAATAATCGCGGCGTTCTTATTTGGCTTCTTGCTGCGTTTTCTTTAGCATTTCGCTATTGCCAAAACTTTCTTTGGCGCACTTTACAATACTAGAGCTATCATTGGCTTGTCTTGATTACCATACGTCCAAATCATTCACATAAAATGCTTATTCACTCTAAATCTTCCCTTTTGACGCGATACCGCCACTGATGAAAGCGACACGAAAAGCTTATTGCTCAAACAGCTTTTTTCAAAGCTATATGAAAATTCTGTACCACCAACAACATTTTTGTGATACTATTTTCGAAGTCCTCGTTATGACACCAAACGGGAGTCGCTTCAAAGTGTATCCACTGCAAATGGGACGCTCTTACCACTACACCAAGATCCCTTTTGAAGGTAATGATAACCATGGATGCAATACGTTCGGTTTAAAAATTATGAATACACTTTACATACACTGTTATGATTTAAGGATACAAAATAAAGGCAACGCGATGTCAGATAGTAAACACGTTGTCAACACCTCTGATAATTGCCGATTTGTTCATCGGCGTCGCACACGTACTCCGCTTATGAAGTTCATTCTATGCCCTGCAATCAACCACAGTGGCATAGCGGCCCCCCAGTAAAACTTTTACAAGATCCTCTCGTTCTTTAGCCACACGTGTTTATACAACTTTCAGTTGTAGTGAGGAGCAATTTGCGGGCGGCTCTGGCGGAGTTTCCTATTTTGGTGTCAAATGCTGATATTTGATTAGTTTAGATTTGGAAGAGCCAAAAAATCGAAAGAAGTATTGTAAGTATCTATCTGGCTAAATTGAATTAAAATGAAATTGTAATTTTTGCCGACAGGAAGTCCATGCGTACTTGTAACTAGAGGTTATTTCCTGACAAGTAATCTACTTGACAAACTAACCTGTTGAATTTACACGTATAAATTTTACATAAAATGTTCTGAGTTTTAAACCCGCAGTCTTTCGATTCAAACCTGACACTTAAATTCATTACGTCGTGCTGCTATTAATAACATTTGAGCCTTTTGCCCGGAGCTTTGCTAAATTTACGTGTGCTTAATTCGAAGACAAAGTCAAAAATGTATGTGAACCAATATAGTTGAGAATTGACTACCGGGAGAATGGTCGGAAGATTAGTTACTGTAAGAAGATTCCTTTGATATAGTTGTTGGAAATTGTTACTGCTAATTTCGGATCACGAAGTATACTGTACGTCTTGCATATACATTTGGAACGGTTCCGCCATAGTCCGGTAAGCCCAATTTTATTATTGCTTTTGTTACTTATTTTCCCGCTGGATTTTCTTTATAACGATTGTATTATATCTAAATTATTAATCCGAAGTTGGAGCATAACTTGTAGTAGTCTGATCCCGTTTTGAACCCGTAGTTTGATCCCGTTTTTGTGTATGTGATCTTTTGTGTAATCGAACCCGCATTTGTAATCTTATTTGTGTGTGTTTCACTTGCTGATTCGTCTCCCGTATTGCAGATAACCGTACTTCTAGCGCTCGCCCACATTGATACAACATCAAATATAAATATTAATAACATTCGAGTGGAAGTGAATTCTGGAATACGCGTCAAATTCGGCTATACACCTGTCTCAGCAGCCTCAGTCCTCCAAAGCTGAATAAAAAGGGCTGCTGTTACATAACCTGTAAAACGAAATAGCTCTTGTTGATAATGAAAATTGCTTTGTGGTGTATGATAACGGTGTACAATGAGTTACATAGAAAGAATCAAAAAATAAACCGCTTGAAAATGCTTAAACATCGCCAGAGACGTAGTTAAAAGCAATTTTTTGGATGTGTCAAATAATAGCAATTTTGCTGGATATTATTTTTTGGTGGACAACTTTTTGAAAGTGGTTGTTTTAATGTTTTGAGCACAAAACCATGATAATAACTTTTTCTCTTTGGAAATCAACTTTTTGAAGGTGATTCTATTTTCTCCTTGCGACGCTTATGCTTATAGACATTGCTAACAGTTACTGTGTGTTAGAATAGAGTACCACAAATAAAGAGCAACGTTCATATATTCTTTGAATTAAAGTTATGTCCTGCATGTCCTATAGCTCATAGAAATGAGTTTTTTAACATTGGCGTACACTACATCACGCAAGAAAGCTTTTGTTTGCACTTCTTTTGTGATTAAGTAATTAAGAGCGATGGTTAGTAAAAAACTACGGCAGTAACTTTAATTTTATCAAACATCATAGTTTTTGTAACTAAAAAGGCGAAGACGGTTTAGAATAATTTCGAGATGCTGCACCCAAATCTGCTATGAGGTTTTCTTCTATTACATATGGGTTTTGAGATATAGTCCTGCGGTACATGTAAGTTAACATTTTTTTCAAGTGATAAATATTTACTCTTCTGTTAAGAGAGCGATCGATGTCATATAAATGACAAAGCGTAGTACTCAATCACCATAGAAATTTAAATTATAACCTTAGCTTTCGTGTATTCGTAATTGTTAGGCGCTTAATTGGTGTTTCATCACTTACCAGTTTTATGCCACGTGACATAGATTCATCATTCTTGTATCACTTATCAGCAGGCACTTCCTGAAATTTGCCCTATGTTTTGTTGAAGTTATGGCATTAAAATTATTCTGATAAGTAACAACGACTATCGTTTAAGACAAAAGTTCTCAATCTTTTTATAGTGGTGGCCCACTTTTGTTTTGTAAAATATATTGTGCCCGTCTTCTTAAACCCTGTGTAAATCGATTTTGATTGCTTGTTCAACCTAAGTTGAAGGCGAAGACTATTTCTTTTTGAAAATCGAATTTTTTAAAGTCTATATTTTCGTCCCGATCCAGGAGCCACAGTCCTAAGTAGTTGAAATTGAAGCCGTAACTAATCCAATTCATGTGTTGTGGTTTACTAGTGGGCGATAGTCCTCTGGTTATGAACAACTGGTTTAGAAAATAATTATTCTTTAAACTGATTAAATTGTAACATCGCAACTTGCAATTAAAATTAATTGAATTGTGTGAGATGCAACTAAAACTTGTTTTTGGAAAGGGTAAACTTTTGCAGCATATTTTAGGTTTATAGATGGTAAGACAATTTATATTCTATTTCTTGTAAAATTGCCATCAGATTTTGTGGTTTTGCAATGACAAGTACTCGCTGCACGTGACATTCGCTTAGTTCTCAAAGTTAGCTACGTCATAATGGTCTTCTTCTGCGTATGAAACACCAGACTTTACGATGTTATGTCCATGCGCTGCAGCCATTGGACTGTTGTTTCATTAAATGCTAAGTAATTCACGTTGCCATGTTGGGGTCGGTGGATTGGGCAGTGATAAATGAAATGTTCTGCAGTTTGAGGTTCAAATCCACAGTTGCAAAATGATGATTTGACAAAAACCCTAACAAAACACGTTGTTATCAAGACGGCCCACCCGGATCTTAGGTGGTGATGTTTTACCCATTCTTTTTGAGGCAGTGTTGAACCGGGTGAGGCTTTGGTGTTGAGTTGGACCGTGAGCTGGTCAGGTCTTGGAGTTTTATCTCAATGGCTTTTTCCAGGCTTCAAGTATACTGAAGTTAGACTCTTGAAGGGTTGCCCCTTGGCGAGGAAGAGGGTGGCGAGATTTTAGCCTTTGACGCCTACCATGTTGCAACTCAGTTACCAATTGCTTTAAGGCATGGTTTTCATCCAGCACAGCTTGTTGATCAAGACGGTGGGTGGCTTTTTCTCTACGTAAGTTGGCTGGGGCAATGTCTGCCAGTACTGGTAAAAGGTCCGTCTAGGCGGAACGCAGACATCTGGTTACGATCTTCATGGTGTTATTGAGAGTAGCATCAATCTTCTTCGGATGTGTGCTTCGACACCACACTGGAGTAGCATACTCAGCTGTACTGTAGACTAGCGCAAGGGTGCTTGTGTTGGTGCTAGCGCCCCAAGATCAACCAGCCAGGCATTTGAGAAGATGGTTTCGAGATGTATGTTTGGCATTTCGAACCTGTGTGCTGTTTATATGTAAGCTGTCGGTCAAGCTTCACTCCATAGTACGTGGGGAATGGGTTATGTGGAAGTGGAGTCCCATCCGAATAGATAGAAACTTGGTGCTTGGATTCTCTGTTGTTCAGATGGAATGGTGTGATTGTAGTCTCAGCCAAGCTCAGTTTGAGTCCCCACGCTCTCAGATATTCTGTTGTCAATGCCATGTCAGAAATTAGTGCTTCCTCTATCATGTGCCAGCTTTTATGGAAGAAGCAGATGTCACTCAAGTAAGTGTTAAAAAACATAGGCGGGAGGCATGCGGTACTCTATTTCTTAGACGTCGAGGCCTACTGCTTTGTCCATCGCTGGTCTTTAATACAAAGCTTTGATTTGCTAGGATGCTGCTTAGGAAACGTACCATTTGCTTATCCGGTATCTTAAGTACCAATCCTTTGTGCCATATGGCATCATATGCTGCGTTTAGATCAAGATTACGCTAGCCTTATCTTCGATGTCACTGGTCAGCTTGATTATCTGCTGGGTGGTGCTGGGTCCTCCTCGGAAGC
Organism: Trididemnum clinides; assembly: GCA_963675345.1. NCBI lineage: Eukaryota > Metazoa > Chordata > Ascidiacea > Aplousobranchia > Didemnidae > Trididemnum > Trididemnum clinides. Next base: position 846,916 of record OY776304.1, read on the forward strand.
CAGCTTGTTCTTCAGGAAGCTGGTGATCAACAACTGGGTCAGGTCCGGCCAGGAGCAGTTGTTTCAAGATCTTGCATCAGTCGCAAAGCAGTGAAATAGAGTGGTAACTCCTTGGAACATCAAGTGGTTTGTGTGGTTTCTTCACCACAGCACGCAGCTCTTTCCACCTTAATCTCTTAGAGACTGCTTACATCAAGACGCGGCGCCCCGCTTTATGCACACAGAAAGAGTTTGTTTACGTTCTCAAACTTTTTCCATAATCGCGGCATATGGCCTCCTGCTGCGCTTTCTCTAATTTTCACTATTGCAAAATCTTTCTTGGGCGTGCTTTACAATACTAGCGCTATCATTGGCTCGTTTTGATTGCCTACGTCCAAATTAACTACATAAAACACTTACTCACTCTAGATCATTTCTTTTGACGCGATATTGCCACTGATGAGAGCGTCACAAAAAGCGTATGGCTCAAACAGCTTTTTTCAAAGCTATATATTAAAATTCTGTAACACCAACAAGATTTTTGATTACCATTTTAATAGAGCTTCTTGTTGCGAATTCTTTCCTTTAAAACGCTTTGGCGACGCCTTATTCGCACCAAACTATGGCTGCTACGACTTGATTGTTGATATAGTATTCTTTATTTCTGCAACGCGTCTCGTACTGGCTTCCTCTCTATATCTCCAGACGTTGACTCGAGCAAATGTTATTTAGATATAAACGAAGTTAAAGGATAAATGATTCAAAATAATAACGATACTTGAAATCCAAGAGTGAAAGTTGGGTGGGGAGGACCGTTCAAACACGCGGTGTTACGAGACAGTACAAGACGGTTTCTATAAAAGAAACATACCAAAATCAGTTGCTACCAATATGATTACGTCATACTTAAGGAAAATTAATACGTACCAGAAACAATATTGCGCCAAACTTCTATCAAACAATTATAGCAACACACTTTATTATTACCGACTTCATCTAAATTCAAGTAGAATAGTTAAGTTTCCGACTTCAACTTACTAAACACCTAATCTAATCTACATACAACTGCCAGCTATTTTGGCTTGCTACTGAAATTACAAAACAACAGTACAGTGAAAAAACGAATTTTGCGCTGTGCTTGAACGGTCACGTGATCGTGTGATCAACAAGAGGCAGCAATTTTAACGTAAAGACGGCTTACAGAAAATGTGGCGGTAACGACAGAATAAATATCTAACACACTCCCCCCTAAAATACACGTTTTAACGTAGTATTTTACCTCAATAAAGATATTTATACGATTAACACAAGCCAGCAAAAACACAAAACCTACACACAAATCTAGGCCTAAACATCACAATATTATGTTTTCAGTGATTGATCTTTGTCCTTTTCTACCACAGTCTTAAGCCACTGCGGAATGGATTCTGTGGCGCTTTCTTCAGCAGGAATCAACAGTCTCATTTTTGTTATTGGTCTTAACAGTTCACGATTCTTTAATGGTAATCGGGCTTTGCGGACGTAACCCCTTTTATCGGGGTAAACTTCAATTACACGTCCGAGTTCCATGTCATTTGTCATAGAAACAGTGGATAGCATAACAACATCATTAACGCACAGATTTCGTTTTTCTCGAAACCACTTGGTTCGATCGGCGATATTGTGTAGATATTCATTAATCCATCGCTCTCGCGCTTTACTAATGAGAAACTTGGTACGCTTGTATGTGTTCAGCAGATATTGGTCCCTTTTATCAGGTTGTGGCGATAACAAAGATACGTTGGCATCAGGTAAGAGCAAATCGTTCGGTGTCAATGGCCGCTCTTCTACATCAAGAAATGTGACTGGGAACAGGGGTCATGAATTAATGATCGCTTCTATTTCAGTCAACACCGTGTGAAGGACGTCCTCGTTGTAGATAGGACCAGGGTTCAAAATACTCAGGACTCTACGAATAGATCTTACCATCCGTTCCCATACGCCGCCATGATGGCTTGCGGCTGGTACATTGAACGACCATTCAATTCCTTTATTGCTCATGTGCTCGTGTACACGATCCTGATCAAACTTCAAGAATTCATCTCGTAAAATTTTCTCTGCCCCAACGAAGTTGGTACCGTTATCAGAGTAAAGATGCTTGACACTTCTTCGTCTGGAAATAAACCGACGTAAAGCATTTAAAAAACCATCCGTAGTCAAATCTAAAGCAAGCTCTATGTGGACAGCCCTTGTGGTTAAACAAGTAAACACACAACAATAACGTTTGACCTTACTTCTACTTTGCTTTATCATAAAAGGCCCACAATAATCTACTCCCGTGTGAGTAAATGGTGGTTCGTAAATTTGCAATCTGGCGGCTGGTAATTCTGCCATGATTTGATTCAAAGGTTTAGCGTTCAACTTGCGGCACACCAAACATTCTCCGATGGCGCTTCGGATTGAGGAGCATCCCTTCTGGATCCAGAATCTCTGCCTTAAAGTAGAAAAAGTATGATTAATACCACCGTGACCACAATCACGATGAGCTTGTAAAATTATTAACTTAGTCAAATGAGTTTTTGCTGGTAAAAGCAACGGATGTCTTGCACAAAATGCCACAGGAGCATTTGCCAGACGGCCTACCATTACTATGGCGTGATTCAGCATCTTAGGAGGTTCTTTCAACAAAGCATTAGGGCAATTAGAGTTGGTCAGTGTCCTTTCTTTTTCCAACGCTTTGTACAGCACAGACAAATTTTTCTTTTGATCAAACCTGATAAGTGATCTTTCGGCTAACTCCAACTCCCTGATAGTAGGGTGATTCAACAACTTGAACTGTTCTCCCTTGCTTTTGGCCGATAGAAACTGTCCGAATCTAAGGAGCCACACCGTTGCCTTCTTTAATCGATAAAGTGAGGAAAAGTGATTGATTAATTGTATCACGGGGGAGTCCTCACTGGCACATGCCATCACCAAGGAAACACTCAATGGCTTCAGCTCAATCGAATCAATATCTTTGTGTTCTTCACCATCAGTTTCGCTCACTAAAATGGCATTCTGCGATGGCCACTTTTCTTCTGGCAGTTTCAGAAAATCAGGACCTTTTAACCACTTGCCCGATTTCACAAACTTGGTGGCCCTCATCTCTTTTGTCACTTCATCAGCTGGATTGTCACCGGAAGGAACATATTTCCAGTCATTATTGGGATCACTTCCACGTTCAATTTCAGCAAGGCGGTTGGACACAAACACAGAAAATCGCCGCTTGCGGTTTCTTATTGAAAGCAAAACCGACGTTGAATCTGACCAGAAATATGATTGTGTAATAGCAAGATTAAGTTCACCTTTGATCAAAGCATTCAATTTCACGGCAACCACAGCAGCCAGCAATTCTAGCTGAGGAACTGTTCTTCTATCTTTAGCCAAATACCCTTTTCCCATGAGAAAAGAGCAACAAATACTGCCATTTCCGTGAACAGTTTGCAAATAAGATACAGCGCCATAAGCCATCTGAGAAGCGTCTGCAAAATGATGCAGTTTACAAATTACTGGTTCACTATCTGCAGACATTACGCATCTACTAATTGAAAGATCTTTTAGCGCGAGAAACGAATTCATCCATTTTTGCCATTGCTCCTTTATTTCTTGGGAAACTTCTTCATCCCACTCTTGGTCTTTAAGATCTCTTAACCACTGTTTTGGCTGAGTTAACAGTGGTGCTACAAATCCAAGGGGGTCGAAAATGGATGATAACAACGATAATAATCCTCGTCTAGTAAACGGTTTCTGGCTCAATTGAACTTCAACGACAAATTGGTCTGACTTAACATTCCAGTGAATCCCTAACACTTGTTCTCGGCGCTCACTAGAAACAGAAACTGACTTGTCAAATTTTGCGCATGCATCTGTCGGAAAATCTTCCAGTGCTTTTGGTGTGTTTGTAATCCACTTGGTCAGGACAAACCCAACTTTAGACAGCATTTGGGCGACTTCTCGTGCGGTCGATCTGCCTTCTTCGAGAGTTGCGGCTGAGAAAAGAAAATCGTCAACGTAAAAATTCCTTTGAACTGCTTTCACAGCCCTTGCTGAATATTGGTCCTTGAATAACTCTGCAGTGTGTCTCAAGGCAAACGACGCACAACTTGGCGATGATTTAGATCCAAAGAGATGAACTGTCATCCGGCAGACGTCAGGCTGCTTAGTAAAGTCACATTCTTTCCACCACAAAAACTTCAAAGCGTTCTTATCTTCGTTGTTCACTTTAACTTGATGAAACATGGACCGTATATCAGCTACAAGTGCAACTGGACCTTCTCGGAATCTTGTCAAAACCCCGACTAGCAAATTTGTTAAGTCAGGTCCTTGAATCAATGAATTATTTAATGACACTCCTTTTACTTCCGCAGCACAATCAAAAACTATTCTTAGTTTTTCAGGCTTCTTGGGATTGATCACGTGGTGATGAGGAAGGAACAATGAACGTTCTGAATCCTGCAACTCGTTTGCTGGAACCACTTCGGCATATCCTTCAAAAAAATACGATTGCATAACTTCCGCATATTTTTTGCGGAGACTTTCATCCTTAACCAATCGTCTTTTCAAATGCATTAGTTGCATATCCGCCATTTTTCGACTTTCTGGTAAAACAACTTTTTCTGCCTTCCATAGCAAGGGTAGTTGAAGATGACCATCAACTAATTTCACTGATCTTTTCATCTTATCATAAGCTTCGCGGTCTTCTCGAGAGTTCTTTGTGGTTAGGCCACAGTCAATCTCACTTACATTTGGGTCTTTTAATGGAGGTCCATCATAAATCTGTTCAATTTTGATGTTCAAAACTTTTGAAATCGCTCTGTCATCATTTTCACACAGGAAATGAGAATTGGGTCCGTAGATAATCCATCCAAGCAGCGTCTTCACCGCATCTGGGCCGTCCTCTGGTCCTGGAAGACAATCCAAAGGTGTCATTGCTGTTTTATGATTTGTACCAATTAACAAGCCCACAGACTTATCGTCTAACTGCGGCAGATCTAAATTCCTAAGATGACTCCACGAGTTTAGCATGCTTGGCTCCATAACCGAGCATTTTTCTACTGGCAAAGTTTTTACCACAAATACTTTACTTAAACTAATTTGCGTTTCTGAATCATAAGCTTGCAAAAGGATATCAACAATTTTTCCTTTAACCACTGTAGACTTATTTTCTTGACTCATCGTCTTAATTTCCATTGAGCATTCTGGACCATTAGTACCCAACGAGTCAGCCAATTTTGACGAGCAGAAAGTTTGTTGCGATCCTGTGTCGAGTAGAGCATAAGTGGTTAAGGTCTTGTTGCCACTCTTCACTTTCACCGGTAGAACAGGAAGATAAGGTAGTCTTCCTTTCTCTTCTTTACTACTGCAGATAGAGTGCAAAACAGCTGGCCTTGTTTCCCCTTCAGAGTCCTTTAAAGGCATGTGCAACAACGAGTGATGGTTGGTCTTTTTGCATCCATCTACGGAACAACCTTCTTTAGCAGAGCACGATCCAATCATGTGACCCGTATTTTAAGCAACGAAAACATAATCCCTTTCTTTTAACCAAGTCGAGGCGTCTAAAGTAATTCAACTTTAGAAACTTGTCGCATCGACTAATATGGTGGGGTTCTTTACACAACTTACAGTTTGCAGTTGATGATTTTTCGTGTGTTTTTTCGTTGCTCACTATATTTGTATTCGAGATCACATAACGTTTTAATTTCAGATCTCCTTTACCCGTAGCTGCAGGCCACCGACAACTGCTGAAGACCGAACTTGCCATGTCAGCTTCTCGGCGGATAAAGGCAGCCAGATCTCGAAACGTCACTTCTTTTTTCGTTTCCTCTATCATTGAAAAGGACCACTGCAACCAATCATCTTGCAGCTTTTCTGGTAGTTTTTCAACAATTCCTTTTAACGTTCCAAGAGAATTTAGACTGGTGAAGTGCTCAATCCCTTCAAGTTGAACAAGGGCTTTGTCCATGATCCTTGCGAAGTCTCTCAAACTAACGCTATCTCTGTTCTTAATTCTTGGATATGCCATTAGCTTTTCTTCACAACGACTCGCTACAATCAATGGTCTACCGTAATAATGATACAGTTTTTCCCACGCTCGTTCGAAACCATATGCTGTACCCACGTAATGATCAATCAAACTCCTTACTTCCGAATTACAATACTGAATCAAGTAGGTTAGACGGGCACTATCGGAAGTAATTCTGCTCGTTATATGAGCTTGGAAAGTGGCGGCAAAGGCATTGTAATTCAAGGGATCACCATCAAAATCCGGAATCACCGGACGTGGAGGGGGATAATCCACATTCACCGGAAAAGGGTATTCACATTTGACTCGAGTTTGATTAACGGGGTCTTCTAATTCGGGAATAGTTTTAACCACGCGATGTTGACTAAATTGTTGGTTACTATCTGGTTGTGGTAGCGCATCGTTTTGCTGGAAAACCCCAAGAACCTCGGGCTGATTGAATCTAACGTTCACCCTTGAGACTAAAGGATCTGCTTCCTGCTTACTTGGTCCAGCCAACATCTTATCTTGGCATGAGCTTTGTATGCAAGATCCTTTTGAATGTACTGATGCATTCTTTCTACTCGAAGTTTCATCCCAAGCTTTAACTCGCGCTTCCGCCAAATCTATATCCCTTTCCAGATTTTTTATAGCAAGTTTCTTTCTTATTTCTTCTGCTTTTGATTCTGCTTCTCTTTGCACAGCTTCAAGAGCCCTACGAGCTGCTCTTTCATCGCGCTGCTGGCTTTGCTCAATCAACTTTGCTTGACGAGCTACCATTAGATCAACTTGACTTTTGCGCTTAGAACTCGAACAGCTAGACTGCTTGGAAAACTTTGATGAAGACTGCGTAGATCTAGAAGACATGGCACAGACTCTTTCTTCGACTTTAACAAGGGCTTCAAATTTGAGTTTTATGCAGAGGATATCTTGTCTTGCTACGAAACTATTGTTTCTGAAACTTTTGTTTGTTGCGAATTCTTTCCTTTAAAACGCTTTGGCGACGCCTTATTCGCACCAAACTATGGCTGCTACGACTTGATTGTTGATATAGTATTATTTATTTCTGCAACGCGTCTCGTACTGGCTTCCTCTCTATATCTCCAGACGTTGACTCGAGCAAATGTTATTTAGATATAAACGAAGTTAAAGGATAAATGATTCAAAATAATAACGATACTTGAAATCCAAGAGCGAAAGTTGGGTGGGGAGGACCGTTCAAACACGCGGTGTTACGAGACAGTACAAGACGGTTTCTATAAAAGAAATATACCAAAATCAGTTGCTACCAATATGATTACGTCATACTTAAGGAAAATTAATACGTACCAGAAACAATATTGCGCCAAACTTCTATCAAACAATTATAGCAACACACTTTATTATTACCGACTTCATCTAAATTCAAGTAGAATAGTTAAGTTTCCGACTTCAACTTACTAAACACCTAATCTAATCTACATACAACTGCCAGCTATTTTGGCTTGCTACTGAAATTACAAAACAACAGTACAGTGAAAAAACGAATTTTGCGCTGTGCTTGAACGGTCACGTGATCGTGTGATCAACAAGAGGCAGCAATTTTAACGTAAAGACGGCTTACAGAAAATGTGGCGGTAACGACAGAATAAATATCTAACACTTCTCAATATACAAGAAGTGAAAACTTGAAAGGCATTTAAGCTTGTTGGAGATAATTTTTTGTAAGCCATAAAAAAGAAAATGACACTGGGCTGGTGAAAAATATAATGACAGCATTTCAAAATCTCTGCAACCGAATGTTGCTAAAGCAACATTTCCTGCATTATCGTCTCAATTTGTTTCCATCTTAATTGGGTGCTGTTGGTGAGCAATTTCATGAGAACGCAGTGATTGTAGCAACACGTTGCTAGAGGAAGTGTAATACTTCTATTGTGGGAGACAAATATCGGTATCTCCAAAGAGAAAGTCACATAATGTACCAAACTCCAGAGACGCTTAAACACACCAAGACAAACTATTTGAAAAGTTGTGCACTTTTTAGCTAAGTTTGTACATTTGCTCTTTCCGTACGAGTTAGCATAATAAGTTATTGGTAAAAATTTGAATAAAATTTTATGAAAATTTTTGTTATTGGGTATGAAATATTGGTATTTCAAAAATCTAGCGTAATAAAAAAAACTGAAACCAGATTTAAAATCAGCATCAAAATTTCTCCAAAGATCTTTGCCCATACTATACCCTTGGTTACTTAAAATAAGATATTTTGCTGTTTATTGTTTTGCAATGCTTTTGCATTCTTACCCTGCCAAAAAAGATTGAAGAATGCTGAAACGTAGAATTAGCCTTAGTGTCACGTAAGATTGCTATACCACATTAGAAATATCAGCAAGATCCATTCTCTACGACAAAGCACATACCAATTACCAATGTTAAAACACATAAAGCAAATAAATAACTTTTCAAGTTTGATGTAACATAGTGCATCAGTGTGTTAAAACAAGCATTCATATGTATTGTAGCACATTGCTTTGAAATACAGAAATTTATCTTTTACGAATAGCAACCTATATTAACCGCTGCAAAATGCGGCGCATTTCGATGTATTTCAAACATAGGAGATATGCTTTTCACAAAAAATTTTACATTACCTGGCTGGTCGTAATTCGCCCACCAATGCTTTAACCTATAGGATTTGTTGCTACTTGTTGGTCCATCTTTCTAGATGTGACTCAATCCAAGCTAAGAAAATAGAAATCCAGCCGTCTCAAAGTACAACCACCATCAATAGCATCAGTGGTGCGTGTTTGTGATCTTGCTGTTGCTTGACGGCCATCTTGCTTGTTTTGAAATAAAATAAAATGAAATGAATGATACGTCTAAATTGCACAATGATGTTGTCGGTTTGCGAGTCAGCTACCGTACGTATTGCTGCTACAAATGCAAGTCATTGTTTGAATCCGGAAGGTGGAAGTGATTGCAAACTACCTCCCCATTTGCCACCTACAACATAGGCATTACGCTCTGAGCACTGAAGTCACAATGCAACATTGATGACGATTGACGTTCATCTCATCACACTACCACACTTCCTCCAATCTATCTTTTATAAATTAAAAAAAACAAAATTGAACCAGTTTGTGTTTGGAATCATTATGGCCACGTTTTGAAGTAGCAAACGGAGCTGAGTTTGCCGTACTTCAAAACTGTATTTGCAAGCAATCGTAATTGCTTTGTTTCAAGTCATTGGCAATAAAAGTTGAATTTATCATATGAGTAAAATTTAGGTAGTAGGACAGTAGAACCAATAACATCAACAACTATTGAAACAACAACGAGTGAATTGTTTCGGAAAATCAACCTTGTCAAAGGTAATTATATGTGCCTGAGAAACTGAGGGTATGTGCGTGTTTTTATAGGTTAACGCGCTAATGGCAACGCATGCAACGCGGGATGTTTCAAAACATTCCATGTCATTTTGCTATCTATGCCATTTCTCGCCTAAATGGCTTTAAATTTGCAGAGCAGACGTAGAGACAAAATCTAGTGTTAAATGTTTGATATGTTAAACTATTAAGATGCATAAATTTTTGACTGAAAAATTATTTATATTGTGTTTAAGTAGCACTCACTACAAGAGAAAATGCGTTTTTGCGTATTGGAGTATGCTCAAGTAAAGTCGAACGAGAATGTGCAGCTAGCATTTGTGAAAGAGTTCTCCAAAAAGTTGCCAACAGCAAAGCAAATTTGGAGCTGGCAGAAAATTCATAAGACAAAGACTGTGTGTGCAGAGCAGAAGGATCTGGACGACCAGCAACAGCGGAAGAGAAGGTCGAGCGGGTTTGCCCAAAAATCTTGAGAAGCCCCGAATAGTCCACAAGAAGAAGAAACCTAAAAACCATGATTCTTACAACGACGATTAGGTGCGTTCTAAGGAAAAGTTTGGTAATGTAACCTACAAGCTGCAGCTCATTCAGGCCACAACGGCAGATGACCAGCGAAGGCGCAAGCAATTCTATGTTGATGTGCAAGAGAACTTGAAGAAAACGATTTTAATGAACGTCTTGGGTTCAGTGATGAGGCCATTTTTCATACGAGAGGCAAACTAAACAGGAATAATATTTGCGTTTAGCAAAGAAAATTCCCAGGCCACTATTGGGTATGAGAGGGACTCATCAAAACGGACTTGTTCTGTGCCATCTTCAAGCCATGTTTATGGCTCATTTTTCTTTGAGCAAAGTGTGACGGGAAATGTTTACTTGCAGATGCTTTAGAGCTGGCTTATGGATTAGTTTATTGCAATAAACATTAAAATTCTATAAAGGACGGTGTTTCACCAAAGTGGATGCTCCCTGTAGGGGCTTATCTCACTGACCATTTGCCGCAGAGATGAATCGGGCTAGCTAGTTGTGAAGACAATGTGCTGCTGAAATGGCCTTTACGTTCATCTGACCTGATCCCGGCGATTTTTTCTCTAGGAATATGTAAAGGCCTTGGTCTAAGTTCCCCCTCTTCCTGCAAAAGTAAAGAAGCTCAAACGAAGGATTACCACCGCACTGGAGACTGTTGCTCAAGACATGCAGCAGCGTGTTTGGAAAGAGCTAGACTACACACTTGCTGTAAGCAGTGTCACTGGCATTGCGCATATTGAACATTTGTAATATCTTTTATGAAATTCACGTATCTCAAATTAAATTTTAGTGAAATAAATCTTATGTTACTCAACATTAGGCCTGTTTAATTTTATTTGGTTTGACTATGTAGTTTCCTTGTCCTTTACTAATCGAATGGTATCAAACTTTTTTAAGCACTCTGCATTTATTGCTATATATATTACAACATTGCTTACAATTTTATTTTTTAGTTTCTATGGGAAGGTTTCGGACTAATGAATATTTTATTGCACAAATCGCTGGGGGTTCTGATTCGTACAACTCATATACGATCGGGGAAGTTTGCCGTCGAAGAAATATGGAACCAGCTGTTGTACCAAACAAAATTTTCTTACAGTATTTCAACACTTTACTTACAAAAATATGTAAGATCAAGCGTTTATATATAATTTTGAAAAACGTCTTTGGCCAAAAGCATTTCATGACGCTCTCAATACTTAGAGTATTGTGTGCCATGGGGGAAATGAAGTGAACTCATTGTATCCTTGTTGGTTTGTTCATGAATGTGAGTTCATACCTTGTTTGCCAGTCTGAGGTCATACTGGGCTAGCAGGACAAGTAGACTTCTCGGCCCCACCAGCTCTTGGGCACATAAGATAGAAGTATGCTGCGAAATGCTTTCACCAAGGACAAAATCAGCGAACTTGCTGGGTTTTCTCCTCACCATCCCTCTTGCGCTGATTGTAACGTGAATTCTGATTTATGAAGTCTATAAAAGGGCTCGACAAGGAATTGACCGATGCCTAACAACTGCAAAGCATTTGCTGTAACTACTACTTTACCGCGCTAGTGAAGTAACTAGTATTGGTGATTAGTGTAGAACATTGTAAGCAAGACAATAACAACGCTTCGGGAAAAAAAAATAGGCAACAAGACATTATGCAAGACATCACACAACTGTTATTTCTCGGCTGCAACTATCAGACAAAAAAACTGTTCTTCAAAAATTTAAGTCTGTATACCAACACTCGTTATTTACAAAACAACAAGCATTTTGTCAAAAGACTCTGTAAATAATATGACCTCCAACGGAATGAGATGGAAAAGAATGTGTGGTGTTGCGTGTAATCGAAATCACTTGCAATAGTTTGATGCGCATCGCGTAATCTCTAAAACTTGCTGACCAGTGACAAAGTCGCAGCCAATTTTGCCTTTTTTCGTTTGAAAGCTTGCTGAAACAGGTACCGACCAGCACAAACTCATTGCTGTCGTGACCTCTTTGGGAAATTCTGGTTTATAGGTTACAATCTTGTAATCGCTGTGAACTTTGCTCCATGTACCGCCTGAGAGAGTGTGAAGTTGTTTACCAAAACACGTAGAACCTGCATATTGTAATTGAAGAAAAACTTTTACGAGCAACAGTATTATTCGTTCAGACGTGACAGAATACATAACAATTTTTCCTGATGTGTACTTCTTGGTTCGTAAAGAATTACATTATCCTCAAAACTTGCAGATGTTCAAATGATTTTTCAAAACGAGGCTTAAAGATAAGAAATGAGGAACGACCATTGTCGAGGGGTTATTTGATTTTGCTGCAATATTCTGTTTTTTCCACTTAAATTTATTTTTATGTTTTTTTTTGTCAAACAAATATCACAGGAAGTGTGTTAACAAAAAAGTGTGTTTACTCACAAAAAGTGTGTTTATACAGAAGCTATTTCAATTTATGGGATAGTTGCTGCACAAAGACTCTATTGGCGCTGCCTCTATATTTCGCTTTGTGTTGGTAACGTGGATACGACCCGTTCTTCAAAATTGTTCGACGGTCATAACACACAATTATCATTATTGATTTATTTATTTACAATTTCTATTGCACCCGGCGCAATGGTGCAGTGGTTAGAGCGTCTGCTCTGTAAACGATAGATTTTGATTCAATTCTTTTGTCAAATCATATCAAACTCTTTAAAGTGGTATTTACAAATCGCCTCTTGGCGTTCAGCAATTGGAGTAATCTGGAAGGCATAATATGAAACTGTGTTTTCTTTGTCATAATTATAAAATGTGATAGGCCTCATGTAAAGGTCTAATCACGATGCCACGGTTGACGCCTGCAATAACAACTAACTAGAGTATTACATGTCAATACCGGTTTCCATGCACCACGAGCAAAACGTGATAAAAATTGTGTTTGGGCCCTGTGAGCCAATTGCATATAAATTTCTTTTTGTCTTTCCTTGTTTTTCCTCACACGCAAATGCCAGCGCTTCATCTTTTGATGTAGAATCACTTTACTTTAATTAAATCAAAACCAATCTTTAATTTCTGTTGCCCCTCCCTCAATGGACTCAGGTTGTACCAATTCGGCTGCGTGGCTAGGGAAGTAGGATGGATGGTCGCCTCCCAGCACGAACCTTTTAAGAACGCTGTTTTTGGAGCAATATAGTGAAACTTAACAACTAACAAAACTATGTTTTTAAAAAAAATGATTCTTTTGTTTTATATTTTAGTTCAACTAGTGAGCAACTGATTTCTTTCAGCCTTTTCTTCAAAATATTGTCTGTACCAACTATGAATATTTCTTCGCATTTGCTGATCAGTAATTTCCCATAAATAGAAAAAAAAACGTCAGGTTGTTTGTGACATCTGAAATGTAGCGATTAGGTTTTTCCATATCATTGGTATATTCTGCAATGACATCAACCCTACAAGCAAAATATCAACTTTCTCAACTTTTTAAGCATGTAAGGCAGTCTAGCACGACACAAAATCGGTTCATGAAAGCGACGGTTGCAACTTGAATGCCGACGAGGTCGTTGCTTACATGAAAGTGTAACTTTGTGCAAAATCTTAAGTTTGGGTTCAGTGCTCAGAGTCAAAAACCACTAACAACTTCAAATGCTGGATTGCAATTTAAATCGTTTTACAACTTCGTAGTAGCAGATATCGTAAATCTTGAAGCAAAAGTTAAAAACTCGTTATTTTTTAGCAGTAGGTCATTTTTGTTGCAACAGAAATTCTGTTTTAAGCAAACCAGAATTGATTCTACTTTGTTGGATTGCATCGAGAAAGTACGCGCCAAAGAAATTTTGTTTGGACTCATGATTTGCCCTTGGAAAACACTGATGATTACAGTGAATTATGGCTTCACAGCTCAAATGTCCAGGCATCAAACTCTGAGTGCGCCGGACTGATGTACAAAAATGGATCTGCTAAGTTGAATGCGAGTGATTGTGAAAGAGAGTTTGGCATGGCAACACCAGTGGAAGGATTACTGTGTCAGCAAAATAAAGGTAAGATTAAAAATTAAGCCTACTTCAATTTAACAAACAATCAGGTGAAAGCCCTCTTTGCCAACCTCTACACGTCGTTGTTTGTCCATCCTGTGTAATAAAAACACTCAGGTCTCTTTCTTGTTTACTGCTTGTTCTTTCGTTTGGCTGATCATGTGGCCTTTCACTTAATGGTTTATTATGACTTAAGAAAGCTACTTAATTTCAGTCATAAAGGGATTTCTTGTTTTAAATTTGTGTGACCACAATACCAGCAACTCATTGGTGATTTTCAATGGATGAAGGGTCAAAGCAAAATTTTCTGTTTAAATAGTCGCATCCAAAATTTCGGGTGCACACCTATAGACGAGTCAAGGATTCATAAAAGAGGAAAAGCACAAAAGTCACTAATATTTTGGTTTTTGTTGACCTAGCTCAAAGAAGGTGGTTATGGCACAAAGCTCCTCTTTTAATTTGATATTGCCTTTACTTCAATGAAGCTTATTTAGATAAGTTCAAATCCTACTTGAAGTTGGTTTTTACCAATGCGGCTTCACGGTGGGGTAGCAGGTCAAATGCACAAATTAACATCGATGTTACCTATGACCATATGCTGTCTAACGAGCATAAAGTTCTACACTTTATTTATTACACTTGAATTCAAAATTGAACTTTTGATTTGTAGAACGATCTCAGCCTCAATGGTGAGCAGCACAAGATTTTGGCTCTTGCTAGCCAAATTTGCCCGCTTGTTGCTGCTGTTTTCAACTTGTGTACCACTCCTTAAAATATAAAAAACATTTAGCAGCAAAAATAAACTGGCATAAACAACGCCAGGAGTTAGCAGTCTTTTGGCGGCAGCGTCATTTCGGCTCGTCGGAATACGACACAATTCGGTTCCAAATTGCACGCATAGTTTTTTTCGCGCTTATCAACAGTTGACAATCCGACAACGCAAAGCAATGACTTTTTTTTGCAGCGGTTGGTCGATTCAAAGTGTGAATTCATCCTTTAACCACATTGCGGACTATTTTTCAAAGGTCCAACTATTCGTTAAATAAATTTATAGTGTAGCCAAGAAAAAGATTTTTATTTTGTCGACCCCACTCATAAATAGGCTTGTCTCTTCTGAATAAACAAGTGACTCAAATAAAGCACATTTCAATAATAGATTAATCAAAACTGTAGCGACGAGCCATATAAGGCAGTTCGCGGGCCGCATAATATTGCTTCGCGAGCCTTATGCGCCGACCAATGAGATAGACTATCATCGATTTTTGTTACTCCTCTAAGCTGGCTTATATTCTTGATGATTAAAGTAAGGAGACATCTTGCTATGCTATCACTAATGATTGCCACCAACATTCAAAATGTCCATCAAAAAATGTCTCAATTACTAGAGAACAAATATATGATGCTTCTTTAAAACCATGATTTTTTTATTCAAAGAAAAATCGGATGATTACGTAAAACACGGAAAATTTTCGTACTACATTGAAAGTCAATTTTATGCTAAAGATTACAATATTGCCAAAGAAAAATGCACAAAGAAAAGGATGCAACTGGCGATGATTAAAGACAAAGAAACTCTAAACTTCTTAATATCCGAGTTTGACCAAAATCCTTATATTGGTAAATGCTATGAGAACAGATTGAAAGTGATTGTGCTTGCACTTCTTTTGTTTGTTATTCTCTTGGCTTGCAGAAAAAAACGAAGGCATTATATTTACGGCTGCAAACTCTCTAGATTTTTTTTCGAGTTCAAGTTCAAGTTCGCAAAAAAATTGCTTATCCGTGTTCGATTTCCAAATCTTCATTTTTAATTTTTCGAGTTCGAATTCGACAAAAAAAATATTTTCGAATCGAGTTTGCAGCTCTGGTTAAGACCAAGGCCAAGACTCAGTAGCATAAAGATTTGCAAATAAATAGCACCAAAAGAAAAAATCATTATTTTTACAATTTGGAAAATTTATCAAAAAACTGTAGAAAAATGCTGTGGTTATCCATCCTCAGTTTTTATAACATATTTGATACACCTTGGCTCAGAATCTGTTAACATTGGGTACGTTTTTTGTTTTTTTATCGTAATACCAAGATAGCTTCTTAGTTTTTTTAATCCAGGAACAATCTTTTTGCAAGACTCTTTTAAAATTACCCACAAATTTTCACTGTGGTTTAGGTCTGGTTGATTTCTGTGAGGAACTCTTTACATCAATTCTGGCATAGTTTTTTTCTTTAAGTTTGATAAAAATTTCATTTGCATTGACTAAATGCAAGTTGGAGTGGCATTCGTATTTTTTGAAGAGCAAAGCGGACAAACATATTGAGTGATACATTGTCAAAATTTTTGTAAAAAACGCCATTATTTTACGACCTGCAAAAGTGTTTTTACACAATCAGATAAGTAGCCTTCAAAGTAGTTAAAGTGTATTTTAAAAAGTAGACTAAGTACTAAATAGCCTGTTAGGTGCTGAAAGGTACTGTATTAGGCCTATGAGGTACTAATAACTGATTAAGTGAAAAAATATAGTGCAAAATACTGTCGCTTATTTGCGCATAATTTACGCCACAATCGACGCCGAGCTTACTACGCATGATCAAGTTCGGACAGCTCAATACTGATTTGAATGCGCTTAATTGCACAACGCACTTTACAATCTAAATCCCAAAGCTTGATTCACATTGCTGATGACTGTTACATGTATCTCCAGACCGCACTACATTTGCGATTAAGATTTGTCGTCAGAGCGTAAGGAGTGTTTTTATATCCAGAATTCGGCTAGTGATTCTCTATTCCAGGGCTACTCAATTGGCAATCTGCATCCGGACCTCCGGAGTGCTAAATGCGGACCTCAACCATTTCTGGATTTTGGTTGAATTTACAGCAGTTTAAAGTATTAATTGTTTAGTTACGGTTTGTTTCTCAACTACTATAATTTTCATTTGAGGCTCTAGTAGCCAATTGTTTTGTCACCAATATACGTTTGTCCTCAACTACAGTAATAGTATTGTCGAATAAATTCAAACCAACTCATAGTCAACATAGCTGTAACTTTAACATTGTGAGACGGTCAGGACAAGTACAGTGTCGTAAGCTAATGGTAGCATAGACAAGATGGCTGCAAAGGGCTTCCAATGCAGACGGATTTTTGTCATGCATAGCCTTGCAATCGACGCGTTGTGGTTGTGCGTAATCTTCCTATGTAGCATTATGACTTTTTAAGTAATTAGTCTTTTTCATGGTATTTGAAGTTGTCATTTTTGTTTTGTAAACCGTAAGTTTACTAGTAGCCTATTGTTACGTCGTTTCTTGCCCTTCCTAATTTAGTTCACTATTCTTCATATCACTTGCCTTCTTAATCAATGTTTGTTCTATCAGGCAGTAAGCCTTTATTGCTAAGCGCGTTGTTTCCTTCACTGCACGCAGCTCTTGATTTGCTTCGATTGCAATTCTTATCAACACTCTGTGTCGTCAATTGCAGGTTGGCACAACTTATAATGTTAATTACTTGCAGAGCGTAGTGTCCTCAATCACTTGTAAATTAGCTTAATCCTAAAAGAGATAATAATGGCATCTACAAAGAGAAAAAGGTTTGATAATAAAAATCGTGCGTACAAGGAAGAATAGATAGAAAAATATGCTGTTATTCTTTCCACATCCAGCTCAAATTCATGCTGCCTAATTTATAGTCATAATGTTGCCTTAGTAAGAAGCAGTAATCTAAAGCGCCATTATGAAATCAAATATTGTGGATTTGAAAAGAAATATAAGCAAAGAACGAAGAAAGGAAGAAACGAACAAATCTTTTTAAATTACAGTATGAAAAGTCAACCATGGTTCTTGCTAATACCATGACTGCCCAAAAAAGAGCAATCGAATGCTTGGATTTTAGGAAAGCATAAAAGGCCTTCAGTGATGCAGAAATTGTGAGAAATTGTATGATGCAAATGGCCTATACCTTGTTTGATGGCAAGCAAAGAGATGAAATAATCAGTAAAATAAAACAGGTTCCGTCATCAGATTCTTCAGCAATTAGAAGAACAGAACTATTGGCTGAAGATCTTTTACTGCAACTGAATGAAGAAGTGAAAAATGCACCGTGAATTTCATTTGCTATTGACGAGTCCACCAACATTACCGACAATCCTAAACTTTTAATCTTTGTTCGATATTATGATGGAGGTAAAAAAAAATTTATGCAGGATTTGTTAAATGTTACTATTCTTAAAAAATAATCTCAAGGAGAAGATATTTATGCATCTTTGATAAGTATGATGAAGTCGAGAAATTTTGAAATCAAGTCGTTGATGTCACTTACCACAGATGGAGCACCAGCAATGCTTGCTCGAGGGAAAGGACTTGTGGGACGATTAGTTAAAGACAATCCCGATTTGATAACATGCCGCTGCATTATCGACCAACCAGTGCTGTGTGCCAGCCTGGGAGATGAATATCGTGATGTCCTGGAGACTATTATGAAGCTGGTAAACTTTCTTCAAACAACATCCGCACTGCAACATCGTTTACTTCTAAATTCTCTTTCAGAGAGCGATGCAAGTTATACGAAGTTACTCGTGCCCAACAATGTAAGATGGTTAAGTAGAGGAAGAGTGTTGAAGAAATTTTGGTCAATTAGCACGGAGTTAATGACTTTTCTGGAAAATCAAAACAATGCGAAGGCAAAGGTATATTTGGCGTTTGTAAGAGATGGTAAGAAAATGGAAATTTTTGCGTTTTTGAGTGACATGATGTCACATCTTAACGACTTGAATGTAAAATCGCAAGGAGAAAAAAGCACTGTATTTGATTCGATCACTGCAATACGTGCATTTCAAGAAAAAAATTAGAAATTTTCAAACATGATATTTAGAGAAATATTCATTTTCCGACCCTTTTAGAAAACTGTAAAGGTAAAAAAGATGACAGATATGTGTAATTTATTGATAAGTTGACTAATAATTTTGAAATAAGAAGAAAGATTGAGGAAAGAACAGGGTAGCGAGAACAGAACGAAAGTCAGATAGGAGAAGAGAAGTGGCAGACTTGTTGGTGCTGCCGAGACCAGCAAAGAGCGTTCAGAATGGCACAGGCTTCAGCAGAAAAACTTGAACAGGTTGGGCCTGCTGAAAAAGAAAGAGTGGCCTCAGTGCCACAGAGAGAGCAGTTGGCAAGTATGCCGGAGCGCCTTTGCCAAAAGGAAAAGGAACCGAGCCGTCAGTCCAGAGTACCAGATCATGATGGGGGAGAGAGTCAAGGTGGGCGAGAAAGATGTAGATCAGAGCGAAAGCATGGAAAGGAAAGAGTGGAATCCACAATGAAGGAAGGCAGATTCCAAGGAGGTGACGGAGAGCAAGCAAGAAGAGCATCCTTAGGAGAAATACAAAAAACATGAGCGGATGAGTGAACGCAAAAGCTCTACAGAGTCTTGGTTTCTCTCCTAGTCTAGCCAAACCTGAAATGGGAAAGGAGGTTGGGAGACAGAGAGCGTGCTCATAAGATAACAGAGCAAAATGAGTCAAAGTGACTCGTTGGGGAGGTAAAGAAGCCTCGGAGAGAAGAAGTGGGATAGGGGAGGGAGAGAGTCAAGGTGAGACAGCCCAAGACAGCGCGGCTGGCCGCTCCATGAAGACGTTCCAATTTGGTGAAATTGGTAACGCTTAGAAACGGAAACCATCCGGGTGAAGCGTAAGTGAGAGGGGGCCGAAGAAAAGATTTGTACAGAACAGAGAGGGACTCTTTAGAGGGGCCCCATGAGGAAGCACAGATACAGTGTAAGACCTTGAGACGAGAGAAGAACACTTGGCCTTTAGCGAAGATACACGTTTGGAAAAACAAAGAGTGCGGTCAAAGGTGACCCCAAGAAAAGTTGGAGTGGGATTGAAACGGAGGCGGGAGCCGAGTAAGAGAAGGTTGGGCTATAGATTACCTTGGTGGGGATCCACTGAGAAGAAAGAAGGAGGCCTCACATTTGCTCGGATTGAGAGGAAGACACCAGTACTCAGACCAGCGTTCCAGTCGAATCAGAGCTTTTTGTGTGGCCTCTACCACAGTAGATGCCGAGGAGGTGGAAAGACCAAATGGCCAGATTGTCAGCATAACGATAGCAGCTGACGGAAGAAGGCAGATAAGCAGGAAGATCATTGATGAAGAGAGAGAAAGAACAGGACCAAGAACGGATCCTTGCGGGACACCTCGACGGACTCGAAAGGAGCGAGTTTTGTGACTTTGATAAACCACGCAAGCGCGCCTATCAGAAAGGAAAGATTGAGTTCAACGAGCAAAGCAAAGAGGGAGGCCAGCCAAAATGAGTTTGTGAAAAAGGGCGGGATGCCAGATCGTCCAAGACGCCAGGCCGGGCTCTCGGACGATCCTCTCTACTATTGATTTCTCGAAAGTCGAAAGCTTTTGAGAAATCGATGGTAGAGCGGATCGTCCGAGAGCCCGGCCTGGGTTTGTTAAGCCCATCCGAAATGGACTGAGAATGGAACAGAATTTGATTAAGTGTAAAACGTCCAGGTTGGAAACCGGCCTGGCGGGGAGTGAGAATGGAATTAGATTTCAGAAAGAAGGGTAGACGGGATAGAGTGATGCGTTCGAACAGCTTTGAGACCCAGGAAGTGGAAGAGATAGGCCGGAAGAAAGCAGGAGAGTAGAGAGGCTTTTCCATCTCGTGGATGGGAATAATAGAAGATGTCTTCCAGATGGAAGGAAAAGAATGCAGAGACCAGGAGAGATTGAAAATGTGAAGAAGAAAATCCATGCCAGAGCGAGGAAGATGCTTTAGCATTGGATGGACAACGTTGTATGGGCCAGTGGCAGTGGACGAGGAGAGGTTGGAGGCAGCCGCAAGAAGTTCTGCGAGAAGAAAAGAAGAGCAGACGAATGAGAGAGACTTCTCAGGGTACGTGGCTCGGCGAAGCTCAGAGAGGTAGTCTATGGCTCTGCTACTTAGGGCTTTGGCTGAGAAACGGAAAAATGGGATCTGAATTAGGCGGCAGAGACCGAAGCCGATTTCCTGGGAGAGGAACAGCTAGGAGAGGAGGAAGACGAGGAAGGAGATCCAGCGATAGAGCAAAGAAGAGAGTATACAGGTTTTGAGTTTGATTTGGGTGAGAGAGAAGAGCAAGTCGTCTGCCATGCTTCAGTCTTGGCCTTGGCAATGACTGACGAGGCACGTCGAAAAGCGGTGATGTAAACTTGGCGATCTTCATCACTTCTATGAGCGGCAGCGAAAGCCTTGCGTCTTTCACTGACCGCTTTTTCCACTTCAGCGGATCACCAGGCTTAAGAATGGCGTTTGATGCGGTTGAAAGTGATGGAAGAGTTGGCCGCATTTAGTGCCAGAGAGGTAAAGAGAGCAGCAGCAAAGCAAAGAAAAAGAGACGAGTATTCCTCTGCAGAAGGAAAGTGGGAGGCAAAGTCATCCCAGCGAGCTTTCTGAAATTTGAAGGAAATAGACGCTGGTTGGGGCGAAAGACCGAGAGAGAGAGGGACAGATAGAAGAATTGGTAGGTGATCAGAACCCAGGTCGTGAAGCAAATCCTAGGAGCAAGACAGAGCGTGAGAGGAGGGAGCAAAGCAAATGTCAGGGGAGAATCAACTGCCAGAGGAGCGATGGAGAAGGGTGGGTGTGTCAGGGTCGTTGAGGGAGAGGAGATCAGAAAGTATAATCCAGTCGAATACTTGCTCCCCGCGGAGATCGGAGGTACCGTTTGAGTCCCGGAGGGGGTGATGGCAATTGAAATCCCCCAGAATGAGAAGATTTTTGGAGGAGCGATGAATGGAGGAAGAGAAGGAACTGGTTCTGCCATCCGTTTGGGAGGAGCAAATAGAGGGGGCGTGCACATTAAAAAATGACACCGAGGAGGAGTTGTTATGAGAGATGTTGACCGCTACATAATCAGAGTAAGGATCAAGCAAAGAAAGAGAGGAGATGGAAAGTTCAGAGAAGGATAAGCCCTGCTTGACGAAAATGATAACGCCGTCGCTGGCGTGCGTGGCATCAGGAGAGAGAATGCCAGACCGGGAGTGGGTGCCATCAGAATGCAGAGCAGAGAATCCAGGAATCTGGAAAGACGAAGATGAGTTTAGATTGGATTCCTGGACACAAATAATTTCGATAGGATGGGACAAAAGAAAGTGAAGTAGTTCAGTGCTCTTGGCTCAAAGATATCCAGCATTTTATTGAAAAACCCTGAAAGAATCAGGGGAAAGAGGAGGCAGGAGACATGGAAGGACAGCCAGGAGCAAGGGATAGTGATGAGGGGGTAGAGGGAGAAGATACTGAATGGGCCGACGGCGGATAAGAGGTTTGAAGACGAGGGTGGGGCGGGAGTGGAGCATTAGCATGGGAGGGCAGATTCTACAGTGGAGCTATACATGCCGGACGAGGGAGTCATAGTGTTACGCTGAGGGACACGGCAGTGAGACAGCTCCAAGAGTGAGAGCTGCAAAGAGCTCCGAATATGAGAGGGAAAGTTGTGAGCGCCTAAGATGGACCCATTTGAGCAGGTACAGCATAGCACTGACTTGCCCCGCCAGGTCACATTTCCAGCGCACACTGAGCAAGGAAAGATAGAGCCAGGGTTGGGATGAACGTTACCGATCATCAAAAGAAGGAAAAGAATGAAGAGACGAAGACGGGCAAGAGCAGAGCAGGAAAGAAAAGAAAGAAAAAACAGGCAATCAATTTTGAAGAAGTTGTGTGCTGCCCTTCTGCGGTCGTTCAGGGGCAGCATATCGAAAAATGAAGGGGAGTGCCTGGGGTAACAGGGACCCTTGGAAAGGCTAACAGCCATTTCGACCCAACCTAAACGGGGTCGGGGACCGCACCACCACGCTGAGGCGGCTGTTGATTCGTTCAGCTGGTGTAGTAGTTCTTCAGTAATTTTTCCTTGGTAAATTCTTCAGTAAATTTTCATTGGCAGTAATTCGTCAACGGTGCAGTAATTCTTCAGCTTTGCTTATGCTGCTGTCATTTGCCTATTTCGTTTCCATAATGAAAGCATTGGTTGTTCTCAAAATTACGGTAGTCCACTTGTGACATAAAAATGGTTGCGGTTTTTCGTAACTGGGAAATGATTGTGCGATAATGCGCGCTTGATTATAATGGCTTTTCGCTACAGATGTTCATCTATGACGTCATCGCCCACAAAACCGCGGATTCACAAAAATCGTGTTTTCAGCCTCATTTACCACTTTCCCCTAGCTCGTATTGCATTAAAGTTAAAAATAACGTAATAGAACTACGTTTTGTCTTAAAATTCCTAAAAAAAAGGTGTCAAAATTTTCGTGTCAATTGACCTTTAATAGTTTGAGTTATAATTAGATGTTTTCCTTTTTTTAGTTTGTCGTTAGTTGTTGTATTCATTTAATTACTTGTTTAAGAATGTGGCTCGTAAAGCAACTCAGTAGGTAAATCCGGGAAACGAATTGTAGCCCAAATATTTCAAATCGCTCGTTTAGTCATTCGACATGAAGTCTGGTTCGTTGGCTGGCTTGTATTATTAACGGTTTTTGTAGCATCGCAAACTCATCGTTGATACATCTGAGCTCCCCCTGACTGCATGTTGATCACTGTCAGCTTTTTTAGAGACACGATGAATAATTTCTGAATCAATCAATCTGCGAGCGCGTTGCTAAAGAGGGCTAAAAAGTCTTGTAAGAGCTGGGTTAGAAATGAACTGGACCGTCAACTACCCCAGCCAGTATATCTTACAAATAGAATTACTAAACAGATTTTTTCTTTAAGTACTTTCCGGTTTGTTGCTCACTCTGAAACTTGAGATTTTTAAAAGAACATGCCATAAATTAGAAGATATTTGCGTATCAATCTGCATCGTTACACTGAGTCATGCAGAAGAAAGATATCTGGATATTCTTTCGTCCAACAACATTAAATTTTTGAGGTTTGGTTTTCTCCAAAAAAAAGAGATAAACTGTTAACAAACTTCCAGACCTGCAGCAATCAGTCGTACTGCTGCTTCAAACCATCAACGTTCTGGTAGCCAGACCTAACATTTAACAACCAGGAGAAATCGTAATTATTGACGAATTTTTTTCAGGGCCCGACTACAATTTCTTTATTGGTCTGCAAAGAGTTTCATCTGATAGATATGGTTTCGAATGGGTGGACGGTACGCAGTTGGGTTTCGACTATGAAAAAATAATCTGGGAACCTGATGAACCCACTCCTCGACATAGTAAAAACACGGATTGTGTAATCATTTCAAGAAAAAGCAATCTCATAACAACAACAAAATGCGCTCGGATCGGATATTTCATTTGTCAACGCTTTGTGGGTAAGTTTAACGTTTTGCAAGCTAACTGCTACAAAGTACTCTGCGAAGCATTGATACCTATTTAACACTAGGACTACCGTCATTTCAACCTATCTACATGCATAATTACCGAGTCAAAATGACAGTTTGCTTGATTATAAAAAATACTTAATAACTAGGCATTATTTTGTGTCATAAGTTTCTTTTAACTGTTGAGTTATAGTAAGTGATAGTTTAACAAATTGTAAGCTACATTATGTCTTGGAATAAACTGCATAGGTCCTAATCTGGGAAATCAATGGTAGACCTTTAATTTTTTTTTAGTTGCGTTGCTGTTAATACGTTTAGAGCTTGTAATCTGTCTCTCGATTTTGAAGAAAATTTGATGCATTTCAATTTTGCTTCGTTCTTAGCAACTAATTCAAATCAAATTCCGCTGCGTTAGATGTAAAATGCCTAATAGCTATCACCTAGCGCTTGCGTTGTAGTAGCCTACTTGCATCATTACTATCACTGTCTCACTGCCAAAGTCCACAAATTTACATAATGTTGAATCAGTTTTCTGCACATTATTAATTGCAGTTTCTGAATTTGATTCATTTGAAAACAAACCTTCACCATGTAAATCAAACCGTGTCTAATTATGCCAGCCCCTGATCAAAGCGTAAGATAAAAACGTAAGCGTAATACTTACTTTTGCATGAATAGAGCAGCAACAGCATTCTGTTTCAAAGAAAGGTTGAAGACCTGTGTTTCTTTTGGAAATCAATATTTTCCGAGTGGCGTTTTTCTATCTGCTCTGAATAAAGGTGAAAACCTTTTTATCGGAAACATACTTTTCAAAAGTGAGTGTTTTGCCCAGCTTTGAAATTTCAATTACAAGGCTGAAAACAGTGTGGAGACTTCAACCATTAGTCCCGGAATTTTACCCCTATGTCGACAAACATATTTATCTTACGCACTGATACTTAAACTTGTACCTTTAGTGCAGTTGTTGTTGCAAGATTGTTTCAATAGGGGGTGGTTGAAATTCGGTCTGCACAAAATCGATCTGCACAAGGTTGCATTCGGTGGTAACTTTTAAGCTGTGGTCTTGGAACAGCGTAATTAATCTTTTACACCTAGGTTCTGAGCATAGGCCAGAAGCATTATCGAGAATGGCTAGACCGTCGTCTCTATATAAGCCGATGTTGTTCTTTCTTAGAAGCTGAGAAAGATAGCGTAGGAAGAATAGACCAACCTATTCGCAAATTTCGGCTCCGTCGTAGGAACTCATGGTAACGTCAAAAAGCGAGCCATTGTTCTTTATCTAGGCACCGCCCTTGCTGAAAAGGAGAGATTTTCTGCAGTGGTAGATAACTGCGATAGAGTCGTCGTCAATGTCGATATGCTGCTTGATAAAGAGAATGGTATCAGAAAGCAGCTTTTCTTCTGTCCCATGATTAATTACGCTGTTCCAAGATCACAGCTCAAAAGTTACCACCGAATGCAACCTTGTGCAGACCGATTTTCTCGATGTCACCTTCAATCTCAAGTCAAGGAAATATTGGCTTTTCTGTAAGCCAAATAACCAACCATTGTATATACACTCGTAATTCAACCACTCAACAGTCATCTAAAAACAACTGCCATCTATGCTCCACAACCGCCCGGAGCACTCTCCTCACACAAACCATTTTTTTCGCCGTGCTGCCCCCTGAACGATCGCAGAATGGCAGCACGCAGTCTTTTTGAAATTGGTCGCCCTTTTTCTGTCTTGCCTATCTTCTTATTCTTCTCCTTCTCTTGATGAGCCCCTACCTTCATTGTAACCCTGGCCCCGTCTTTCCCTGTTCAGTGTGCACTGAAAACGTTACCTGTAGGGGTAGGTCGGTGCAATGCTGCACCTGCTCCAAATAAGTCCATTTAAGGTGCTCACGTCTTTCTTTCTCTAGATTCAAAACTCTAGGTAACTCTCACTCCTGGAAATGCCCTTCCTGCTGCGTGACTGTTTCTTCTGGAGACCTCACTCTTACCAACACTGTGACTTCCTTCTCGAACTCCTCCAGCTTGTATACCACCACTGTGCTACTTGACCTATCTGGCCTCCCCTGTGCTAATGCAACTCTCCCGCTCCACGCTCGTCTTCAAACCTTTTATCCCTCTTCTGCCCACTTTGTATCTTTCCCTCTGTATCCTCATCACCGCCTCATGCTCCTGACTGTTTTTCTATAAATCCCCTGCCTCCCTCAGGGTTCTACAATGAAATGCTTGGGATCTCCGAGCCAGGAGCACTGAACTATGACACTTTCGTCTCATTCTGTTGACCTTATTTGTATCCAGGAATCTAACCTTCACTCATTTTCCTCTTTCCGAATCCCTCGATTTTCTGATTTGCAATCAGATTGTACCCACTCTCTGTCTGGAAATCCTTCTCCAGATTGTACGCACATTAGCGGCGTCATCATTTTCGTCAGGTAGGGCTTATTCTTCTCTCAACTTTCTACATCCTCTCTTTCTTTGCTTGACCCCAACTCTGATTATGTAGGGGTCAATATCTCACTAAACAACTCCTCCTTGCTTTCATTCCTCAATGTTTATGCTCCCCCTATTTGTTTACGCTTTTCTCCGATGGATAGCAAAACCGACTTCATTTCTTCCTCCATTCTTCCCTCCTCCAGAAATCTCTTCATTCTGGGGTATTTTAATTGTCATTAACCCCTCTGGGACTCAAAAGGTACTTCCAATCCTCGGGGGAGAAAGTATTCAAACGTATCATCTCTTCTGACCTCCTTCTCCTCAATAACCCTGACATACCTACTCTTCTCCATCGATTCTCTGCCAGTGGCTCCTCCCCTGACATTTCCTTTGCTCCTTCCTCTCTCGCCCTGTCTTGCTCCTGGGAGGTGCTTAAATACCTGGATTCTGATCACCTACCAATTCTTCTAACCGTCCTTCTTTCTACAGTCTTCCACCCGAACGAACGAACGTACTTTTTTCTTCAGTTTTCAGAAAGCTCGCTGGGATGACTTTGCGCCGTACTTCGACTCTTACTGTCCTTCTGCAGAGGAATACTCGCCTCTTTCTTCTGCTGCTGCTTTCTTTACCTCTCTGGCACTGAATGCGGCCAAATCTTCCTTTCCTTTCGGCCCCATCTAATTGCCATTCTATAGCCTGGTGGTTCGCTGAAGTGGAAGGTGCGGTTAGTGAAAGACGAAAGACTTTCGCCGTCACTCATAGAAGTGATAAAGATCGCCAGGCTTACATCTCCGCTTTTCCACTTGCTTCATCTGTCATCGGCAAGGCCAAGACTGAGGCATGGCAGACGACTTGCTCTTCCCTCTTACCTAAATCTGTGTACTCTCTCCTTCGCTCTGTGGCTGGATCTTCTTTCTCCTCTCCCAGGAAATCGGCTTTGATCTTTGCCGATTATCAGAGATCCCACTTTTCTATCTCTAATGACTAGACTCTCCCCGTTTCTCAGACAAAGACCCTGCGTAGCAGAGCCATAGGCTACCAATCTCCGCCAAGCCACGTGCCCTAAGGAGTCACACTTGCCTTTTTGCGTCCATTTTTTCCCTGCTAAACTTCTTGCTGCTGCGACAAACCTCTCCTCGTTCTCTGCCACTGGCCCATACAACGTTGCCTATCCAATGCTAAAGCATCTTCCTCGCTCTGGCATGGATTTTCTCCTTCACATTTTCAATCTTTCCCGGTCTCAGTATTCCTTTTCTTCCATCTGGAAGACATCTTCTATTATTCCCATACACAAGACGGGAAAAGCCTCTCTACTCTCCTGCTTTCTTCCGGCCTATCTCTTCCACTTCCTGCGTCTCAAAGCTTTTCGAACGCATCACTCTATCCCATCTACCCTTCTTTCTGGAATCTAATTCCATTTTTTCTCCCCATCAGACCGGTTTCCAACCTGGACGGTCTGCACTCGATCAAATTCTGTTCCATTCTTAGTCCATTTCGGATGGGCTTAACAAACCCAGGCCGGGCTCTCGGACGATCCGCTCTACCATCGATTTCTCGAAAGCTTTCGACCCTATCTAGCATCCCGCCCTTTTTCACAAACTCATTTTGGCTAGCCTCCCTCCTTACTTTGCTTGTTGGACTCTGTTACGTCATAAATCGTTTTCGTTGGAATTGCATTTCGATGTGTGCGAGTTTTGAGCTTGTGACCCTTTTGCTTTGAAATTTTGCGTAGTTGATCTGTCCGATAAGGTCAAATACCTAATTAGCGTATTCTCGTTTGTGTGTGTTTTTAATTATCGTAACCGCAGGGCTATGCTTTGTTCTGCCGCATTGTTTTTTTTTAGCTAAGCTTGTTAACAGAATTCAATTCCTCTACATTGCTCTAAGTCTAATTGATTGATATCAGTTGAAATTTCTACTCAAACCTTTCATCATTGCATTGTTTACCATAGTAGCAACAGCAGCAGCAGCAACTAAAGTTCGTTAGTGTAAGGCAATATCAATTATCAAATCAACTAGCATCTTATATTGTACCATTTTTCAGCTGTAAGAATTTGTAATTAAATTAATAAAAGTTGTTGGATGTTCTGTCGAAAAACAAGTTGGTAAGTTTCGCATGTCAGTCATTTACGCAAGTAACATTATATTGTATCTGTCGCTTTTGTTACAGAAACCAGTTTGCTGTAAATTTGTGGCATCTATTTCATTTAGTTCATTGATTTCTTCTCGAATTTTCATTGAATAAACTGTGTTTCAACGACGACATCTCGTCCTTCTCTTGTTCGCCGCAGCGTGAGGCAGACACGCGTGTTGCGACGTAACAAACTCAATCTTTCCTTTCTGATAGGCGCGCTTACATGGTTTATCAAAGTCACAAAACTCGCTCCTTTCGAGTCCGTCGAGGTGTTCCGCAAGGATCCGTTCTTGGTCCTGTTCTTTCTCTCTCTTCATCAATGATCTTCCTGCTTATCTGCCTTCTTCCGTCAGCTGCTATCGTTATGCTGACAATCTGGCCATTTGGTCTTTCCACCTCCTCGGCATCTACTGTGGTAGAGGCCACACAAAAAGCTCTGATTCGACTGGAACGCTGGTCTGAGTACTGGTGTCTTCCTCTCAATCCAAGCAAATGTGAGGCCTCCTTCTTTCTTCTCAGTGGATCCCCACCAAGGTAATCTATAGCCCAACCTTCTCTTACTCGGCTCCTGCCTCCGTTTCAATCCCACTCCAACTTTTCTTGGGGTCACCTTCGACCGCACTCTTTGTTTTTCCAAACGTGTATCTTCGCTGAAAGCCAAGTTCTTCTCTCGTCTCAAGGTCTTACACTGTATCTGTGCTTCCTCATGGGGCCCCTCTAAAGAGTCCCTCTCTGTTCTGTACAAATCTTTTCTTCGGCCCCCTCTCACTTACGCTTCACCCGGATGGTTTCCGTTTCTAAGCGTTACCAATTTCACCAAATTGGAACGTCTTCATGGAGCGGCCAGCCGCGCTGTCTTGGGCTGTCTCACCTTGACTCTCTCCCTCCTCATGATCTGGTGCTCTGCACAGACGGCTCCGTTCCTTTTCCTTTTGTCAAAGACGGCTCCGGTGTACTTGTAAACTTTTCGGCAGGCCCTCTATGTTTCAGTTTTTCCACTGAAGTCTGCGCCATTTAGCAAGCTCTCTGCTGGTTTCGGCCGCACCAACAAGTCTGGCTCTCCTCTTCTCTTCTGCTCCTCTCTGATTCGTTCTGTCCTTGCCACTTTGTCTTCTTCTCTGTTTTTCCTTTTGTCTCAATCTCTCTGGCAGATCTGGCAGGAAATTTCTTCTCTCTCCTCCTGTTCTATTATGCTACAATGGGTCACCGGACATTCGTTTCTCCTGGGAAATGACGCGGCTGATAAGCTGGTCAGACGGCGAGCGCTACTTGGGCCCTCTGCAATCCCTTATTGTCTTTCTCTTCTTATCTATCGTATCCACTTTTCTCTTTTCTCGCACTTGAGGCGTACTGTCTTAACGAAATTCTTCGACACACAGGTTTCCTCCATCTCCATTGAGGAAGCTCTTATTTCTTTAGAATTGGCAGAATCAAGAATCCATCTTGCAGCGCCTATGTACACCCGTATTAGGACATCTTTTCTCTCATGCTTGAATGTCCAGCTACGGACTATTTGCGCCGCTCGCTCTTTGGCGACGCTCTATCTCTCTACAACCTCTGGTCCAGATCCTGGGTAGTTGCCCGGCTTCTGGGGCACCATGGTCTTCCGTCATGTCCTCATCCTTCGAAAGGGTAAGGGATCGGAAAACAACAACACCGCTTTGGGCTTTCATTAAGCATCACCAGGCGGAACTACGTTTGAATCCGATACCTTCTGTTCTGTTAACCTCCTCCAAACCATTGCTTCATCGGATTCCCGTTAGTCACATGGAGAATTTCTACTGTCAGGCTTAATACAACGAAGAGTTGAAATCAACTTCGTTCTGATTACAAAGCGAAAACCTTCACGAAATGCAATAAATGATACACCTTAGCCGGCTAAATTAACGCCGATCGAAAATGGTTTGTGATATGCACACCGACAATCCCGGTTAATTAACGCAAATTTAAATCGTTTTTACTGTAATCTAGCTGTACTAGAGTAGGAAAAATCCGATAAGTTGACACAGTGGGTAATTAGTTGATACCGTCGAAATATTTTCTTTCTTGATGCTCTAACAAATCCACGTTTACTGTATTATGTAACTGGCCCTTTAACTATCTCAAAAGTGACCTTAAGTTTCGTAGACAAAGATTGCAAAGAGCGGGGTCAAAACGATATTTATGTGGAATTTTTGGTTAAGTTGCAAGCATGGAAGAGAAAGCTTGATAACAGCTTAACATACCGGTAGTTCAATCAAAAGACTGTTGAGAGCATTCAATTATTGAACTCAGCTAACTTTAACATAATCACGAAAGCCAACTTGCTTTCGAGCTTTTTGATTAATAATGCTACTGAATCTGCTTCCACTTAAGTTGTGTTAAGGTTGCTGCTCAAAACCATTAAATCCAATAAATGTATATCGGGAAAAATATTGCTATTCACTGACAGCTGATACGCTTTCATCAAAGTTGTGCAATTAAATGCAGCATGTAGGAATGAACACAACCAGCGCGTTTGATCAAAGATCAAAGCAACCATGAAGCGACTACAATCGATCAGACGTTGAATGCTAAAGAGAATATTTTTTATCTCATTTGCCTGTTCGAGAGTCAACTTAATCAATATTACATTGCTAGTTCCAAGTGGTTACGATCGATAGAGAGCGTCTTACAAGCGAGAAACAAAACAACAAAGCGAGTGCTGAAGGGCCCACCCAGCATGTCGTAAAAGACGACTCTTGGGTACCCACCAGTGGCAGTCCACCTTGTTGGTGGTGGGGCTACCAGTCACTCAAGACTGGTTCGAAATGGGCTGCCATCTTTCCCCTAGCCTAATTTCAATTAGGTTGACGGCATGAGCATTGCCGTTCATGCCGTACCTCCATCCCGAGGAAGAGGAGGGGTAACCACAAACAAACAAACAGTGCTGAAGGCGCGAGGCTTCCGAAGGAAGCAATGCTATTGAGAGATATTGTTAAATTTACAAAGCCATCCCTGGACGCGTTTCGTCCTTTTGGACTCATCAGCAGGGCTTGCCAAGGGCCAATAGATCCTTCCAATAGCATTAACGTTGACTTTAATAAAACAAACCAACACAACGCACAAGACTTACGTTGGAGATACAGGAAAACAAAATAAATCAATACCGATACTCGATGCTTTTTAGCAATGATAATTCGATACCGATATTAATTCAAAAGTACCGAGAGGTGCCATCGCAGATTCATGTATCCAGATACTGCCATCACTGGCCTCTAACAGGGTGTTAAGTGTCAAACACGACGCACTATATAAGCATAGATTTACGCTTAATCAATTATATCCATGACCGTAATAAATTATGTGAGGGAGTAAAAGCTTGCTTTGTCTAAACGTAAAAAGGCAACCTTCAGTCGTCTTTTTTGTCTAAATGATGATGAGCAAATAAATACAAAGTGTAAGCACAACATTTTGTAACAAAGAAAAAGAATATGATAAAGATTTTATAGATTCAATCCAGTAAAATAAAAGTCGTGACCAAATTATTTAGAAATTGATTTTGAAGGATGGAAAAAATATACGTATAAGAATTTATAAAAACGTTTCTCTGGTGCAAAAAATTTACAACTCCAGGTTAAAATAACTTCACACTTTATACACTTTTTACACATAGCTTTGCTTCATGTGTGGAGCGCGCAAATTTTACGCGGCACGACCAAATACTTTGGCCGAATTATACCTCGGAATAAAGTCTACGGGCGTAATGAAAAAAATGATTAAACAGAACTAAACTTTTCTAAGAAAGTTTTTTTTAGGAAAGAAAACTTTTGATCAAAAAATTAAAAGGTAACCATGACGTAATTTCCTCATTGTGAGAGCCATGAAATTGCTTTGATAGCAAATTATTTCAAACCAAATAATTCCGATTCATATGATAACAATTCAAAAGTAAGTTTATGAAAGTCTTTGCCTAAAGTTGGAAGGAGTTTCGAACAAAGCACACTCTTGGCAATTACATCCCCATGGAGCAAATAATTTTTGCTATAATGTTCACTGTTCTTGTAAATGAAATACCAACCGGATTGTGCATAAAAACTTCTAGATGAAGGTGCGACACCTTTCCCTCCCCAACTTTTTTACGCCTGTGGGCACAGGATTTGCATTTTTTATTAAAATATCTGCAAGCGATAACTATAAACCTAGATATAAACCAACTACTTCCTTTCCAATTAAATAGCATTAAGCTTGTTTTGATGAGTTGCTATATTGTTTTACTATTTTTTCATCGAAAATTTGGTTGCGCAAAGCTGATTTTATCAAAAAATCGCAGCATTCTAAGCGCTTCAAAGCACGTCGGCTGTAGTCAAAACTATCTCATGCTACGTCTATTACAAACCTGCCTTAGGATCTATAGTGATGGGCATTTACAACTTCTTACTGTAAGATGCAGCGATTCTTTTTTTCACACAGTCAAGAAAAAGTTGCTTTAAAGCCCGCTTCTACAACCATAATCAAAGCTTTAAATACCGCCACAAAAGTAACTCCACCAAACTGTCGAAAACCGTTTGCCAAGCGAAAGACACTGGTGAACACCACATTAAATGGAATATTATGGCACATCCTGCACCATACCAACCCGGCGCAAGAGCCTGCAATCCCTGCCTCACAGAGAAGTTTTACATTCTTCAAGCGGACCCCTCAACAACGCTGAACAAACGAACAGAACTTAACAGCAAATGTCTATACACTAATAAATTCAAGCTGAAAAATTTATCTCAATGCCACATTTTAAATTAAATGAATTTTTACTGTTGATGTAACCGTTAGTTGACCCGTTTTAGTTTCATACTCGCTTCAACTTTGACCTAGCACTTTGCTGTTGTTGCAACTTGTTTACCACCGTTATCAACCTTCGGCACATGATTTACGTGCTTCACACGGTGGCAATCTTTTTTCGTTATTTGTTTACGACCGCTTGCAGTTAGTCTTTTATTTCACCTTGTTAAGACTACACTTGTCGAACAGCTTGTAATTACCATCTCGCTTATATCTGGATGCATCGTAATAATTGGCAGAGTATTTTCCGCAGTTATACAGTTTCTCGACTTTTATGTTTTTCGTAAGGTTTTATATTTTTTCGGTTGCCACCTGATGAGCCGCTTGACAAAACAGCTGTTGTGGTTTTATTTATATCTGACGTGTAGTGTTTAAAATTATATACGTAAAGCTCTAACCTTAGTTGTTATCGAGCACTGTGCCAGCAACGTGAGACTTTTTCTCCTTGATATATACAGGGTGGCCATAAAGTCACGCACCAAAGTAAAATCCGCAATTAAAAATTGTTTACGAAAACCATATACTAATTTAGCAAGTTGTTTTATTGAAAACGACACAAGACAGATAACTAATAGGCTATGTAAGTTCAAAACGTTCACCTGAGGAAGTCCATAAGGGTGTCCATAAAGTCGCGCACCAAGATTATTGTCAATTGATGTACGTCGGCGTCATAGTTGTACCGAACAGAATACTTCGGGTAGATTACTCATTAATTGAGGGTAGCGTTCGTAAACCGAAAATGTCTCTGACAATTGACGAACGCACAGAAATTATTTTACTTTGTAGGAAGATTGATGAAACAACTTGATAAATTACTATATGGTTTTTGTAAACATTAATAGATTGCGGGTTTTATCTTGGTGCCCGACTTTATGGCCACCCTGTATATATATATCCACTAGCTGGCTTTGCCGCCGTCCTTCGGCAGAGGCCTTCTAATAGTAATGTCCGGGTTTAGTGTTTCGGTTCAACCAGCCAAGCCGGCTTCACCCTTCCGGCTCTTTGTGT
Organism: Trididemnum clinides; assembly: GCA_963675345.1. Classification (NCBI taxonomy): domain Eukaryota; kingdom Metazoa; phylum Chordata; class Ascidiacea; order Aplousobranchia; family Didemnidae; genus Trididemnum; species Trididemnum clinides. The sequence continues at coordinate 881,458 of OY776304.1, forward strand.
GAGCAGTAGCGAAAAGTTGATGAATTTTATGCACTTTAACAATTTTTGTACACAAAATTGTGATGATCATGTTCACAAAGAATCTTGCCACAAATTACACCGGTGGACATTTTTTAAAAAATTTTCTGTTGTTTTAATAAAAGTAATTATGTTTATATAATTTGTCCCCGCTGAATCCAAATTTGCCCTCAAAATCGCTCTGTCTCGTTACAATTTTTTACAAAAAACGACATAAAATCTTTATATCAAGTCATATCGATCATACGTAAATATAGAATATCACCTAACCTTTAGTGACACAGGATTAAGAGTCAAGCAGATACTTTCGCTTTTTTGGCACGTAGCATAAATTGCCTTTTTCTCGTTTTTCTTCCTGGTTCGTCAGATTGATGGCAATCACGTTTCAATGACCAGCAGTAGTCGGACATCATTGACCAGTCCCATCGTCCCTGTACCTTGTTTCCATTATTTTTAGATCTTTATAAAATCTTTCTTCTTGTTCTTCATTCACACCACTCAAATTTGAAAGGGAAGAAATCAAGATGAGATGTAAAAAGTGTACTTTTGTACTCATTTGACACCCCCTAGCTTTTGAAATTTGTCCAGAATGTTTTTCACAATACTTCTGTAGTCAGGATCTTTCTCATTTCCAAGAAATTTAGATACCACTTGTCTAAAGGACAGCCATGTCTTTTTCTCCACATCTGTCATCATTGACTGAAACTGTTCATCATTTATGAGCCGCCAAATTTGAGGACCAACGAAAATGCCCTCTTTGACTTTTTCATTACTTAGTTTTGGAAATTTGTGGGCAATATATAAGAAGCAGGCACTCTGTTTATCTAAAGCTTTAACGTACTGTTTCATGAGACCCAGTTTGATACGAAAGGTGGAAGTATTACCCTTGAGGGATCTACTAGAACACGTTTGAAAATGTTTTTATGCCCAGGTGTACGCGATATTCTTACGGGCCAGTCTCATTTTATCCAGTGATCAGCTTTATCTCTGCTATTCCATTTGTTACGTTTCTTTCTCCTGTAGTCTCAATTCGTTCCTCACACAGCCTTCAACCAGACTAAAACAGATAAAATTTACATTATTTTAAAAGTCAGCGGCACGACGCAGGGGTCTACTCTTCACACATGTACCAACTTAACTGTCCTCTACAGTGCTTCTCGTTTGCGTGCAGCCCGCCTTATCAGCATAACTAGCACAGAGCACAGAGAACCAGCCCGAAGGCGGACCGCGCTATCAAGATAAACAGTGTTCAAAACTAACGTGTAACACATTCACATAAAAAACAGGGAAACTTAGTATATTCAGACTGTTGGCCTTGAAGCATATTAAGAACCTTAATATCAACACAAACTTTCCATCTATGTTCTTCATACTTCAGCTTGGTCAACATAATTTCAATATTTTCATAAGTTTCTTTCATTTGGATGGAATGTGCAAGAAGTATGGAAGCAAACAAGTATCCATTATGCAATAAAACCGCTTCTAAACTAGCCTTTGATGAGTCAATAAACAGTCGCCAATCCAGAGGATTATATGCAGTGTCTAGTTTTTCAATCAGCCCTTTGACATTGACACAATGAAGCAATGGACTTTCATTGATGAAAATCGGTGGATACTCTTTTTTACGATGCTTGTACCAAGAAAATCTGACACCATCATTCAACATGGTTTTTTTGACTTTGATCTAGAACCTATAAAAGAGCAGAAAGTTTGGGCAAATCCAGGTCTCGCACTAGGTCATTTAGTTCTTGCCTAAATAGCCTTAGCCTATGGTTTCTGGTCTCCATCGCGTTCGACTCTGAATCATCTGCTGATTTGCAATCAGAAGAAGACATCTCAGCATTTGACTCCTCAAGGTTTTTCAAAACTGCAGGAGGTGCTGGTACAGAACATCTGGTCCATGAGGGACAGGTCGAATCGCAGATGGTAGATTAGGGTGAGGAATGTGATGTTTATTTTTTGCATTGAATCTAGAAACATTGCAACTGCAGAAATAGCATTCATTTCTATGTGCTTTTGGCTCTGTCTATACCATCGGGATGCCAATGCCAAACTTTTTTGCTTTCCATTGCTCCATCGACACAATGAATCAACACAACTACGACAGACTTTATGTGAAGCCCATGTTTTGTCCTGGCCACCCAGTTTGTTCCAAAGTATGCATAGCATACGTTCTGAACAAATTTTGTTACATTTTGATGCCGAGCTTTTGCAACAAAGCTACCTCATATATATAACAAAAAATATTTGGATCATTTGCAAAGCCTCTTCTTCTTAATGACATTATCCTATTGCAAAAACCGTCACTTGCCAACGCTGTACTAAATGAGAAAAGTTAGTTTTAAATTCACGGCTAGTTCTAAGTTTCGTAAAGTCATGTTTTGGTTAAACTCAACTAGCAGCTTCTTATCAGCACATAAAAGTATTTTACCACAGAAATATTGTCGTTGTATGGTCTGCAATCAAGCTCTAAAATTTATTTTTCTTCCATTCCTCTCTTCTACACTAGATATAATCACCGTGCTTATACACTGATACAGTTACTAGCCTGACAACAAAAACGCCTCCTTTGTCTGAAAACTGTTGAGTAAAAGCGTACAAAGCTTTCTGCAACGGTACTTGCAATCAGGGCTGGGGAGCCGCTGTAAAAGAGCACTAGCTCCGGCTCCAGCTCCGGAGCTAATAAGTACTCACTCACTAGCTCCGGCTCCAGCTCCGGCTCCAGCTCCGGCTCCGGCTCCGCAGCCCAAGCAACTTAAGTGTTTCAATCACTATCTTCATGAACTACTAACATCACTTTTTAGAAGTTTTCCATAAACTAAAAAACTCCTTGCTTTTAACTATATTTTGCTTTTTACAAATTAGCTGTATTGAATACAGCTTCGTGTCATCAGTTCATCATTATATGATTTCAAACTAGAACAAGACTTTATTAAAATTTGCCATGATCAACCCTGGAGCTGGAGTTAATACAATTTTTGTTGCTCCGGCTTCAGAGAAATATTCAAAAAGGCTCCAGAGAAAAATGTTGGCTGCACAGCTCCAGGCTCCCCAACCCTGCTTGCCATAAATGGCTCCACTAAGACGTCATATAGGATAACAAACAGTAAACAATGAATGATGGTGCAGTAACAATTAACTGCTTAAAAAAAAAGTTAATTTTAAAATTGCGCAAAGTCCTGACGTGATGGAAAAAAATCGTTTGCAGATTTGGAAACAGCGACCTCAAATTGTACAAAAAACAATGTTTTGGCTAAACAACAGATTTGATGTCCACCAGTGTTATTATCGTTAATACCTGTCAGGGAACAGGGATTGTACATAATTAAAACTGATTGTAGCGGCGAAATGGTGGTTGCTTTCACAGTTAAAGAAAAAGACTATTTAATAGTAAGCCTATTTTGCCAATTGGTGCTGCTGCTTTCGTATTTATATTTGTGGTATTAAGTTCCTAATTTGGCTGCGTTATTGGTCTTGTTTCCGGCATAGCGACGAAAGCGGCTATTGCTCTCTATATTTAGTTTTACAAATTGTTATGGCTATGGTTTTATGTTGATTTTTTCTTAAACTTGGAATTTTATTACAAGGATGTAGAGTGTAGACGTAAATGACACGAATACCACAACAGGCAGCATATCAGCATAAGAAAAAATCCTGGCTTTATAGTACAAATAATACCATAAAATACCATAAAAGGCAGCATATATGATGGCGTCACCCGCAGAGACCCCGTCTGTAACGTCGGGATTGAGAGTGTCGGTTCAGTCGGCCAAGCTGGCTTCACCTATTAGGTTCTTGTATGAAGAGTTACCAAACGTTTATGTGTTTTCTGCACATAAGATGTTCACCACTTTTTGTGCTCCTTTTCCTAGTAGAATATCTCATTTCAAGATCCTGGCTATGTCTTGGGTTTATGAGCTCCGTTCATTGCTGACACGAACCCAAAAGATCCTTGTGTTTCCCGTAGTTTGGAAGTAGAGAACACATTTCTGATATTAAGCTATTCTAAAGCAAAAGGGCAAAAGCGTCTTTTGTGTGGTACAATTTGACACAGTGACGCTATTTTCTTTTGATTTCCCCTTAAACTTTCTCAAGTCCTCGCTGGCTACGCATTATGTAGCATGTTTTTTTCTCCCTGCTTGACGTGCCCTGGGGAGTTTAAAGTCTCCTTGCTTTTCCCCAAATGTTTGGTTTCACCCCGGTAGCCCTATAAAGCTATTATAAACCAAAATACTAATGATATCATCCATGTGGTGCGATTTAACACAGTGACATAAATTTTGATTTTACCTCAAACTTTCTTAAATCGCTGCTGGCTACGCATTGTGATTCATATTTGTTTTTCCTTGCTTAGGTATGCTCATAGAAGTTAAATAAGCTCTTGCTTTTCCCAAATTTTCAGGTTTGATTCCAATAGCTTTACAAAGCTATTATCAACCAAAATAGAAAAATATGTTTCTCCTGAGTATGGTGCAATTATACCCCGGCAGGCCTTACTATCAACCGTGCTGATTTAAAACGTATCAATTAATGCAACTATGCCAGCTAAACCCTACAAACATTTGTTAGAGTCACAACAAAATGTTTTGCTAAACATAAGCCATAGCTCCTGTACATGTAATGGTGATCATGTTGGTTTATTGATGAAGACTGGAAGTATTCAAAACGAAAAAACGATGACAAAAACTATCATTCGTAATTTTTAAAAGAGTAAGTGGGGGGAATGAAACATAGTCAAAATTGATGGCGTAGCCCAAATGGTGGTTGTTTCGACTCATAATGAAATGAGCTGTTTGGTGATAGGCATGTTCTACAATTTGTGGGCCGGCTTTTGTATTAATATTGGTGACATTAGGATTTTTTTATGCACTGTTTGCTTTAATTCGGCCTCAGCATGAAAAGGGGCCCTGCCTTTCCTTTAAGTCATACAATCTATTGCAGTAGGCGCCTATTAAGCTCTTTTGAAACAAAAACATTTCCTCTTAATGCAGTGTTACATATTGATGCTGTTTTTGTTTAAAGGGAAAATAATTAAAACTATTCAAAAAAACTCAAATTTTTTAGGTGTAGTAGGAAAAATTTTTAGCTAAATATGGAAAATAAAATAAGACAACTGATTTTTGATCAGCCATTATAAATTAACTTTTAGCCCTAACTAATTACAGTTCCATATATCTAATTTTATATTACGGAGGTGACCACAGAAAATAAAGAGACAAAAACGATAGAAGCCATCATTCAAAGAATCGCTATGCAATTCTTACTTTGAATTGACGTATTTTCTGTCCAAGTAAAGGTTGATAATTTTTTTAAAGACCATCGTTTTCAAAGCCCTATATCATGACATTGCAAGACGCTTTTACAAGCTCTTGCATTGTATACCACTATTGCAAGATTTTAAGTACTGGCCCTCGGCCAACTCTTAAATGGTCTGTGCGGCCCTCCGACGAAAACGTTTGCCTACCCCTGCCCCAAAAGGATAAAGTATTTTGTAAGTAGGGAGCTGGCATTCATTTGAAAAATGATTACAATTTTGCAGTCAATGATGAAACTATTCTATAGAAACGCAGAAGCAAACAACCAACTAACCCTGGCAGGGCGTGTGAGAGTCTGGAAGGCGAAGCGAGCCAGTCGCAAGATTAGTCACGTGCTCTGACATAATAGACCAAGTTTCAAAATATTATTAGCATTCCCATTCAAAATAGGCAGAGTCGCCATTGAATGATCTTCTACTATCCTATTAGACCACTGGATCCTGATGAGATCAAAAATATGAAAAGTTGGTTAAGTACCTGATGAAGCGGCAAAAAAATTTGCAAAACTACAATATTGAAAATTTATTCGATTAAGTAAAATCTTTGCTAAGCATGGAAGAGTGCTCCATTTGTGATGTTAAATCAAATTGTTACCAAAACCAATAAAATTAGAACTATTCAGAGCCAGATACCCGGTGTCCGGCGACCAAATTTTGCAGGATATCGGTTGGTCGGCAGGTTTGCCGTTCAACGCAGCCCAAATTATGACGGCCTAGGCTCCTAAATGAATCTTTAATTGAAAACTTCATCAAAACGCTGTCCGTGTACGGCTTGCCTAAATCTACGTCATCCTAACCTTCTATGACTTGCCCAACCCTACCTCATTCTCACCATGTACGGCCTGCTCAACTCTGCCTCATCCTCACCATGTACGGCTTGCCCAACTCTACGTCATGCTCACCATTACGGCTTGCTCAACTCTACGTCATCTTCACCATGTACGGCTTGCTCAACTCCACATGATTCTCACCATGAGCGGCTTGCTCATCTCTACGTCATCCTCACCATGAACGGCTTGCTCAACTCTACGTCATCCTCACCATGAACGGCTTGCTCAACTCTACGTCATTCTTTACATGTGCGGGCTTGCTCAACTCTACATCATGCTCACCATGAACGGCTTGCTCAACTCTACGTCATCCTCACCATGAACGGCTTGCTCAACTCTACGTCATGCTCACCATGAGCGGCTTTCTCAACTTTACGTCATGCTCACCATGAGCGGCTTGCTCATCTCTGCCTCATCCTCACCATGAACGGCTTGCTCAACTCTACGTCATGCTCACCATGAGCGGCTTGCTCAACTCTACGTCATGCTCACCATGAGCGACTTGCTCATCTCTACGTCATGCTCACCATGTACGGCTTGCTCATCTCTACGTCATCCTTTACATGTGCGGCTTGCTCAACTCTACATCATGCTCACCATGAACGACTTGCTCAACTCTACGTCATGCTCACCATGAACGGCTTGCTCAACTCTACGTCATCCTCACCATGAGCGGCTTGCTCATCTCTACGTCATGCTCACCATGAACGGCTTGCTCATCTCTACGTCATGCTCATCATGAGCGGCTTGCTCATCTCTACGTCATGCTCACCATGTGCGGCTTGCTCAACTTTACGTCATGCTCACCATGAACGGCTTGCTCAACTCTACATCATCCTCACCATGAACGGCTTGCTCAACTCTACGTCATGCTCACCATGAACGGCTTGCTCAACTCTACGTCATGCTCACCATGTACGGCTTGCTCAACTCTACGTCATTCTTTACATGTGCGGCTTGCTCAACTCTACATCATGCTCACCATGTACGGCTTGCTCATCTCTACGTCATCCTCACCATGAACGGCTTGCTCAACTCTACGTCATGCTCACCATGAACGGCTTGCTCAACTCTACGTCATGTTCATCATGAACGGCTTGCTCAACTCTACGTCATGCTCACCATAAACGGCTTGCTCAACTCTACAGTTAAACCTCGGTTTTCGAACGTCTCGCAGTTCAAACAATTCGGTTTTCGAACAGAAAATTCGAGATAAAAATTATTTGGTCCTCGAACAAAAATTCGGTTCTCAAACAACTCAAGAGAAAGATTTGCCTGAACCAAAAGAGACAGAAAATAGAGGAAACACCTTTAGAGTTATCAGAAGTTTTTATGGAAGGGGATTTCCCATCCAAGAAATAGCTCATCCCTTTTTTCCCATCACTTTGCATCAAAAAAGGTGTACATATGTACAAGACAGTATTGTATTATTTAAATTTACATTAAAATTACTCGTTATATTTTTCGTTTTATTTACACTTTTGTGTTTTATTTACTCTTTGAAAAAATAGTTTTATACTATGATGTACAGGGTATAGTGTAACCAGGTAAATAAGTTATTCTTTTGGTGTATAAAACAAACTAATCTCTTTTTCATTATTTGTAATGGGAAAATATGATTCGGCTTTCGAACAAATCGGTTATCGAACAGCCTTCCAGAACGAATTGTGTTCGACAACCGAGGTTTGACTGTACCTTATCCTTATCAATGAAGGGCATGCCCAACTCGGTCTCATCCTCACCTTAACCGGTGCGTTGGTTTGAGCTTCAGCTTTGCCCCAGTGGGCATGGATTTTTACTAAAAAATATTAAAAAGTAATATCTAAAGCTTCCTTGTTCGGCACTTAAAAAGTAGCGTGGCACTTAACAAGGTACTTCCAATTTTATCTGGCAGACAAGTAATAAGGCCAAGCAGTTTACTCGCGGTGGTAACTCAGTATGACAAAAGACTAGCAAACAAAGCATGAACTCGCTTACAAGTAGAAGACCCCCTGTGACTGCTGCTATCCCGGTCACACGGTTTGGGGGAAGGTCTTAGCGCACTGCGCAAACTTAATAGCGGTATCAAAAGGCACTCTTTGTGATGGATTCAAATGTAATTCGGAGACGAAAAAATTCGATCGATCTTTTGCAAATGGCGTCGGTACTGCAACAGGTTTTCTAGAATAAGTAAACAATTATAAGCAAATAGCCAAACTTCACACTTAATTTGGGTGCAAAACACAGAAGAATAGAAAGATCAAACGGCAAATAGCGATGGCATTAACAGTACGACGATAAATAATAATAATTATTAGAAAATCATGAGGAGCACATCATTTCGTCCACAGTTAGCTTATGGCTTTTTAACTGCGATTTAGCGAGATTTGCCACTATAGATGTAAGGTATGATTACTGATGATTTTATAGTTTTGATTTCATCGCAAATTGATCAACAAGAATTACATGATACGGTAGCTTATAATAAGATAAATTCCAATAGGTTAAAATATATACACTTCAGTGACGCAGCCAGGATTTCTTTACGAAGGGGAGAAGGCAAAGTTTTTTCAACAGCACAGCCCAGGTGCAGTGGTAAAACTCTCAGGATCTGGTCACAATAAAGATATTGAGGTTTTCCTCGCCAGGAAATGAGAGGTGCGTGCGGTTTTTAAACAGAACGTAAAGATGTTTAATGCAATTGCAAACGCAAAAAACTTTGCCCTTACGCAATTGCACCCAAAGTATTTACTGTTACAAAATGATTGGTAACGGTGATCGGCGAACCAAAAGATTTACTAGTGCTGCTTGTCAAATTTAACTTAATTGAAATTTAGCCTACAATTTCTACTTGAAAATTCATGAATCACATATTTAAAATTAATGTTGAGGTCACGGTGAACAAACAACAAAACCAATCCATTCAAACGAACTTCTTTCGTGACCTGTGCCTGGCGAGGCAAGTCAGTGCAATGCTGCACCTGCTTCAAATGGGTCCATCTAAAGTGCTCACAACTTTCCCTCTCCAAATCCAGAGCTCTTGGCAGCTCTCACTCTTGGAGATGCTCCTCCTACCCTAACACTGTGACTTTCTCCTCGGACTCCTCCGACATGTATACCTCCACTGTACAATCTGGTCCCCCCTCTACTGATGCTGCACTCTCGCCTCACCCTCGTCTCCAAACCTCTTACCTCCCATCTGCCCATTATATATCTCCTTCCTCTGACCCCTCACCACCGTCCCTTGCTCCTGGCCGCCATTCCACGCCTCCTGCCTCCTCTTCTCTCCCTGACTCTCTCAGGGTTCTTCAATGAAATGCTGGAGGTCTTCGAGCCAGGAGCACTGAACTACTTCACTTTCTCTCGTCCCATCTTGTCGACCTTATCTGCATCTAGGAATCCAATTTTAACTCATCTTCCTTTTTCCGAATTCCTGGATTCTCTGCTCTGCGTTCTGATCGCACCCACTCCTGGTTTGGCATTCTCTCTCCTGATGCCACGCACGCCAGCAGCGGCGTTGTCATTTTCGTCAGGCAGGGTCTATCCTTCTCTGAATTTTCCACCTCCTCTCTTTCTTCGCTTAATCCCTACTCTGATTATCTAGGGGTCAACATCTCTCCTAGCAACTCCTCCTCGGTGTCATTTCTCAATGTGTACGCCCCCCCTATTAGCTCTTCGCCGACGGATGGCAAAACCAATTTCTTTTCTCCCTCCATTCATCGCTCCTCCAGAAATCTCTTCATTCTGGGGGACTTCAATTGCCATCACCCCCTCTGGGACTCAAAAGGTACTTCTGACCCCCGTGGGGAGGAATTATTCGACTGGGTTATCTCTTCTGACCTCCTCCCCCTTAATGACCCTGACACACCCACCCTTCTCCATCGCTCCTCTGGCAGTTAATCCTCCCCTGACATTTGCTTTGCTTCCTCTTCTATTGCCTTTTCTTGCTCCTGGGAAGTGCTTCAGAACCTGGGTTCTGACCATCTACCAATTCTTCTATCTATCCCTCTTTCTCCGGTCTATCGCCACAACGAGCGTCCCCCTTTCTTTAATTTTCAGAAAGCTCGCTGGGATGGCTTTGCCTCCCACTTTGACTCTCACTGTCCTTCTGCAGAGGAATATTCGTCTCTTTTCTCTGCTGCTGCTCTCTTTACCTATCTGGCATTGAATGCGGCCAAATCTTCCATTCCTTTCGGCCGCATCAAACGCCCTCCTAAAACCTGGTGGTCTGCTGAGGTGGAGGAAGGGGTTAGTGAAAGACGTAAGGCTTTCGCTGCCGCTCACAGAAGCAATGAAGATCGCCAGGCTTACATCTCCGTTTCTCGACGTGTCTCGTCAGTCATCGCCAAGGCCAAGACTGTGGCATGGCAGACGACTTGCTCTTCTCTTTCACCAAAATGAAATCCGAAATCTGTATACTCTCTTCTCCTCTCTATCGCTAGCTCTTCTTCCTCGTCTTCCTCCTCTCCCAATTTCCCTAACTGTTCTTCTCCCAAGGAACCGGCTTCGGTCTATGCCGTTTACCTGAGGTCTCACTTTTCCGTTTCTCAGCCAGAGGCTACCTCTCTACAGCCAGAGCTCCGCCGAGCCACGTGCTCGGAGGAGTCTTACTTGTCCTTTTCCTCTCCTTTCTCTCCCGCGGAATTTATGCGGCTGCCTCCAACCTCTTTTGCTCCACAGCCACTGGCCTAGGCAAAGTTGCCTATCCCATGCTAAAGCACCTTCCTCGCTCTATCATGGATTTTCTTCTCCACATCTTCAATCTTTCCTGGTCTTCACATTCCTTTCCTTCCATCTGGAAGACATCTTCTATTATTCCAGTATACAAAAGATGGCAAAGCCTCTCAACTCTCCTGCTTCCTCCCGGCCTATCTCTCTCACCTCCGCATCAAAGCTGTTTAAACGCATCGTTCTATTCCGTCTTCTCTTCTTCCTGGAATCTAATTCCATTCTCTCTCCCCGTCAGGCCGGTTTCCGCCCTGAACGGTCTGCACTCGATCAAATTCTGTACCTTTCTCAGTCCATTTCGGATGGGTTTAACAAACCCAGGCCGGGCTCTTGGACGATCTTCTCTACTATCGATTTCTCTAAAGCTTTTGACTCTGTCTGGCATCCCGCCCTTTTCCACAAACTCATTTCGGCTGGCCTCCCTCCTTGGTTTGCTCGATGGACTCAATTTTTTCTTTCTGATGGGCGCGCTTGTGTGGTTTATCAAAATCACAAAACTCGCTCCTTTCGAGTCCATCGATGTGTTCCACAAGGATGCGTTCTTGGTCCTGTTCTTTTCTCTCTCTTCATTAATAATCTTCCTTCCTCTCTGCTTTCTTCCGTCAGCTGCTCTCTTTACGCTGACGATCTGGCCATTTGGTCCTCCTCCCCCTCGGTCCCCACTGCGGTGGAGGCCCCTCAAGGAGCTCTGTTTCGATTGGAACGCTGGTCTGAGTACTGGTGTCTTCCTCTCAATCCGAGCAAATGTGAGGCCTTCTTCTTTCTTTTTAGTGGATCCCACCAAGGTAATCTATAGCCCAACCTTCTCTTACTCGGCTCCCGCCTCCGTTTCAATCCCACTCCAACTTTTCTGGGGGTCACCTTCGACCGCACTCTTTGTTTTTCTAGGCATGTATCTTCGCTGAAGGCCAAGTTCCTCTCTCGTCTCAAGGCCTTACGCTGTATCTGTGCTTCCTCATGGGGCCCCTCTAAAGAGTCCCTCTCTGTTCTGTACAAATCTTTTCTTCGGCCCCTTCTCACTTACGCTTTTCCCAAATGGTTTCCGTTCCTAAGCGTTACCAATTTCACCAAATTCGAACGCCTCCACCGAGCGGCCAGTGGCGCCATCACCGGCTGCCTCTCGTCGTCCCCTATCCCTCTACTACTCACCGAGGCTTCTTTACCTCCCCAACGAGTCACTATGACTCATTTCACTCTTTTTTCTTATGAGCGAGCTCTCTGTCTCCCAACCTCCTTTCCTATTTCAGGTTTGGCCAGACTAGGAGTGCACCAAGGCTTTGCAGATCGTCCTGGAAAGCTTTTGCGCTCATGCTTCCTTCTACTTGTTCTAGGGAGGCTCTTCTTGTTTGCCCTCCCTTTCCTCCTTAAAATCTGCCTTCCTTCACGGTGGAGCCCACCATTTCGTCTCCATGCTCTCGCTCTGATCCACCTCTCTCTCGCCAAGGTGCAGCTCTCGCCCATCTTGACTCTTTCCCCCTCATGATCTGGTACTCTGGACAGATGACTCTGTTCCTTTTTTCTTTTGGCAAGGGCGGCTCCGGCATACTTGCCAACTGCTCTCTCTGTGGCACTGAGGCCACTCTTTCTTTTTCGGTAGGCCCAGTATGTTCAAGTTTTTTCGCTGAAGCCTGCGCCATTCTACATGCTCTTTGCTGGTCTCGGCGGCACCAACAAGTCTGCGATTTCTCTTCTCCTCTCCTTCTATATGACTCTCGTTCTGTCCTCGCCACCCTGTTCTCTCCTCCATCTTTCCTCTTATCTCAAACTCTGTGGCAGATCTGGCAGGAACTGTCTTCTCTCTCCTTCTGTACTATCAGGCTACAATGGGTCCCCGGACACTCGCTTCTCCCGGGGAACGACAAGGCTGATGAGCTTGCCAGACGGGGAGCGCTGCTTGCGCCTTCCGCAATCCCTTGTAGTCTCTCTCCTTTTATCTCTCGTATCCACTCTCGTCTTTTCTCGGACTGGAAGCGTACTGTCTCATCGAAGTATTTTGACAAACAGGTTCCCTCGATTTCCACCGAGGAACTTGTGCTCCCTGGTCATGCTCGCTGTGTCCTCTCTCGTTTACGCTGCAACGGACACAGCCTTCTTTTAGGTTCTCTTCTCTCTAGGATTGGCAGAATCGAGAATCCCTCCTGCAGCGCCTGTTGACACTCGTCCCAGGACACCTCTCATCTCGTTCTGCACTGTCCAGCTACGGACTCTTTGCACCGCTCACTATTTGGTGACTCTCTGTCTCTGTACGACCTCTGGTCCAGACCCTGGGGAGTTGCCTGCTTCTGAGGCTCAATGGTCTTCCGCCATGCCCCCATTTTTCGGTAGGGGTCGGGTAACCAAAGACAACTTCTTTTGTTGTGAACCGCAAATAGGTTTTCAAATATCTCAGAGCACTAAACTAGCGCTCATTTGTTGCTGTAGTATCCGAGCCAGTTGTCAATATTTGAAGAAGAACTTCCAAAAATGGATACGTATGTGTTTCTTTAGCTGGCAGCAACACGCCTAAAGTGTTATACGATAAATAATCACCTTCGTGGCGCAGCCAATATAGATGTCATCAAATAAATTCAACCTCCACCGCGTCAATGCTCTCATCCACCAAGGGAAGATTCTGATCAAAGCAAATGCCATGCTTTACACAGACAAATGATATCAAAAATTGGAGTTTTATGAAATCAACCAAATCAAAGCAAATATTTTTCTAAGACAGAACGCCTGAAAAATTATAATAAAGAAATGGCTAGTGGAATCGCTCTATTGGCATGCCGATTCACAATTTGAGGGATGAGTATGGTATGGATTACCCTTAGACACCTTTGGCATGTCTGAAGAGTCCAACAAATATTTCTTCATTGTCCCAAAAAGCCTGGATAACGTCTTTGCAACTGGTTATACTCGTAGCATCTAATGCAGTCAATATAATTTCTTGATGCCCTATAGCTTCTTTGCAACTGTTTTGGTAACTTTCAATGTAGCATTGATAATTTCTAGGCTAATAAAAATCGCAGCTGTTGTTATCGCTTTCAAATAAGGCCTTCCAAGAACTTCTTCATCTCTTGATTTTGACAGTTGATCAAGAAAACCAACAATCTCCGGGTAAAACTTTTTGAAATCAAAGACAACATCATAGTTCTCAATCCACTTTGTGGACCAATTACGCTTCAAAGGCGAACGCGAAGAATCAGGATATTTGTAATCAACTTCAGCATGCAGCAGCGACAGACATTTTACGAATTAGAAAAAATACCGATATGTCTTACATGGTGCTTACGAATGCTTGAATTTCGCGTACGTTGCAAGCCAGAGAATGTTACTGTAACTTGTGCTATCACTAATTGTAACATCTCTGCTACTTTTGTCCACTCATTAAACTTTTTATTGCGATATTTATAGTGTTCTAAAAAACATTCCCGAGAGAATCTCGAGTTTTTACTTCGTAAATTGATGTTTTTGTTTCCTCCCCAGTCTATAATGCAGACTAAAATTAGAAAATTTAAATCGTCAACTATGAATTCAAGCTCCTCAAGATGATTTGGTAAATAACTTGCTGAAAATTAAAGACATACTCTATTCTAGGCAATATTTCTGAAACTTTTCCAGAAAGCACAAAACTGGTTTTCACTCGTGGCAAGCCATTTGTTTTTGTGCAATATTGCTATTAATGTTGTTCAGTACTCTTGCGCACCTCGTCAGACACCAATAGGTTATTGCTGTAAGGTTCTTACGCAAAAGAACTTGCTCGTGCGATTTCTGCTTTATATCAAGAAAACTGTAGAAAATTTGAAGCTTATGTGTTAAGCTCAGGCATGAAGTCCAACGCTGCCTGCAAATTTTCGGGCTATTATTTGTTTTGTGCATAGTTTTATGTGGGGCCAAAGGGGGGGGCATGGCACCATGCCCCCTCTCCCCCTTGGCTGCGCATCTGATACACTTACTGACTGTATGCGACTTCCCGAAACAATTCAAACTTCATAGCAGAGATTACACTTCGACCATATATTGATTTTGAGAAAAATGCCAAAATGACAGGTGCCGCGGTTTTATAGTGCTGCAAATCCATGAAATTCTCACGCGAGCATGGGAAGATAGAAAACGAAAACTTTTAGAGATGGCTGTCCAACATATTTTTTCTTACCACAAAAGACACGAATTATAAATGCAGGTATCCCGCAGCTATAAGTGGTTGATATATAAAGAGGCCCTGCAGTTTTACCAGGTCGAGAAACAGTTTTACTTGAAAACTTTATGAAAGGATTTTGTCTGTAACACCCTCTTCTTAGCTCAACATGATTCTTAAAGACATGTTGTGTCAATGTGCGTAGCTAGGTTGCAGCGCGCCATGATAGTAACTCCGAAGCAGGTCTGAGCACCTCCTATTCTACGTCTTACTCAATTGACATTAACTGTAAATATTTTGTTATGTAACTTAAAGAAAAATATAAACAACAAAATTTAAACTGGTAAATATATCTTGTCCTGCTTGGCCTTAACATAAATTCTCGTTGACGTATGTGTTCTAAAGAGATCTTATAGATCGAAACAGGCCAGTCTGCATCTTTTATAACAACAAACTTAATTACCGGTACCGTATCATGATATCGGTTAGTCAACAATCGGTTAATCAACAAATATGTGTTTAGACTACCACATGGCAATCATGTTCTTGGTACTGTTGAGTGGATTTACGACAATTACTTGTTACTTTGCACTCAGATTATTGTAAGTAACTACATATGTGTTTTTTACTATGCCGTGTATGCAGACTTACCATTAAAATTAGCCGTTTTGATGGGACCTTATAGTCGGCATAAGTGATATATTGAGCATAAAGCTGAATAAGAATAGATGTTTCATTGTCTGAAAATATTTACGTGACTTGCTACAAGCGGTAGGAGACACCCGCTGGTGACAAAACTAACGGCACTATAGCTAATCAGCAAAAATTCTACCGGCGTTACCGCCATCCTCTAAGAGCCCACAACTTTAGCGCGATAAACGCTAACGCTGGTACTTTCCGATAACTAGCGGCCGCTCACCGCGAATGAGTTAAAAGCAGCTGTGGCAAGTTTGAATCCCTTTCAAAATGTTCCCATGTAAAGTGAATACAAACAATTTTTTCTCGATTCAACTGAGAATTTTATATATATCATATGTATATATACTGTATGTATTACACCAACCTAGCCTCTAAGGTTGTTCAAATCAGAGCAGCCTTGGTGCCGGTCCCAAGCCCGGATAAATGGGGAGGGTTGCGACAGGAAGAGCATCCGGCGTAAAACCTAGCCAAATGTTTTCAATGCGCGTCGTATCTGATTTTATACCGGATCGGTCGAGGCCCGGGATAACAACGACCGTTACCAGTGACTGGGCACCAAGGGCCACTGGCGGACATGCTACTTGGATGCAAAGAAGAGGTGGAAAGCAATGGAGAAGAAAGAAGGAGAGAAATGAAGAGAGGAAGAAAGCTTAGAAGATCAAGCTGGAGGTTGCAACATTAAACGTTGGAACCATGACCGGTAAAGGAAGAGAAGTGGCGGACCTTATGGAGCGAAGAGGGGTGGACATACTGTGTGTGCAGGAAACTCGCTGGAAGGGGAAGAAAGCAAGATGCATAGGTGGAGGATATAAAATGTGGTACTGTGGAAGCGAAAACA
Source organism: Trididemnum clinides (assembly GCA_963675345.1). Classification (NCBI taxonomy): domain Eukaryota; kingdom Metazoa; phylum Chordata; class Ascidiacea; order Aplousobranchia; family Didemnidae; genus Trididemnum; species Trididemnum clinides. Next base: position 897,981 of record OY776304.1, read on the forward strand.
AAAAGAATGGCGTGGGAATCACATTGAAAAAGGAGCATGTGGACAGGGTAGTGGAGTTGTGGAGAGCAACAAACAGGATAATATGCTTGAAGGTGGAAGTTGATGGTGTTATGTTGAATGTTATCAGTGCGTATGCGCCACAGGTGGGGTGCATACGTAAAAAAAAGGAAGCATTTTGGCTGGATCTAGATGAGACAGTGGAAAAGATACCAAAGAATGAAAGAATTGTGGTGGGAGCAGATCTGAATGGGCACGTAGGAGAAGGGAATAACGGTGATGAAGAATGCATGGGCAGACATGGATTGGGGAAGAGAAATAACGAAGGACAAGCAGTGATGGATTTTGCTAAGAGAATGGAACTAGCGATCACTAACACCTACTTTGTAAAGAAACCAGCACACAGAGTCACCTACAACAGTGGCGGACGCAGTTTACAGGTGGATTACATTATGGTAAGAAGAAGAAGAATCAAGGAGGTGGTGGATACAAAGGTTATTGTCAATGAAAGTGTAGCAAAACAGCACAGAATAGTAGTAAGTGCAATAATCATCTCGACGAAGTGGAGGAAAGCACCAAAACCAGTGAAGAGAATAAAATGGTGGAAGCTGAAAGACTTCAAAGTGAAGAACAAATTTAAAATGGAAGTGATTAAAAGCGGAATACTTGATGCAAAGGAAGACTGGCAAAGAGTAGCTGAGGTGATACGGAGCGTTGCCAGAATGGAATTGAGTGAAACATCAGGAAAAATTAGCACGGCAGGTAGAGGGGAGACGTGGTGGTGAAACCAGGAAGTCCAGGAGAAACTGAAGGATAAGAGAAATGCTAAAAAGGTATGGGATACCATGAGAGATGATGCAAGTAAGTTGGCCTATAAAACTGCAAGAAAACAAGCTAAGAGAGAAGTGGCAAAGGCAAGAAACAAGGCATACGAAGAACCTTACAAAAAACTGGAAACAAAAGAGAGAGAAAATGAGTTGTTTGAGATAGCAAAGCAGAGAAACAGACAAAGCAAGGATGTACAACAAGTAAGAGTAATCAAGAGTAAAACTGGAGAGATACTGATGGAAGAAGAGAAAGAGAAACAGAGATGGAAGGAATATTTTGACGACCTACTCAACCAGGAAAACCTTAAAGAGAGAAGCGAAATGAGAACAGAAGAGACAAAAAGGGACGTGGAAGATATCTCTGTAGAAGAAGTCAGGACTGGGTTGAGGAAGATGAAGAAGGGAAAGGCGCAAGGACCTGATGACATACCAGTGGAAGTATGGATCGCTTTAGGGAATAAAGGTGTGGAGTTTCCAGTGAACTTTTTTAATAGACTCCTACAAGGAGAGAAGATGCCAGATGAATGGAGGAGGAGCGTGCTTGTACCTTTGTACAAAGGCAAAGGAGACATCAAAGAATGTGGAAACTACCGAAGAATCAAGTTGATGAGTCACTCTATAAAACTGTGGGAGAGGGTAATAGAAGCAAGGATAAGGAAGGAAGTGAGATCGCTGAGCAACAATTTGGGTTCATGCCAGGAAGGAGTACCACCGATGCAATCTTCTGTTTGAGGATGCTGTTGGAAAAGTGGAATGAAGGGCAGAAGGCGGTGCACTGTGCCTTTATTGACTTGGAGAAGGCATACGACAGGGTACCCAGAGAGGAACTGTGGGAATGCTTGCGGTTAGCTGAAACATCAGAGTGCTATGAAACGATTATTAAGGACATGTATGACGGAGCGACAACAACTGTGAGAAGTGTAGCAGGGTTGACTGAGGAATTCGAGGTAGGTGTTGGACTTCACCAAGGCTCAGCACTCAGCCCATTCCTTTTTGCCATCATCATGGACAAGCTGACGGAGGACATCAGGAAGGACGCACCATGGGATATGCTGTTTGCAGATGACATAGTGCTGTCTAGGCAGAATTGCAGGGAGCTAGAGGATGATCTGGAGATGTGGAGAAATGCACTGGAGAGAAGAGGCCTGAAAGTGAGCCGGAGCAAGACCGAGTATTTGAAGGCTGGGGATGTGGATGATGGAGAAGAGTTGAAGCTGCAAGGAGAAAAGCTAAAGAGAGCAAAAAATTTTTAATATCTGGGTTCAACAATTAGTAGCGATGGAAGATGTGAAGAAGAAGTCAGGAGAAGGATCCAAGCAGGCTGGATAAATTGGAAAAAGGTGTCTGGAGTTCTGTGCAACAGGAAATTATCAGCAAGGGTTAAGGGTAAAATGTACAAGAGTGTTGTCAGACCAGCCATGCTTTATGGAATGAAAACGGTGGCAGTGACGGAAAGACAGGTGGGAAAAATGGAAGTTGCAGAGTTGAAAATAGTGAGATGGGCACTGGGAGTGACAAGAAAGGACAAGATAAGAAACGAATACGTGAGAGGGACTACAAAGATCGCAAAGTTAGGAGACAAACTTTGGAATGCAAGGCTACGCTGGTATGGCCACGTGAAAAGGAGAGAAGAAGGCTACGTGGGAAAAACGATGATGGAGATGGCGGTGCCAGGTAGAAGGAAAAGAGGAAGGCCAAGGAGAAGGTGGATGGATTTGGCAAGAGAAGACATGGAAAGGGTTGGAGCTAAGGAAGGAGACGAAGTCCACCGGGAGAAGTGGAAAATACTTTCGCGCTGTGGCGACCCCGAATAGGGAAAAGCCGAAAGAAGAAGAAGAAGAAGAAGAAGATATATGTATTACATATTTTATGTATACTAGTAGGTAACACCAACAAAAATATCAGTAACTGTCTCAAAGAAAGCAAAAACAAATATTTATTCAAACACAGCTGTTTCAAAAACAATCATTTCAAAATATTCACAGCTGAAGCTAGATGGTTTCAACTTCAGCACATCCTCGCCTGATGAAAACAGGCGTTCCACTACTACATCGAAAGGTGTGACGGTGTTGTAATTCACAAACAATTCTCGTAACTTTGTATTAGAAAGCAACGGCACAATCGCTTTGCTTTTAGACTTGTGTTCTTTTTTGAAGCAGTTGTCTCACAGCTTCTCGCTGCAGTTGGTCGGAAGATGCACTCTGGTAGTCTGCAATTTTCAAAACGTTTTGCTCAATTAAAACGATAACATTTTTATTTAAACAAGGGGCGAACTCCGCGCTAGCGGCAGCTAACTATTGAAAAAGACTACCGCAGCTTCCGTTAGCGTTATTGTACAAAAAGTAAGCTCACCATATTTTAATCAGGCTTGAACTAATTTGCATGACTTTTATTTTAATCTCCGCATTACTATTTGCTAAGCAATAGGAGAAATGTAATAAAAGTAAAATAACTTGAAAAGAGAAATGCACACTGGTCTACCGCGTGCGAAGCCGGCGCTGAACTCACCTCACAACCGCGGCAGTGACAGATCAGTTTCACGTTGCTGAATTAGTGTGCAGGTCGATGCCTCAGATAAGCGAATCCTAAAGCGGGTGTCATGAGATTTAGCCAGAAGTTCCCAGTAAATCTAACAAAATAATTGCATTTGTTTGATCACCACAAAAAAAACTTTTAACCTCCATGTATGCAAAAACATAGCAAAATCTTAAGTCACGACTTAAGGAAAATTTTGAATTTGACCCTGGCTCTACAAGTATTTATAAATTTTCGAATATCCCACAAGAAAAAATCGGAAACCACTGCGTTAAAGGCATTTCAGGTAATCAAAATGGCAAGCAAAAGCATCAAGTGTAATTGTATCCCTTGTTTTAGTGGCAATTCTAAATTTGTCAAATGAACCCAGGATGCTGCTCATGATGCTAGCTCTTGATGGCGAGCCGCTGCTGGATCGTAAAGTTGCACCCGCTTAAACTTGAAATAAAATTTGGGGTTGCTAGGTCATGTTGCAAGCTTTTTGCTACCAAACTAACAGCGCCGAACGTTTCCCTCAAATATTTTGTTGTTCGGAATATTTTAGCGTTTTTCCAAACTTCGTACGGCATAGAACTGCGGCCAGCGAACTTTGTGCTGCTCAAATTCACCTTTTAATTTTTGCTGAAGGTTCATCCACCATTGTAGAAAGGTGACTGGCACAAAGGTTGAGGCAAACGCCAAAAATGACCTCAAGTTTTCAGTTAAAGATCATTCTTGAAAATAATCTTTTTGAATGTCGAACATTTTGCAATTGCTGACATAAAAAACCTTGGCCCGTTTCCAAACACTGCGACTGTTGCTTTCAATATGCTTAAATCTTGACCTCATCAGAAATTGTTCATAAAATTTTTTTGCATCTCATTGCTTAGAAAGAAAATCAATAAGAAAAATGATGATGAAGAAAAATATCCACAGAGCTCGTACTATTACAATGAAGATCATGAAAATCATTTGACAAACATTTTACTTTAATGGTATAGTTATTAGACATACGAAGTTGGAAAAGCTACAATCAACTGTAAAAAATTGGTCTCGTGTTTGTTTGAAAGTTTAAGAAGTATTTTGTTTGCGTCAAAATGGTTTTGTTTCGAAAATATCAATATATCCGTCAACATAAAGTTACCGCTCAACGGAATATATAAAGTGTTATTTAATATTGTCGGAGACTGGAGAAACAAGTGCTGCCGTCACTAAACCCATTTTCGCGGAAGAGTCAAATATTGGAACAAAGCTGGTACTTATTAGACTCTAAAAAATATACATTTGCACTTAAAATATTATAAAATATTCCTATACATAAAAAAAGTTGTCAAATTGTTTTCACGCGTAAAGGAAAATTTCAAATTTTTAACACTTTAATACAATGAGTACTTTTCACGCGCAAACTTTGATATGCACCGATTACAATTGATTACGCAAGCAATGCTATTGTTATTGGCTTGCTAAAAAATGTTTTTTATCAATTCTCAAAATACAAGCATGAGGTGTAGTGAGGGAAACCTGCTTCTATATTTTTTGATAAAAGGTCTTTACCAAAATTGTTTGAATTAGGGCACATCTGTATAAGGGACGTCCAATCTGCGGCTGGGGGGGGGGGGGAATCTTCCAAATTGGCCCGTATGCAGCGTGATCAAAATTTTTTAATTCGCAAAATTTTATGACCTTAAACACCAATAGTTTAACGCAGCTCCCCCCAACCAGTGAGCTGGGGCCGACTGATGGGTGGCGAAGGTCTTCCAGGAGAGTGACAAAGCTCAAAATCTTTAAACAATTTTTAGGTAATTAAGTTGACATTTCTAAAAAGTTATCCGATTTTTTTTACTAGATCGAGTTTTGAAATAAGCAATAATCTCCAAGTGTAGTCAATATTTTGCTTTTGTTTTCGGTTTCAATTTTTTCTCAGTCGCTTTGGCGGAATATATCTTAGTGTTTACCTGAAAATAGTGTCAGTAAAGTGGATTGCGCTCAGGAAAAGATTGAGAAACTCTAGGCTAAGTAACATGTTAGTACACAAGCATTGATCACGCTTTCTTATTTTTAGGCGATAGTTTTGCACGAGGCTATCACGCCTTAGTTTAAAAATTTATTAATACAACGACATTCAAGCTGAGTGTAATTGATTTTCAAGTGTATGAAGTCATGTTTTTTGCAGCGAGTGTTTAGTCGGATTGGTCAGTCACGACGCTGACGCCGCGGATCGCACCACTTATTTTTCAATACAGATGGAAGTATGACAATGATTTTGTTTGCTTGTTTATCTGACTGTGAAAAGTAAGGAAATAAATCTACCTCAAGGCAAACTACTTCCGCTGCCATTGGCATATTTACGGCGTATTTAAGGGGAGTATTTAGGGAACGATGGAGACAGACCTCTGTCTCCTGTTTGGAAACAAAAATCGACGATCATTTGATTTTCACTTTTTCATAATGCACCAGCACTCCCAAAATTCGTTTCTAAACACCCCACTGACTACTTAATCTGTTGAGCTCAAAATTAAGCCATTTTCCACTTGGAACTTAGGCTTAAAATAGTCATCTGTGTGGCAGATTCGTACTCAACAGGCACGCCAGCATTTCAACTAAGATAAAGAAAATTTTATGCTTTTGAAAAATTGTAAACGTTAAATGGGCAAATGTGCTGAAAGGGCAGTGATTTTAAGCTTTGTTAAATTTCACAAAAGAAATGATTCCTAATTTTTTGGCTAAACTTATGGGTATGTTAGTGGCATACAATTAGTGCAACCATTTCGTGCTCACTTCTTAGATTTGTGCTTATTTTCAACACCATCTCAGAAAATAAAAATGGGCATATTTCTAAGCAACGTGCTTGCTTTTGAATTGTGCGCTTTTTTTGTCTTAAAAATTGGTTTTGCCTCAGAATTTTATTGCTCAAAAAATAGACAACTTAAAGCGATGTCTCCAACTTAACATCTTGACTGCCAAGCTGGTTTTCTAGAAATAGCTCAATGAGGCCACCAAAAAAATTTCCGAGATTTGCAGATTTGTGAAGTGAAATATTAAGAATAAAATAAAAGTTTTTTTTTTGCAGGGTTTTTCCATATTCACACCAGACGCCACGATCACAGAAAAGAACATCCACCGGGCGCCACAAATATTTAGTGCCATAAGAATAACATAGGACGTATACAGCGATTGTTGACAGCTCTGGAAACAGACAAATAGCCGTCAACAAATATTGTTGACGCTGCCTTATCAAAAACTGCCATGTCAGCAGTGCTGAACTTGGGATAAAAGTCTTAATCGTTTGTTCACAGCGTTCTTATTTTTCGGCCTAAGCCAGTGGTTCCCAACCTTTATAAAGGCCCACACCCCTAAAATATCTCAATATGTTCTCGCACCCCTAAAATATTTTAACATGTCCCGGGCTGGGGCGATTTCAAACGCTAGACTGAAATTGCGTGTATTGACCTTTTTTTTGGAGATCAGCATCGTTTCGGGTTGAATTGAAGGCCGCGCACAGCGTTTTGGCCAAAGTCGACGCTCAGTGTTAGATCGCGCCTTGTCGGTGGGGTGGATCTCCAAAAAAAGGTCACCACCCTTTTCTTGCCGTTGTCGGCTGGTTTCGCTGCCAACGAAAAGAAGAAGGTGGTGGCCTTTTCTTTTCCTTTTTCGGAGATCCACTCCGCCGTCAGGGCGCGATCTAAAGCTGAGCGTCTCAACTTTGGCCAAAAAGCTGTTTTGGGGAATGATCAAACAAATAATCAAGATGTATTGCACTTGTCTTTACTTTATCCTTACTTTATCTGAATGATCATCTCGCACCCCCTAAGATGCTTCCTCGCACCCCTTGGGGGTGCGAGCACCTCTGGTTGGGAAGCCCTGGTCTAAGCAGATGGGAGTCATGCGTACTGAAACTCCACGATTGTGCTTTTTACGTTACGACGTTAACGCAAGAATATTTTATATTTTCACCTTTTTTGAAATTAAAAATGTTTGGAGTCTCATCAGATAGGAGTTTGGCTACAAACACAACAGCAAATATTTTTTGTGCGATCGAATGTTGTTTTCAGGGCCCCGTCCCACCAAAGTTTGAAATTATTTTATGCGAAAAATCTTTTTTCAAAAATGGCGTTGCTGAGTAACACATGAAAACAGCCAATTGTTCTTGATGTCAAATTGAAGAGATTGATCGACTTTTATATCCTTTACAGAGTTCATAAGGTTCTGTCTACAACAGAAGCCAAGTTATTTGGAAGAAATTATTTTTAAGCACTTTTTCTGGTGTAGCTAGTAGAAAAATACCTTTTAGCAACAAGTGATTTTTTGATTCATGTGGCTTTGTAACATCATCAGCGTGACCAGAAGCTAATTTTGGGCGAACAAAAATATGTTTCTTGGTGTTCCTCAAAATGACTGCATGACTTTTTTTGTAAATCAAGGTTTTCTGGCCGATATATATACAAACGTCTTCATTTTTTCATCGAATTCAAAAGATAGAGGTTGCTAGTTGCTAGATAGCAAGTTTCAAGGCGATCTCCTGATGAGAGGGATGTGCCTCCAGCATCACAATCAGGTAAAATAAAAAATTTTGTTTAATAATGATCACCAACATTATACGGTATCATACAGCAATCTATTAAATCATGTCAATATTCACGACCAATTTTTAACTTATTGGGTCTCATCAGGCGAGTGCAAAAACACTCAATAATAAAAATGCTGAAAAAAAAGAGATTTTAAGAGGAAAAAGTCTTGAAAAATGCAATCTAGCAACTAGCAACCTCTATATTTTGTGAAATGATAAAGTCTTAGCAATGACCCTATACGCCTCTTAGGACTTACCGATGTAACTAGTTGTCCATGTCATGTGTGTGTGTGTGTGTGTGTGTGTGTGTGTGTGTGTCCCTAAACAAAACCCACATTATATAGCTATTGCTGCATTATCTTGCTTTGTATTGCATCTTTTTTTGCGCCCAATGGCAAATATGTTCTTTGTAAGCTTATTTGTTATTGATTGTTTTTTACACCAGCCTGATGAGACTCAACAAGGCCAAAACCGGTCGCAGGTATTAGCATGATGTAATAGATTGCTATGTGGTACCATATGATGCTGGTGAATATTTTTGAGCAAAATTTTCTATTCAATCGAATTCGAAAAATTTACGGGAAAATTGCCTCTGAGATTCCCCCGGCCAGATACGCCTATGATTAGCAGACTATATATGCTAAACATTTCATATTTAATCTAAATGGCCTTTGTTGTAGAATCAAACTAACATTTGAATATGTACTGATTACGATTTTTAAGTAAAAGCATTTGCATGCTATTTTGGTTTTCCGATGAGGACCAAGTTGATTGCCGCAGCTGAAAAGCTTCAACATATATCGTCCGCTGATTGATGGCAATCTGCTTTTTACGATGGTGAGTGGAGATGTTGTAATCACTAAAGTAATCTTACATTTAAACCCTGCCAGAATTTGCATGTTTCTTAGCCTACCGAACATGTAGCTAAGAAGTAGAAAAGTAATGGCTTTCTATAAATTTTTTCAACTCAATCAAAGAAAGGAAAACTTTTCTGTTATGGCGGCTACAAAACGTCAAAGTCAAAGGAAAGGTCACTCAGCAAATTTTAATAGCAGATTATCAAAAGTAGGGGATAGAAAATGTCGATCTCCAACAAAGTCATTCAGGAAAATTGAGACCCACCAAGACCGAAAATTTCATTTTTGCTCCGTCAAAAACGAAATTTGCTTCTGGCTACGCCACTGAGTCTTGTTGTTTCCTAAGTTGATGAATAATTCTGAGGGGGTTTACTTTAACTCATGTAGCCCTCTGGAAAATAACATTCGGATGGCGCGCGCAACTACCATGAAACCATGCAGTCTCCTGCATGTTGAATGCCACTTCGGATTCCATACTTATTTCATCCAGTGTACTACATTGATTTCCAAGGCGTCTGAAACGTTTCTGGTAAATATTTAAAGCTAAAGCTCGACCAGTCGCAATCTTGAATTTTCACAGCAACTTTCACAAAGTTCAGTGATAATTTTAAAACCCACACTGGTGGAGCTGATCGGTGATAATTTTGTCTGTAGCAATTGCAAAATCAACATCGACAGTGCTAAGATTCTTATTAGATATTTTTGCTGAGTAAAATTTGTCGCTGAGTTATTATTTTGAATTGTCATCGGTGGAGCAATCAACAACAATTCTTATAGGTCGATCTGAGTGATAATTGTGGTGATAATTTTAATGACAATTTATCAAAAAGTTTTGATGCTTTACCACTGAAATTATCACAAAAATTTTTACTTGAGAACAATCAGCGAAAGATGCTAAATTTTTTGTAGGACGTGACAAAGAAAGAAATAGTGTGCTCTCCTGCAGACAATATAACTGTTTGTCTGGTGTCAAAAAAGTACCATCGCTATGGCAGCATCTCACTTCTATCATGATAGGTACATGATAAAATACTGTAGTTGCACATACAATATGAGCAGGTGATGGTCTTCATATTTGCATATATTCTTTACCCACATTTTTATGTTTACTCTTCCTATGGATAGACGAGAAGGCAATAATCGCTAGTCACTTGTTAGTTTGGAAACCCAGTTCCAAGAATATTTCTTCTTTCTTCATTTTTGTTTTAGAGGACTGTTTTTCAAAGTTTGGTATTTTGCTCTTTAAGAAGGAACTCGTAATCCAAAGGGAGGAATTTAACAGAAATGTAAATTTATTCAAATTTATCTATTTGCATTGTACGCTTAAATTATTTGTGACATGGGCAGTGGCGTGCAGAGGTCTGGTGATGCCCGGGGCCAACTGCTTGATTGTATGCCCCCTTCCAAACTGTCAAGTACTAAAGAATGTGACACAGACAGACACTTGAAATATATAAAAGCTAGTGTTGAGAAAAAATTTCGAAAAACTAAACTAAAATACTTCAAAGAGTATATTTTGCTTTAATGTGTTAATTAAAGGCTAAGGCATACATTTACAAGAAAAAATCATCTGGTAAAGGGTATGCATTGAGGAACAACATATTGCGTTTTTGCATGCAAATAATCATCAAGTAGGCCCACCAAAATGATCCGTTATATGGGGACTGTTCATGTTGACAAGTTCATTGTTTGGTGAAACGCCGTCCCGGTGTGCTGCTGTGTTGCGGGGGCCCTGTTAGTAGCTCGAGCACTGTGATCGCGCAAACCCTGCCGAAGAATAGTGTGGGGAATCTCCGCGTGTGATTGTTAAGTGGTATCTGGCGCTAGTTGCGTCGCCTATCGGGTCGCGCTATGTAAAAAAACAGTCATCGCCTGTGCGGTGTGCTAGTTGTCAGCATCGGTAGCTATGGTTGGAGTGGAATAGGCGAAGTTGTTGACCTCTTGGCGGCCGTGCATTATATAAGCCGCGGGACAGCCATTTGGGATCCACCAAGTTTAATTAAGCGCCCACTTTTGACGTTACGCGCACATTGTATTCTTAAACGTCAACGCTATTGCAACGTGTCTGTAAGATTCGAAACCGCGTCTTTTGAACTGGCCTCCTTGCGCGCCGAGTATTGCTACCATGCACCTCGTGCTGCCAGCCATGTTTTGAAGCGCCGCATTTGGCTTGTAACCTTTGGAAGACCTTTTCATGTCTAATCAGTGCTTGTGTGATCAACTTTACATAAAGATGTCAGTTCTAGTCCATAGTTGAGCGGTTGGCAGGACGTCAAAACGAACCTCATTCAAAAGGTAAACGGCGCGTAAGTCTTGTGTGTTGCGTTAGTTTATTTTATATAAGTTAACGTTAGTGCCCGCATTTGGCTTGTAACATTTGGAAGACCTTTTTATGCCTAATCAGTGCTTGTGCAATCAGCTTCACAAAAGCATATCAGTTTTTGTCCATAGTTGAGCGGCTAGCAGTTCGTCAAAACGAATCTCATTCAAAAAGTATACGGCACCTAAGTTTTGTGCGTTGTGTTAGTTTGTTTTATAAGTCAGCGTCAATGCTATTGAAGGGATCTGTTGGCCCTTGGCAAGCCCTGCTGATGAGTCCAAAAGGACGAAACGCCTCCAGGGATGGCTTTGTAAATTTGACAATATCTCTCAATAGCATTGCTTCCTTCGGAAGCCTCGCGCCTTGAGCACTCGCTTTGTTGTTTTGTTTCTCGCTTATAAGCAGAAACGTAGCAGCCGCCCCCAAACCCCCCAATTGGGGGGGCCCAGGCCAACTTTGGGGGCCCAAGTTAGTCTGAAATTGCTTTTTGGCTACGTGACTATTTTCAGTTCAGCAGACTTGTTTACAACCGATTTAAACTGTAGGAAGAAATTGGCTTGTGACATCATAAGTGAATGCAATGTCATTTTATCTCGCAGAATCTAGAATATTTCGATTGATTTTCTGGTAGAATCTTGAATATTCGATTGACGTAACAATGCCGTTGTTACGCAACAATCATAGAATGGTCTGGAATTCTGTTTGGCTATAAATACCGGGACAATATATATATATACTGCAGAGTGCAGATAAAGTATTTTATTGACATTGTATAGAATGAAACGTTCAAAAAGTGGTGCTCAAAAGAGAAAAGAAGCAGCCACTGCTCGAGATGCTGTAGCGAAATTGCCCAAGATGACAGATTTTTTCAAGATTACTGAGCAGAGTAGACCTGGCACTAGTACCGAGAGGGATGAAGAAAACTATAGTGTACAAGAAAAAGAAGACTATGACGATCAGCATCAAAGTGATTGTGAATTTCCAGAAAATGTAAGTTGTGATTTACCTGCCAATACGCAACCTTCAATATCAAAAATAACTGAATCTCAATTTACCCCTATCCCTGATGACCCATGTAAATGGCCTGAAAGTATTTCTGATGCTCAACGATGTGATATAGTAAAGCGTGGACCACATCAACTAATAATGAATTTTCCATATAATAACACAACTCCAAGGCGACGTTTTTCCTCCAACCATTATAAACGTGTGTTACCTAATGGTGAAAGTGTTTTACGGTCGTGGCTAGTTTATTCTGGGGAATCAGATCAAGTTTTTGCTTTTGTTGTAAGCTATTTGGAAAAACACTAAGCCCCTTTTGTAGTGGTATAAATACATGGGAGGGTTTTTCGAAAAAACTGAAAGACCATGAAAACGGCATTTCCCACCAAGAATGCTGCAGTCAATGGATGTTGCTAGCTGAAGGGATAAGAAATTCATCCACTATCGACAAACGCGAGATGAATATTTTTTTCAATGAAAGACGTTTTTGGAGAAATGTTTTAGAGAGACTTATCGACATTGCCTTGTTTCTATCGGAAAGGAATCTTGCTTTTAGAGGATCTGAAGAAGTCTTAGGATCTCCTCACAATGGAAATTTTCTGGGTATATTTGAGCTTTTGGCAAGAAGAGATCCGATCCTAAAAGAGCTTCAAGACAGAATCAAGAATAAAAACACTAAAGATCACTATTTGAGTCCTACCATACAAAATGAACTAATTGAATTGCTAGCGACAGAAGTTGAAAAAGAAAATTTACAGCAATTGAAATTGGCAAAATATTTTTCTATAATTTTGGACTGCACTCCAGATATGTCACATCATGAACAAATGTCTGTCATTCTCCGTTATGTACTATGTAATGAAGAAGCTGCTGTTGTTAAAGAAACATTTTTTGGCTACTTGAGAATAAGTGACAGCACTGGGAAAGGCTTGTTGGACGCTTTCTTAGAAAAAGCGACCGAACTGCAACTCGAATTGTCTGATTGTCGAGGTCAGTCATATGATAATGGTGCTAACATGAAAGGAAAGCATTCTGGGGTCCAAGCAAGAATGCTAGACATCAATCCCAAAGCTGTTTACGTGCCCTGTGCAAACCATACCCTTAACTTAGTTGTTGTTGACAGTGCTAATTGATCGACGGAAGCATTGACATTTTTTGGAGTACTTACAAGGTTGTATGTGCTGTTTTCTTCCTCTGCTCAGCGTTGGGAAATTTTGAAGAAACATGTGGAGCTGTCCATAAAGTCACAATCTGATACTCGTTGGGAAAGCAGAATTAAATGCATCAAACCTCTTCGATACAATTTAAAAGAGGTGTTGCTGGCACTGAAAGACTTGGAAGCCATTTCCATAGAAAGAAAAGATGGAAGAGCTGCCTCAGAAACAAAATCGTTGATAGCTCATTTATCAAAATGGAGTTTTCTTTTGTCGGTGTTTATTTGGTATGATATCCTATTCCAAGTCAATAAAGCAAGCAAGATTCTTCAATCGTATGGAGTCTCCCTTCATACAATGGAAACGGAAATCCAGGCAACTGAAAAGTTTTTGCAAAACTATCGCACAACGGGTTATGACAGTGCCGCAACATCTGCTGTTGAAATAGCACAGGAATTGGATATTGATCCTTCTTTTCCTCCGTCAAGAAGTGGAAAGAAAAGAAGATTGTTTGATTACCAAGGTGAAGAGGAACAACGAGCTACTCCTGAACTGAAATTTAAAAGCAACTTTTTCTATCCATTAGTAGACCAGGCTATTATGTCAATAAAGGAGCGCTTTAATTTGTTACGTGAGGTTTCTTCGGCCTTTTCGTTTTTGTACACACGAGACAAACTTTTGCTTGTGCAACAAGAAAATGCTCTTCTTACTTGCTGTAAAGAGTTCCAAAAAAAGTTCGGTGACATTGATTCTGATGAAATGAGCGCTGAGCTACAGCGGTTTGTTTTAATTTTACAAAAAAAAACGCAATCTCAATACGGCTCAAGACTTTCTGAACTATCTTCTAAAGACTCATTTATTTGAATTGTATCCGAATGTGTACATCGCACTTCGAATCTTACTAACTTGCCCCGTAACTGTTGCCAGCGCTGAAAGAAGCTTCAGCAAATTGAAACTGATCAAAACTTTTAATAGAACGTCTATGACAGACAGTAGACTATCTTCATTAGCCATGTTGTCAATCGAAAATGACTGCGCCCGATCTCTTGATTATGACAATGTCATAACAGCATTTGCGAACAAAAAGGTTCGCTCCAGACTATTTAAATGATACTGTGTTTTTATAACTTTTTCATGTTTTTCAGTGTCATTGCTTTCGTTTCGCAGTGTCTGCATAAATGTCCTACTGAACTCTGGCATCGGTGCCGAATTTTTTATGACTTGCACCTTCGGTATCGGCATGCTTTATTCTGACATTAGCCTGTTTACTTATGTACAAATTGTGGTGTATTTTCTTAATGCAGCTTTTCAATTTTACACCTCTAAAGTGATATGACCTGTGCGCAGGGGCTCTTGCGCTTACTTTGGGGGGGCCCGAAGTTGGAGTGCTACGGGACTGCTTATAAGACGCTCTCTATCGATCGCAACCACTTGGAACTAGCAATATACAAGGTGTCCATAAAGTCTGTGTGCACTTTAAAAGATTTATAACTTTATTTGTATTTGTGATAGATATAATCTGCAAAAAGTGTTATAAAGTTTCATGCACCTAGTTTGAAGTGTAGATATTAAATAATTTTTCAGCATAAAATTTGTAACAATTTCTAGATAAGTAATTTTTTTTAGAAAATCAATTTGACCCATGACTTCAACTGAGGAAAAAGTAAACTAAGTCTTTTGGTTGGCTAACCGGAAATCTACTATTGCCGTACAAAGAAAGTTTAGAATTGAATGCAATGAAGAACTACCTCATAGGAGCACTACTGCCAAATGGACTAAAAAAATTTCAAGAGACCGGCTTTGTTGATGATAAATCAGTAAGATGGTTGCAATCGCTTTACAGCTCAGTTCCTTTGCTCCCGACCAATTGTCTTTTACAAAGAAAGATCCATTTAAAAGTATATTTTGATCAAACAAAACAAGCACTGGCAAACGCCGCAGCAATGACCCATCTGGACCCGTACCACAACTGCATTAATCGCAAAAAAGAGTGCAAACTCTGTGGAATGTGTTCTGCGACAAGTAAAAGGCGGTAATTACAAGCCTCTGGCATTTTCTTCCAAGGCCTTCTTCTCTCGGTAGGATGAATGGTATGCATTCGATAAAGAAAAGTTTACGTGCTACGCTTCATTAAAACATTTTTACTATTTTTTGAACGCGATCGAATTTTTTTGAAAAACAGGTCACAAACCGCTTGTGAATCAATGTTATGGCAATTCAGTGGCATCATCACCCCGACATCGACCAACTCACAAATAATGTCGAATATGTGTAAGGAGAGAATAATGTGGCAGACATCGTTTCGAGGCACAAGGAAGTTCCTTGTCTGCACCATACGCCTTTTTCCAGGTTGTATCGGTCTGTCTGTCTGCACCATAGACCTTCTTCCAGGTTGTATCGGTCTGTATAATGACATTGATTTCTATCTAGAGTTTCTGAACCAACTAGAGGCCCTGACGCAGCCAACTTGCTACGAAGGATTCATGTATAACCTCGACTGCAAAACATATTGTTGGCTTATTGTGCGACGTTTCACAAAACCGTGTTGGTGTCATCGCAAGAAAAAAATTACGCTTTACCATTTCAAGCTCACTCATTCTCCATCAGTCGTTTTATCGTCACGCACCCAGGTATTGACTCCACAGTGAAGCAAGAACAAGCAGCTATAGACAAACACTAAGCACAACGATTATATAGAACTATTCCAAGTCAAAAATTTTTGCCTTTTTCAATCAATCAATTAATAAATCAATTTTATTTTATTTTTGCCCAAATCAGCATACATAGAAATAAATTTGACAGTAGTGGACAAAAAAAGGAGACGATGGCAAAACGATATACGTTAATACATGCACATGAAAAAAATTTAGATTAAATGTGAAGATAATGGCATGGCCATCGCACCTGTAAGATACCAGATAAATAAAAACACGCACGAAGAAAAGCATATACAGTATGTGCAAAGTGTCGCTATATACAATAAAAATAAAAAACTGTCAAGTTGTAACCCTAACAGGGGAGGCTATCAAGTGCTACACCTTGCCCAAGGGTGATCTGGGTGTAGCAAAGGCTAGTTGGGATAACTAACAATTGCTACTTACAATACTATAAATCCTCGCGCCCGCTTCTAGTTGACCAAAAAATTTAGCAAACGAATGGATCCAATTTTATTAATCAACTGAGGAAAAACAGAAACAAGTAAACCGAATTCTTGACTGACTTTAATATGAATTGACCTGACTAACTGAACTGCATGCATTTTCACAACCACTTAAAAACATAGTCAAATGATTTTAAAACAATTCCAAGACATGCTTAAAGCAAAACTAGAAACTTAAAATGTGCCCTAATCAACTAAACTGCGCAAACAAAGAAATCAAACAAAAGCTCTCAAAAGATAAGGTGATACAAGACAACTTAGATCAAAAACAGTGTTAACATAAAAACCGGGTTCGAAACCGCTACATGGGAGCAACGACAGCTAAGAGATAGCTCCTTTACGTCTCAAGGCACATAAACCCTGTTGCCGGTTGTAGTTTTAAGTCATACACCTAGGACTAGATTAAACACGTAGCTATTTTAAAAAAGAAGTTACTGTGAGTTAGTAGTACCGTTATGGTATTCCCAGCTGCATTGTTGGCGTAAAATTTAATCAACTCAATTAATAATTAATTTGATGCAGAGTGATCTTAAAAGACGATAATAACTTATCATTCTAATCTGATGTGCAATGATGAAGTTTCAGTAGTTCAAAGGTCTTTATGAATTGATCGTTTATGGTTGACTGTTCTCACTTCACTGTCACAACCTTCAGAGGATCCATCGAAAAACAGAAAAAAGAACACAGAAACCATAGCACAGCAAAAGACTACATCATAAGCAGTCACATTTCCTAGATGTGAATTTAAATGAATTAAATGTTCATGAAGTGATAAAAAACTGCCTTGATCGGTTGATAAAAGATTTCAACGACTTTATTTCTTTTAATGCTGGAGTAAGCTTATTCCATTGCACAGGACCTTTGTATTTGAATGACTGCTGGGTTAGTTTAATTCTGCAAAATTTAGAAAATATCTTAGCTTTCGACCGTGACCTACCAGCATTGCAGTTTCGATAGTTGTGCTGAAAGAAGTTATTGAATGCATCGGGTAGCATGTTATTAAAATATTTGTGCATAAATTTAACTATCTCTAATTGAGCAGTTTGTTCTATTGTCATAATGTTATGCTTTTTCATAATTGCTGTTTTGTCCTCTTCTTTTTTGGCATTAAATGCTAATCGAATGACTTTATTTGTTGTGTTTTGGAGTCTGTGAATTAGTGTTTTGTTGTTCAAACACCAGGAGGAAATACAGTATTGAAAGTGACTTTCAATCATGCTATAATAAAGCAATTGAAGTGATTTTTGGTTAAGATAGAGTTTTCTTTTTTGTATGATGCCACGGTCCATTCTAATTTTTTTCAGCAGCAGTTCCACGTGAGATTTCCACGTTGGATGCTCGTGAATTGTTACACCTAAAAATCTAATAGATGTAACCTTGTCTAATGCATTGCCGTTTAACTTGATTTCAAGATTAGGTGGGACTGGAGGGCAATTACGAGTTTTAAAAGTTATGACTTTAGTTTTTTTAATGTTAAAAGTAAACTTGTTTGCAGTAAGTTTTAATCTGTTTTACTTTACTGACGTTTTTTGAAGCCACTTAAACTATCTTTTCTAATTAGTTCATTAACGATCTCTTGTTTATTGTTGGAAAATATATTTATTAGCATTCTTTGACTCAGATTTAATGCCAGATCATTGTGCTCATCACCTGCAAATGCGGAATTGCAATAAGCGTCTAATATTTTGTTTGCTAGAGTAGACGAATGAACCTCAATCAAGCTGTTTCCAAACAGCAAATGCGCATACAGCATGGGTGGCAAATCTATTTAATTGGTGGCTTGCTTGCATCCGAAAAGCCAGTCTCACTTGCTTTCTAGCGCTTCCTCATACTGGAATTACATTTGGATCAATTTACATTGTGTACAACAAAAATTCTCCCACATATGAAAAACATCCGCGCTGCCTGTGTGATTTTTAACAATCAAACCAAACATTGATTCGCGGACACAAGCAATGCGACGGCTTCGATCACACAATCCTGGTTCAACGACCACCTTAAGCTGCTGTAGCGCAACGGCAGGCATCTGACTGTAATCTGGGTTAAAATGAGTGCACTCCATGTGGCGACTAGTCACTTCTATCGTGATAGCTACTGAAACTAAATGGGGTTTCATATATAAAGCTGAGTGTTGTTAGCGACTTTCTATTAGTGGTTTATAGTTGAAGTTGCTGAGGTTGCTACACAATTCCCCTCCTCAAGCACGCGCAGCTAGCGGAGACGTGCAAAGGAACGGAGAAAGTTGCTGAGGTCGCAACATGCCTTCCCCGCCAACGTAGAGAAAGTGAGGCTTGCCGGCCGAAGTAAGCAAGATTCCCGCCAAGACATTAATTAAGGCTTAGCGACTCAACGATGGCTTGTACTTCTTGACTGAAGACGCTGCCGTTCAACTACAGCAGGGAAGATGCACATTTTTCGTGGGCACACCATTGTAGCGCAACGACCGGCACCTGACAGTAATCCGGGTTAAAATGAGTGCCCTCCATGTGGTGACTAGTCACTTCTATCATGATAGCTACTGATCGAAGATGGCGTTTCTTACATAAACCAGGTGTTGCTGGCAACATTCTGCTACACTGCGTTTTTGTATCCTTGAATAAGATGTTTCGCGATAATTATATTTGCTTGGTGGATTTCAAATAGAATTTGAACAGGGGACCAGAAAAGTCAATCGATAAAAATGGTATCCTCTAAGCGCATTGCGTATTATGAAATAGCGCCTCGGTCATTTTCTGGTGACAGGACGATAAAGACGAACGAGCAAAAATATAATTGTGAATGATCACTCTAAAATTATCTCCTCAAAGCACATTGTACACGTTTGATTCCTGCAGAACCAAGAAAGTGATTCCCATACCATTTTTGATTTATGTAATTTTGGTCATTCCAGCTCCATACTTCTTAGCCAGTTCCAGGGGCGGCTCGTAGCTAAAATTAATGAGGGGGCTGCTTCAGAAAATCACCCCACAAGCATAATTTTTGTCACTATCTATCAGCTTTACACACACACACACACACACACACACACCACACAGCTCGCCTGTTGTCCGTCAAAAAAAAACCCTAATTACACCAGCACACAAAGGTCGGTACTACATGAGCGACGGTTCTCTTTCTACAGTTGCATTGCAATCTACTGCTAATTTCAAACACCATATCACAGGAGCTTTGAAGCAAAAAGATTTTTATATTTTTTTATAAATTTAGGATGGTTGTTGAGATTAACCTTATGTATTATATAATGTAACTACCAATATAAGAAAAAAAAAGAAAAAAAAAAGATTAATTATTTATATCGAATGTCATCGATAAGATGGAGTGGGCACTGGGGGTGCTGCAGTTCCACAGTACCATGCACGAGCCGCCCCTGGCCAGTTTACTGTCCAGAGACGCGTCACTCATTATTTTTGAAAATCCATCGCATTTGCTAAACGGCGCATTGTTTTTCGCCACAAACATCACAGACTTCGTCTCTACATAAATAACTGTTTCTATCTTATATCGCCCTTTTTCAAAAAACTAGTAATTCTCTAAATCTCACAGGCATCTGTACAATTCTTCTTTTGATTCTTTGTTATAATAATTAATGTTTGGTTAGATCGTTTTTCCAACTCCAGCTACATCACTATCTATCTCCCATGAAATGCACTTAACAAACTAGTCACCTTTACGACTTTTAGAAGTAAATGGATAATCTTTCAGCCACTTCTGTTTAAATATGGCTGTGTATTTTTCTTTTTAGCTATCAGAAACAAATTTTTGATCTTTCATTAGCTGATCATCTCTAACGCGCTTTCCTCCTTGAGAAACCATTTTAAAATACTACAATGCTTTAAAAACAGTAGTGATGCTGAGTGTGAAACTAAATAAAATCTATTGTGGTGTGTCAATGGTTAACAATAAATACTCATTTGGTGAAATAGAATATTATTATTTTTCACAGCACAGTGTAGAAAGCTGTATCAACCTGAGCAACTTCAATTATAAACCACTAACAGAAAGTCGCCAACTTGGCTTTATATACGGATTGCCATCTACGCTCAGTAGCTATCACGATAGAAGTGACTAGTCACCACATGGAGTGCACTCGTTTTAACCTAGATTACAATCAGATGCCTGCCGTTGCACAACAATGATGACCCCGAAGTGATATTCGATTGGCAAGCCTCACTCTCTCAACGTTGACGGAAAAGGCATGTTGCGACCTCAGCAACCTCCTCCGTTCCTTTACACGTCTCCACTAGCTGCGGGTGCTTGAGGAGGGGAAGAGTGTATCAACTTCAACTATAAATCACTAACAGAAAGTCACCAACAACACTTGGCTTTACATATGAAACGCTATCTACGTTTTATTTTGTTTTATTTTTGTTTTATTTGCCATATTTATCCTCCATTCACGAGAAAGCAAATTTTATTGCTATACTTTGGACGGGACGTCCGCACTCGCTTGGGAGTTGCCTTTTTCGAGGTTTATGGGTCACCTGTCTTCCACATAAAGGTGGGGCGTCCCGTTAAGTGCCTTGCCCAAGGACACAACAAGCGGACTTGCCGGCTTGTTCTCCACAACCTCCCCTAAATGCCGAGCGCCGAGCAGGGAAGCTGTGAATACCATTTTTTAAAGTCTTTTGGTATGACTCGACAAGGGGAATGAACCCCAGGTCTACCGACTGCGAAGCGGACGCTCTAACCACTACGCCATCGCGTCGGTTCAGTAACTATCATGATAGAAGTAACTAGTCGCCACATGGAGTGCAATCGTATTAACCCGGATTACAGTCAGATGCCTGCCGTTGCGCTGCGGAGCCAAAAGGTACACAGCAAAAACAACTCACTAGAACAATACACAATAGCTTCATAACTTGGTAAGTATTATTTTGCAAAATGGGGAGATCTTTAGTTTAAATCACGAGATTGGAAAAAAGTCTTTAAATTAAAAAATTTTCAATCAAATTGGGAGACTTGACAGGCCTGAGTGTGTTTATGTTAATTGAACAGAATCTCTGGTGGTTGTGTAAAGTTATCACACCCAGTAATCATACTTTATTTGAAACTTTGTCAATATCGTTATACCATGTTCTGTTATTCATGGTTATAAATTCGGTAAAATAATGTTTTGCATGTTTTAGATGTTGGGCTCAGGCGGGTGTGTTCTCAAAAAAAGTAAGTCGAGTACGATTACAGCACCACCTGCTACTTTGTTTTTCCGTTTTCTTTTTTCCGTTTGGTTAGTTTTAATGTAATATTAATTTTCACGCATCACCTACCATTGCTAATTTTGATTTCAATTAAATGCCAACGTGTCAGTAGGAGCAAGTGCACCTTGGACTGTAGGCATTGCTCGTTGTGGGGACAGTTATAAGTTTTGTGTTGTGGCTTCGTTGATAATGTACTCAGTAAGGGCATTGATCTTTGGTTTTGTTTTCTTTTTGAATAATGTCAATATCAACATTGATACACAAAGTACCGCACCGGTAATAAATAAAAACAATCTATCGTGCAAAAAATTAATATCGAAATTAGATACGACAAGTGAGAATAGAACTGAAATCTTTATGAGCAAACTTGTTGCCACACTTCCACAGCAATCCTTTGTGTTAAAAATGTCTTTTACCTTTCTCATTTTGATGACTCACAATTTCGCCGTTACAATTTTTTTCGGTTTTTCTCAGCGCTTCAAATACTTAAATCTTTTTTCCTTGTTTATTACGCTTTTTGCGCTCTCTCGTTCACAGTGGCAGCATAGATTATTATGAACGGCGGGGTAAGAGCGAGGTTATCGGCAGTGGTAATTATTTTGCAACAGGTGATGTCAAATTGTCAGTTACAGGGTGGTTGCGCGTATTGTAGTAGTTTGCTGCTTTGGTTGCGATAGATTTAAAAAAGAAAATTGCTAAAAACTGTCAGGTAGCAATAATCACTAGTGCGACACATCAAGAGTAAAACATGTAAAATAAAGAAATGTAGCTATAAGCATGAATCGGCCGTTTTGCTGGATATCAGAAATCTGATTTTAATGATATTCAGGTCAGCGCATTTGCGCTAGAATTGAGGTAAGGTTTGGAATTAGAGTTACGAATAATGAAACCTAAGGGTTCGAATTAGGGTTAAGGTTTGAGTTTCAAGAAGCACTGCCAATGCTTTAATAGACCCAAAATAAGCATGTCTACTTCAGTGCTTGTGTGGATAGAGTTCTTTACTCTTTAGGACTTGCTTGTTGCTCTGGCAGTCTAAACGTTGTTAAGTGATCGACTATAGCTGTATAGGCTGATTAAATTGTAAAACGTGCAATGTGGAAGTTGTAATTATTATGGAAAAGTCTTCAGGAGGTGCTGATGTTGGCTCATCACAACCCAGTACTCGAAAGGTTAGACATAGATTATATATTTTTCTACTTTGGAAATAAATGACCAACTTACAAATTTACCTAAGTGGTTGGGGTGCAAAGTTTCTTCAAGTTTTTGACAGCTTATCGTTGCTCATTAATCAACTAATGATAACTTCTTTTGTAAGCCTATGAAAACAGCTGATTGAAAGATCGTTTGGCCATTTTACTATTTTAAGTCAAGAGTATTAAGTTTGTTTATTTTTTACTTATTTTTATGTTGTTGTACCAGTATATTTGTATTTCCCAGTCACAGAAAGCCCTTGCAGTAGTGTTGCCAGGTGTTCTACCTCATGAGTATGTTGAACTAACCCAAAAGTAGCTTTATACTTGCCTGTTGAGACAGTTGCCAGTAATTTTGTCATGTGGTAATTGTAATTCAAACTTTAAAACTAATGCAGTGGCTATTTTCCTGTCAATGTCAATTTACTCTTGAAAGCTTTTTTGACTTCAGACATTTGTGATTGGTCAGTTTGAATGATGTACTGGTATTAAGAACATGAATTTTGGTTGTTTCTGATTGGTACAAAATATTGTGTCCCAAATGTACATTCCCCTATACATTCACATACCAGGCCCCCTTTAGTGTACACTGTCTTTGTCTCAGTATCCTGCCAGCAAAATTTGAACCCGCATCCATTGCATTTCATGACACCTACACCATTTACTACACCACAACATCACTATCAGAATTGTTAGCAGATATGCCTATACAGCAAATATAGCCTTCATGGGTAAAATGCAGTCAATGGCAAAATAGCAGCTTCCAAAAACTATACCTAACCATAGCCCTAGTAAATCTTGATCAACCATATCTCCAACATAACTGCCACCCAAAATGCTTGATCAACCCTGTGGATGTGTAACGAAATTACTGTGACAACATTACCATCTGCTAAAGCTACTGGCAGTGTTTAAAACTAGCTCAAAAGAAGCCCAAAATTTGCAAAGCTGCATAAAAAAAAGGCAGTGGCTATTTCACCGTCGATCACCATTATCAACACTCAGATCACCAAGAAAATTGCTCAGTTCTTCACCCTTAAGCGATTTGGCCCTGAAAAGTGTCCTGTGTACTTGAGGGTCCCTTGGATAGGTAAGCCATCCACAAACTTGGAAAAAGAAGTCAAAACCGCTGTGGAAAGCTGCTATGGTTCCGTCAGCACCTGCTTGGTCTTTACGTCTAAGCACATGCTGCCTGTGGCCTGCAAGGATGTTCTACCTGCCATTCAGAAAAGTTTTGTCGCATATGAATACAAGTGCCACTGTGACAGTCGGTACGTAGGGCGAACATCTCAGCAACTACAGGATCGCATCAAGCAACATGTTCTGCAATGGTTAAGACAGCAATTGACTTGTCCACGTCGATCTCAACCACACAGATCGTGCAAACAAACCGACACCAAACCGGATTGTGACTTCGCCATTGGTCAGCATCTTTTAGATAATGATTGATGCACATTAAACTATGATGATAAGCGGTTTTCAATCCTTGCCGCAGCGCGCAGCTCTTTCCATCTCAATCTTTTAGAGGTTACTTATATCAAGAGCCGATGCCTGGCATTATGCAGACAGAAAGAGTTTGTTTACACTCTCAAATTCTTTCGATAATCGTGGCATTTGGCCTCCTGCTGTGCCTTTTCTAACTTTTGCAATTGCAAAATCTTTTTTTGGCGCGCTTTGCAATACTAGCGCTATCATTGGCTTGTCTTGATTGCGTAACGTCCAAATTGTTCACATATAACACACTTATTCACTCTAGATCTTCCTTTTTGATGCGATACCGCCACTGATGAGAGCGTCAAGAAAAGCTTATGGCTCAAACAGCTTTTTTCAAAGCTATATTAAAATTTTGTACCACCAACAAGATTTTTGTGTATTAATTTGTATTTGTAATATGAAAGACTATGTCATTGGCAATCCAATGGTTGCATTAAATTTTGCCTGCTTGCTCTACTGTGTAAGACAGCAAGTGCAACAAAGCGTGTGCACTTGCACACTATACCCCTAATTTAACATAATGAAAAAGATTGTTTGATTGTCAAACATAATTTCAATGTTCGATATTTCTAGCCTGAAACCATGAGTCAAGAAGATTTGGTTAAAACAAATAAGAAGCAATTGCTATTTCTTCAAAAGTTGAAAGCAAAATGTGATGATCTTCAAGCAAAGCTTGCTGCACAATCAGATTATGATAAGGTAAAAGTTTTTCATTGCTCTTTACCAAAAACAAAAAATTTGCATACATGCAATAGCTTGACAAAGTTTATTTTGTTGTTTTAAATATTTAATCATGATATTTGATTTTTTGTGAGAGAATATCAACGTGCCTCAGCACCATTTCTGCATTAGCAATTGTTAGGTAAATTTATTTATTTTCATTGTTTGTACTTACTTACTTCAACATTTGTTGAAGTTTCTTTGTGGGCTTATGATAAAGCCTTTGCCTGTAAATATGTTAAGAAGACATTTTCGGTCTCTTAAAGAATCCATGTTGACTCAGACCAAGCCCAAGTCTTGCTCGAACTGATCCTGACACTGATCCACAATTTCATAAAAGTTCACGTTTCAATAGTATCCAATTCCACATATTGGGCAATGTAGTCGATTCTTAAGTAAACACGATGGTTTGCCATTAAATGTTCTTTACAATTATTTAAACGCTATGATGTACTGTATATTATCAAAGGCAATGTTTTTAATTTGGATGCAGTGGTGAAAGTTGTACCGCTTTTCATAAATGAAGGTAAAATGCTTAACAGTCACTTGCATTTTAATGGAACTATTTTATTCAGATGAAAACTCTGTTGAAAGAGGAGCAAGCAAATGGTTTACAATTAATGGAAGAGCTAAACAATGT
This sequence comes from Trididemnum clinides, assembly GCA_963675345.1. Classification (NCBI taxonomy): domain Eukaryota; kingdom Metazoa; phylum Chordata; class Ascidiacea; order Aplousobranchia; family Didemnidae; genus Trididemnum; species Trididemnum clinides. Next base: position 923,618 of record OY776304.1, read on the forward strand.
AAAAGAAATTGAAAAGAAAACCGCATTTTCAAGAAATGCATTGCAGGAGGAACTTGAATGTTTAAAACAAAAACAAGAAACTCTATTATCGTCGATGCATTGTTTGCAAGCAGAATATGAAACAATGGTAGCTGAAAAGAACACATTGTTGAGCAGCTTGGATGATGCTAAGGATGAAAAGCATGAAGCTGAATTGAAAGCTAACCAAGCTGAAAATCAATTGCAAGAGGTTAATGATGAACTCGATGGTAAAAATCATCAGCTTAATGAACTTAAAAAGCATATTAAAAATATTCAGGAGAAAGAAAACAAAACGTCAGAAAACTTTACTGCTAAGGAAAAACAAAACAAAGATCTGCAAAATGAACTTAAGGCATTGAAAATCTCATTGGCAACCATACAGAGTTCTCAAAAGTTTGAAAGTGATGAGATGAACAAAATGCGATCAGAATTGGAAGAAAGCAAGTCAATAAATGTTAAGCTGCAAGAAGATATTAAAAATTTCGAAAGAGAAAAGGATCTTCTTGCTTCTAAACTTTATGATGCCAGTAATAAATGGGATGAATTATCTAAAGATTTGATTTGTGCTCAGAAAGCTAGCAAAAATTTGGAGGAAGAATTATCAATAAAAAATCAAGAACTTATTAATTTGCAAAACAATCAAGATGCTCTGAACAAAAAGGCTCAAGAAGAAGTCTTGATGTCAGATAAAAAATACGAAAAAAAATTCAAAGAAATAAGAGCAGCTCTATCTGAAGCGAGTGCATCGCATGAACAAGCCTTAGAAGAAAACCATCGTCTTAATCAAGAAATTGAAGGTTTAAAAGTCTCACTCTCTGCTTTAAAAACAGAAAAAGAAATTGATAACTCACCACAGCTAGAAGATTTAAAAAACAAATTAGCTGAAGCGAAAGAAGAATGGAGCAATGTACAAGCTAAATATAATGAGCAGCAACAAGAAATTGACAGCACTGCAAAGAAGTTTGCTTCAGAAAGAGAATCGTTGGTGAAACAATTAGAAATGATAAAGAATAATTTAAGTGAAACTCTTGAAGAGCACGAAAAGACAGTTGACATTTTGAATGAGAGGTTAAATGAAAGCCGTTCCCTCGTTGAAAAGTCCAAAATTGAATACGCAGAGTTGCAAGCTGCGATGGCTTCATTGCAAGACAATGTTTTAAAATTAAGAATAAAAGAAAATGCATTTCAAGTTCTTCACTCGTACGTGGAAATTAGTGGAGATGAACAAGAAATCATAAAAGAAGTTCTCGCCGACAAAATTTCAAATTTTGAAGCAATAGAAAAGTTGAATTTAATAAAGGTAGCAAACACGAATCAGACCTCCACAGTGCAAATCGCAAATTTAACTGAAGAAACTGAGCTGCTTGCTAGAAAACTTGAAGAAGATGAAGCTCAAATCGTTAAACTTACAGATCTGCTTTCTGATAAATCAAAAGCTTACACATGTTTGCAATCGGAGAATATCAAATTGAAGGAAAGCTTTGATGCTTTAACAAAGACGCATCAAGTTTTGAATAATAAATTTGAAGAAGAAATTTTATCAAAATCTGATAGTATTACCAAATTAGAATCTGAACTCGATGCTTTGTTAGCTGATCAGCGCTCGTTGCAGGAAGAAAAGAAAGCTTCAGAATTGGCTTATGAAAAGAAACTGGAGTCAATGCAGTCATTAACTGAAGAATATGAAAATAAAGCAACCAAGGCTGAAAATGATTTCAAGTCATTGCAAAAAGTTTCAGAGCAAAGCAAGCTTGAGAAATTAGAACAAGAATCGAAGGAAGAAATGGTATTGATTTTTCAAGCGGAAAAGAATTCCTTAAAGCAAGAAATTGCGAATCTTTCTGATTCGCTAAAGATGATGACTAACTCGAACAATGATAACAAAAAAAGTGTTTCCGCTTTAAAAGTTGAAATTAATGACCTGAAAGAAGATTTGATGAAGAGCAAATTAGAAAACGAAGAAGTCGCCAATAAGTTTAATGTTCTTGACCAAGTTAGCTCAAACTTAAAAACAGAAAACCGTGAAATGCATGAAGTTTTAAAATCAAAGCAAAATGAAATTGAGGTACTGACTGTTGATCTGCAAACCGCTGAGAAGCAAGTTCAAAGTTTAGAAAGCCAATTCTCTTCCAAAATTGTGAAAATGGAAGAAGAAAGGAACCAAAAAAGCAGCGAGCAAGAATCATTGACTGGGCAGCTTGTTGAAGTAAAGCAACAACTCGATGCAAGTTTGGATGAAAGGAAGATCTTGAAGTCTCAATATGATGAACAAAATGAAAATATCCGAAAACTGGAAGTGAGAGTAGAGCAGCTGATTTCTGATGATGAAAATCTGAAATCTTTGTTGAATGAAAGCAGCGCAGCTCTACAGTCTAAAGAAAGGGAGATGGAAGAGTGCAAAAAGTTAATTAATGATCACGAAAAATCGAATCATAAATTAGAAGAAAGCGAGAAGGAAATCGAAAAGTTAAAAGAATTTTTAAAGCGAGAGGAAAATAATCATAAAAAAGAAAAAGCTGAAATGGGTTCTAAGCATCTTCAAGAAATAGAAAAATTGAAATCTGAAGTAGAAACAGAGAATTTCAAATACAAAACTTCAGGGGCTGAGATACAGAACGAGGTTGATCGACTGAAAGGGATCTTGCTGTCAAAGGAAGCAGCGCTCAACGAATCAAAGGCGACGAATGACATTTTAAAGGAACAGGTAAGAATGAGTACGTTTGATTACAATCATATAATTGCGAAAATTAAAATATAAGAAGTGATTCAATGGCGAGTATCCTTAGGGGAACGTAATAAAAAGTAAATACGCTTGACTGAATTTACTTTTTCACATTTTCCATTGATGAGTTCACACTTTTTAGGTAGAATTGTCGCAAACAAATGCCTCTCGATTGCATTATGTTTGTTTTTAGACCAAATTGCTTTTATAAAAAATTGATACTAAATTTTCTTCTAAATAAACTGATGCGACCGCGTCACTTTTGAGTTTTCAAATTTGGCTCGCCAGTAAAAAGTTTTCAAACACCTGCCATCGGCATGTAAGCTGCACCAATAGCTATTCACACTCAAGTAAACTGGCAGACACAGCTGTGAATGGCAGTTCATAATAGAAATGGTGAATTTCAGATTGCTTCTTTGGAGGAGGAGAGAACTCAGTTAAACAAGAGTCAAGCCGAACATTCCATTGTTGAAAATGACCATAAAGCAAAGAAAGAGTTTGGTAGGACATGGTGTTTGTCATAGTTTTTGTATTAGTTTTACTTCTTCAGTTAAACAATATTTCTTAGTAAATAGTAGCAAAATCACTTCCGAATTTTTGTGGTCAATGTAATTCTTCAATATTCCCAATCTGCCTATCATCATATACATACATGATGCTGATCGTTCTTGCTGCCTCCGACCCTTAGCCTATCTATGCTACCTCTGTGACGTTTACTTTTGCTGACACAACTTTTTACTCAGAATTGCTGCAGCAAAGCTTTAAAGAAAAGGAGGCGTATAGCGCAAAGTTGAAAGTGATTGCAGTGAAAGCGAAGAAAGAGCTCGATGTGACCAAGACGCAACTTCAGTCCGTGCAAGAAGAGAAAAATCTACTTCAAACTCGAATCTCAGAACTCAATTCCATGTTGTTGGTGGGTTGCTGTGATGCAGATACAAAGAAGTTGCTCGTATTTAAAGTGCTGGTTGCTCCTCATGTATGGTTACGTATTTATTCGAGTATAAGTCGCATTTTTTTGCCCCAAAATATCGCCCAAAACATCAGGTGCAACTCATACATGAATACATAAAGTGCATCGTATGCGATCCAAAATTTTTCCGAGGTATTTCTCTCTCATCACTTTCTACGCTATCGCCTTTCACACAATCGCGTTAGTTGTTGCCTTCACAGAAATCAAGTTACACTTTCTATGCTATTGCCTTTCTCACAATCAAAAAGTTTTTAAAAACTGAAATTGCCAATCCTCTGGATGGAAGTGAGGATGATAAAGTATGAGATGACAGCTCTGATGAGGAAAGTGATCAAGTTGAGGAGATCTTGCCTCACCGATGGGATGCTCATGAGGATGTTCCACAAGAAGACTGCGATAGACTACTTAAGGACAGTGACAGCAGTGATGACTTTGATAGTTTTTAATTTTTTGTTATGTGATTGCAATGAATAATGTCAAAAATAATTTGTACTGTTTTTCATGTTAAATATTGGGGTGCGGCTTATACTCGAATAAATACGTTAGTTTATCTCGCTGCCGGGCAGCAGCCTTTGTTCTTTGACGTGCGCCATAAGTTTATCAAATGTTCAGACGTTTATTATTGTGCAGGATAGTAAAGCTCAAGTGATGAGCGGAGTGCAGACGATGCAGACGGAGTGTGACCGGTTACAGGACGAGATCGACCGCATCAGTAGTGAGAAGAATGGATTGATGAAAAGGATCGACGAGAATAAGGAAACAATCGCCAAGTTGAACGAACAAGTATGTCTGAGGGAGGGGCTGCTATCATGATGCGGTTTTTCTGCTTTCGTAGGTTGAAGGTACAATGTGAAACATACAGCTGCTAACCCAGTCATCAAGTTCATTATAATCTGTTACACCATTTTTAACCAGGCACAAAAATAGATTGGAAAGTTTACAGCCAGCAAGTCGGGCTATCTTCGGCGAATGCTCAATGGCAGAGCATGTTGACGGAGAACACTCCATAGCTGGGATAGCATCCATGAGAAGGTTTGCTGACTTCAGTTATTTATTCACTTCTGATGTCCGCAGTGGCAACATTTTATATGCACTTCATGATTACTGTTGCAGAAATTCTTAATAGCAGCAGATTTATTTAAGTTGTGTGTACAATATCAACCTTGTTTAGAAAGATGAAATGGCAAAGAAGTTGTCATCAATCAACTCTGAATTAGATAAATTGAAGTGCAACAAAGCAGATCTCGAGCACGCGGTGGCTACCGGGAAAGCTTCCCGTAATCAGCTTGAAAAGGAGAAGGAAAATTTGATGAAAGAAAAATTATCTCTTAAGCAGGTTGCTTTCGATTATTATTTACAAAATAACGTCATAGTAGTTTGATCGGATCACTATGCTCACTTTCAGATTACTTGTAGATTATCAGTGGAATTTACTGAAATTATTTTTAGGAACTCGAAGCATCCCGAATCCAAGTTTCCACCCTCTCCCAGCAAGTAAGTGACAAGCAACGCCGCATTGATGACGTTGAAAGTTCCCTTGCACAGGCAAACAAGGTATGTGTGTTGTTTCTTTGTTTAGGTGTTTTGTAATTCTACAATTACAAACTTTTGAAAATTTTTCGTTGAACAACTTCATGGTCCGGCTATTACAGAGCTGCCGGTACTGCCGCCACAATGCATTTTTATCACACGCAGTGCAACTAAGCGAAGTGAAACTGTACCAGCGCGGTGGGGTAGTGGTTAGAGCGTCCGCTTCGTAGTCGATAGACCTGGAATTCATTCCCTAAGTCGAGTCATACCAAAAGACTTTAACAAATGGTATTCACAGCTTCCCTGCTTGGCGCTCAGCATAGAAAGGGATAATGTTGAGAACAAGCCGGCAAGCTTGCTTGTTGTGTCTTTGGTCAAGGTACTTAATGGGAGGCCTCCACCTTTATGTGGCAGACAGGTGGCTTACCCGCCTTCACCAGGTTACAATTGTGACGTTGCTAACCCAGCATTTCGCAAAAGACGACTCTTGGGTTGGGTACCCACCAATAGCAGTCCGCCTTGTTGGTGGTGGGACTACCAGTCACTGATCACTGGTTCGAAATGGGCTGTCATCTTACCCCTAGCCTAATTTCAATTAGGTTGACGGCATGAACCTGAATAGCCGTTCGTGCCGTACCTCCATCTCGAGGAAGAGGAAGGGTAATCACAACAACAACAAGTTAAACCGTAAATGCTTTTTCCAAATGTGCAATGCACATACAATATAGGTATCGTTGGCGAGCAGAATATTATGCTGCGCTGTCAAATTTTCGTGATGAAGATTCGTGTCCGGCTGCGACTGACGCCACGTTTGTTATATGCTCACCATTGTAAACTCAGCGCATCAGGATTTTTTGTTGTTCACCATTCCAGATTGTATTCATCCATTTGGATACTTTGTTGTTATTGAGAGGCTTATAGATAAAACGCTTATTAGCAACGTATCGGGTAAATAAGATTTATTTATCGATAGCCTACGAAAACGCCTTATTAAAGCACATTTTTGATGTTTGCGCTATATCCTCTAGAATAGGTCCATTTATTAAATATTCATCACATAAAAGCGAGACCTAGTCGCTTAGAATAATAGAGCAGGGGTGGCCAAACCTCAGGTCACGAGCCGCATGCGGTTCTTTGGGCCTTGAATCTGGTATTTTAACTTGTGTTGTTTTCATTATCAGTGATGTATCTCAAGGGTTGATGTTAATTAACAAACCTTAAATTTGATTACAAAATACGTGGATTCAAGCTTAAAAAACAGTATTTCCCCCCAAAAAGGGTTTTCACTTGCAATTTGTATGCATTGAATATGTGACCCAGCCATGCTGCTTTTTCAAATTTTGTTTGTGTTGTATGTGACCATAGCGTGAAACAATAGAGTAATCGGCAACTATTCATTCTGAGTGATGCCGATGATTTACTCTAAATGCGGAAATCGAAGATGCGGAATAGTAGTGATTTAATGCGCTGTGAAATTTCCTTGTGTAGTGTTGATCAGGTCGTACGCATCCCAAGCTCACAAAAGCATCAAACATTAGCTATTGCACTCACAGCTAAACACATGTACCGGACTAATTTCTGTTTTTTTTTTGCGATTAGTTGTTACTGCTTAAGGCCTAACTTTCCATTTTATTGCCGCAATAAGGCTTTTAGCAAACAGTCTCTACTGGCGAAACGTCAGCTAGGGTAAACTCAATAAAGGCTTGGTTGCTTTGAGTACTTTTTGAGTAACTGGCGTTTCGATAGTCCGATTATGACAGTCATTAAATGCATGATTTTGTAATCAAATATAGGAAAATAGGTCAGGGTTTTGACGAAATATCAGATCAGGTAAATCTGATAAGATTTCAGTTATTTAAAAACTATGCCTCCATGCCTTGGTAAAGACATCTTGTGAAAGTCTTCTTACTTTTGAGAAATTTCCAGCTTGCCATTGCGCAGATCCACTATAATATCTCTTGAGCTCTGTTTGCTGTGCTAGGCCACAAGCAAGCAAACATAGTTGCCAACTTGAAGTAAGTAAAAATCTTGCATGCCCGGCGGTCAAAAAACTCTCAAAAATAGCAATTTTAGCGTAAAAATCCCAAGTCGAGTGGTTTCATCAAATATTACGGCCAAAAAAACCCAAGATTTTTCCCAACATTTTGCGAAAAAGATCCCAAATGACCTCGAAAATTCCCAAAATTGGCAACTATGCAATGAAGTGAATGTCTTGCAGAATGTCAAGCAGCAAGATCTACTCTCGTTGGAGATGGCTCAGTACGAAGCCACTCTGTGCGGTTTACAAACACAGGTCAGTGACCTCGAAACTATCGTGCAAGAAAAAGAGAAGAAGGTTAATGACCTGGAGAACAAAGTTGAAGATATTAATCATGACAGAAAAGTGGCGGAGCAGGTATGGGTAGTTTCCACTATAAGCTTGTAACTTCTTAAGGTCTCACTTTCACAGATAGTTTGTTAAAATCTTCTGAAAATGGACCCACGACTTAGGACTTTAATTTCACTGCACAAACATGATCAGAATGCATGGAGGAAACAATAAGAAGCTGATCCTGCCTTTGTTTCAGTGCTTGGACGATTGACTGGTTGTACTTAATTTTTTTTTTGCGTTGTGGTCAAGGCATTTCCATTTAACATCTGCTTTTTAAGTTAAAGAATTACTTCTGTCAGCAATAGGTGGTCGATTACGTCATGCAGGACTTGTAGAAAAAATTTCGTTTGGTGACGAACCTGCTTGATTTCAGTTGCGGTTGGACGCCGAGGATCGAGTGACCAGGACGAAAGAGGCGCTTGACCAGGCACGTGACCAAGTGGCTCGTCTCTCTGAAATCGAACATGAGGTCAAAGGTCAGTTGGACAGCATGACCGAACAACTGGAATTCAGTCAGCAGCAATTTGAAGAACAGAAGGTGACTTCGATGAGGTAATCTTGATTTACTAGTTTATAACGTCATAATTGCACCTTGCAGCTGCGTCTTGCTGAAAAGACGGCGGAATGCAGGAAGATGGAGGAGAAGATGATTAACATCCAGACAATGAGCCTTAAGACCAGTCAGCTGATGGAGAGGAAATTAGTCAATTTGCAAGTGAGTTGTTGTTGGCTCCTTCCGCTGATTAGAGGCATTGTGGGTGACAATGCGATCTAAAAAATCTTTGTAACTTCGCCGATAATTGTTGTGTGGCGTAAATTGTTCGTGGCGTTAAAAGGTGGAGAACACCACCCACTCGTTCAACCCTGCATCGGTTCTCCACTCGACCAAACATTCATTGGTAGGTTTAATTGATCATAGCCTGCTACTACTAACACACCATATATGCCATCGCAGTCGCGCCATTCAGATTCGCCGTACATAGAGCAATAGACATAATCTTTACAAATTTATTCCGGTAGCCTTTGCTTCGTAATCACTCGTGCAAAGCTGAGTTGGAGAAATCAATATATTTCGTCGGCGGATGATCTGGCGGAATCGCTGGTGTGGAGTCTCGAAGGCTAATGACTATGTCGTTGTTGCCCGACTCCTTCTGCAAGATGGGGGCAGAGCGAAAAGCCATGGAGCATCACGGGCTAGACCAGAGTTCATGCAAGAACAAAGAATTGCCAAGCAGAGTGTTGCGTAAAGAATTTGCAACAGACCAACAAAGAATGAGATAAAAGTATCTCGAGTCGGGCGACCATTAGTGCTGCACAAAGGGCTTGCGGTAGAGCGTAGCTTTCAGCAGGAAAACTGCAGTAACCTGGCTCTTTCGACAAGAAAAGGATGACTTTAGTGCAGTGATGCATATTCTCAAAAGTCTGAACAGCTGTCAAGGATGCCCGTGTGTCCTTTTACGAAAGAAGGGACAGATTCTTCAGTTCAAATCATAAAATCGTGATTTGGAAAAGATGCTGGGTGAGCTAGAGCAGCAGTTTGAGGAGGGAGCGGTCGGTCAGAGTGAGAGCTTGGAGTGGAAAAAGTGACGTTTATTCTAAAGGAAGCGCAATTTCAGGGAGAAAGGGATCAAGCGAGCATAAGTTCTTTGGAAAAGAAGTCGTTAGTCGGGTTATTTACCGCAAGACCTCTACAGGAACTCCTGATAAGCCATACTTTCACTTTATGTTTTACCGATTTTGAATTACAAAAAGAGGTAGAGTCCGCTAATAGGAGAACAGGAGTGGCAGAGGTGCCTCAGATAAAAAGAGAGACGTTGGCGAGGAGAGGCAGACAACGATGCCGCGACTGGCCGCTCGATGAAGGCACCCAAACTTAATAGCGTTGGTAAGAATGGGCCAAATTTGGTGAATAGAAATGTGCTCTTGAGTGGGGCTCCATGAGGAATCAGAGATGCAGCATAAACGGCTTTGAGGTGAAAAAGCAGGCCTTCAGCGAAGCTATTTGTTTGGAAAAGGAAAGAGGGTAGGCAACGGTGATCGATGATTAGAAAAAGGAAGTGGGGTTGAAACGAGGAGATGAGTTGAGCAAAAAGGGGGGAGTTTTAAAGTTAACCTGGTTGTGATCCTCTAAAGGTGTCGAAGGTTTTTATTTGCCGGGTTGAGAGGAAAAGGAAGAAATTAATGCGAAGACTTGCGATTTTATGTAGCTAGGGCTTCTTGTGTTACCTTTACAGCAATGGAACAGAGGAAAAAGAAGACAGGATGGCGAGGTCGCCAGCATAAAAAGAATAGCTGAGTAGATGAAGAAAAGAGCCAGAGAAGAGTAGGGAGATCTTAATATAGCTTTGAAAAAAGCTTTTTTTGGCGCTCTCATCAGTGGCGGTAAAAAGCTTATGGCTCAAACAGCTTTTTCCAAAGCTATATTAAAATTCTGTACCACCAACAAGAAAGGAGATCGTTGATGAAAAGAGATGATAAAACAGGACGAAGAACAGATTCTCCCGGTGCCTTTGGCGAATTCAAAAGAAGTAGTTTAATAATTTTGAAACATCCCCCAGCGCTCCTGCCAGAAAGAAAAGGTTAAGTCTATCGTACAAAGCAAGGAAGCAGGCCCGTGGAAATAAGCTTGTGGGTTGGACTGGGTGCCTGGTATTGTGAAACAGCTTTTAAAAAATCAACCGTACCAAGAATTTTCCGATAGCCACCCGATGAACTGATTCAGAAAAAAGAAATTGATCAAAAGTAGGTCGACGAGAGCGGAGACTCAGGGAGAGAGATAACGGAGTTTGGCTTCAGGTAGAAGAGTAGGCGGGATGTTATAATGTGCTTCAATAGCTTTAAGACCCAGGAGAAAGCAGAAGTTAGTCTGAAGAAAGGAAAGGATGATGCATAGGTCGTTACTGAGATTAAACATCCTTGACTTTATGCTTTTCGTACATCTTATTGCAAAGACTACATTACTTTCCTTGCCGCTTATTTCACGGCAATTTCCCTGCTTGTTTGAAATGCAGTACGCTAGCCGTTTTGGCAACTCCGCATAAGTCTAGACAAAATTGTTTCTGGACAACCATGAAAGCAGTTTTGTGTCCAAAGGATTGCAAACTAAATGCTGACTTGGTTATCAGGACGATCATGAGAAGTTGAGGAAAGAGAACGCGATGCTCGCCTCTGATTACGAGAGCTACAAGGTCCGAGTTCATTCAGTGTTGAAGCAACAAAAGATCAAAGAAGCCCCGCAAGAACAACAGCAAGATGAGGAGAAGTTGTAAGTGGTTATGTGACTTCGCACTACACTCGTCCGAGGCCAAATGTGAAGGTCCTGAAGGTAGAGAAAAGACATGGCTGTTGCGTTTGCTTTCCAGACTCGCAGGACCGTAGCAGTGACGCCAAACATGATTGATCAAACCTTCGTCAAAGCTCAGCTGGGCCCTGAGCTCGAAATTGTCATGTCATAATTTTTTTCGTGCAGTGTAAAATGAATTAATCCTCGCGAGAACACACGTTTTCCTTCCTGAGGGGTTGTTTTAAAAAAACTGGTAAGATCGTCATTACTTGGTTGGTTTTGTTATGTTTGCAAGATGAAGACAAAACCAAAACGATTTATATTCTTACAAAGGGTAAGAGTTTTCTTGTCAGTTCGTCAAAATATCGCACTATCTTTCTCAGTTACTTCTTTTGGATCAGTTTCTGTTAGAATTCACTAAGCACAGAAGATTATCGTAAAGCGATTTTTTCTGGGAATACAACAATCCGCAACAAAACTTTTAAAAAATTTCCTGTATTAACATGCTTGCACCATACCCGTTGTTGTTGTCATTTGACCTCTTAGAAGGAATGGGGGCATGACGGATTGACCTCTTACAAGGGGTAGAGGCATGACGGATTCCTCTTACAAGGGGTGGGGGTATGACGGATAGACCTCTTGCAAGGGTGGGGCATGACGGTGACTAAGAAGCCGGTCGATTTACGCCTTAACCACAGTTGGTAAGAAAGGAATTGCGGAAGAGTGAGCAGCCCAAAAAGTTCGTAGCAGGACAGTGCAGAATGAGATGATAAATGAGAGTGAGGATTTGTAATAATTAAGTAGTCAAACACAAACAATAGGAAGCACCAGACCGGTTTCGCCATCGTTGGGGCTCTTCAGTGGCGCGTATCCGACCAGCAGGGAACCGAACCATCGAGATGTAGACCTTCATCTGTGGTTAGTACCACTCGACTACCTGACTGGACGCCGCTGCTGACGTTATAGCTGCTATTTGTAAGTGAGTGACCGGATTTCCTGGTTTTGCCACTTGTGGAGTGCATAGAATCCACTATGCTGTAACTCCACAGCAGCACCTCACGACCAAGACTTCACCACAACAAGACGTAAGCATCGCGCTATACAAGTAACTTGGAGGGCGGAACGAAGGATCATAAATGAGAGTGAGGATTTGTAATAATTAAGTAGTCAAACACAAACAATAGGAAGCACAAACAATAAGAATGAGATGAGAAGTGTCCTGGGTCGGATGATCACAGGCGTCGCACGAAATACTCTCAATTCTAGACAGAAGGCTGTGTCCGTTGCAGAGAAGACGTGAGAGACACAAAGATTATGAGGAAGCACAAGTTTCTCAGTGGATACCAAGGGATTTGTGTATCGAAGAACACCAATGAGATAGTACGCCTCCAGTCCGAGAGAAGAGAAGAGTAGATACGAGAGGACAGAGACTGCGAGAAACTGTAGATGTTTGGAGCAACACACTTCGTCAGTTAAGCTCATTGGCTGTGTTGTTTCCCGAAAAAAAACTGACAGAGGACACATTGTAGCCTAATTAAAAAGGAGGAGAGAAAAGATAGTTTTTGCCCGATGTGCCAAGAGAGTGTGAGATAGAAGGAAGGAAGCACAGCAAGAACATAGCGAGATTTTGAAGGGAAGAGAAGTGGGGAACTTGTTGGTGCTACCGAGACAGGCGCAGACTAGCTGAAAAGCTTAAACACACTGGGTCTGTCGAACATAAAACACCACAAAGTGAGCAGTTGGCAAAAACACCAGACTTTTCTTTGCCGATAAGAAAAGGCACAAAGCAATCCGTCCAAATCATGAGATCGGAAGATGGGAGAACGTCTCGATGGAAAAGAGCCGCACCTTGGCAAGGAAGAGGAGGGGGAGCGGAAAGAGTGAGCTTCATGTTGAAGGAAGGTGGGTGCCAAGAAGGAGATGGAGGGAAAGAAAAAAGAACCTTTCTGGAGGAAGAAGTTGAAAGTATTGTTGTGAGTTCATTAATCTTCATAATGCCACTAGTCTTCATTTGACACTGAAATTGCTTTTGTTGGTAACATCATGACTTGTAATGATGTAAGCGGGCAAAGCTGTAGTAACTTGGATTAACGCGTGAGCGAAGCAAATGAATCACCAGCAATAACCATGATAAGCAATGCGAACATATACATTGTATATATTAATATATGCGAACATGAATCACGTGACACGATAAAGCAACGCAATGTTGACAAGGCAAGATAAGGCGATTTTCTATATCAATGTCGATATTGATGTTTGACACCTGGTATAGGAAATACTGATAGCGATATTAAAAATGAAGCCAAATACAAATTAAATTAAAACCAAATATGCACGCAGTCACCACAGTATGACGGGGCAAGTGGACGCAACGTCTGGCCAAACCTGAGATGGAAAAGAAGATAAAAAGACAAAGGCCTCGTTCGTAAGAGACGGCGAAATAATACAGGGCGATTCGTTGGAAGATAGAGACGTGTCAGAGAGGAGAAGAGGGATAGGGGAGGACGAGAAGCGCCGGTAGTGGCGCGGCTCACCGCTCCGTGAAGGCGTTGCAATTTGGCAACGTTGAGAAAGGCAAACCATCCTCATGAAGCATAAGTAAAAAGGGGTCGAAGAAAGGCTTTCTGTTGACGACAAATGGATTACTTAGCGGAGCCCCAAGAGGAACCAAAGATGTAGCCTAAGGCCTTAACACGAGGAAAGAATTTGGCGTTTAGCGAAGGCACGGGAGTAGAAGAGGAAAGTGTACAATCAAAAACTAAAGTGGAGTCGGATTGAAGTGGAAAGGCGAATTGACCTAGGAGGAGTGAAGCTGAAGATAAGCTTGGTTGGGATTCATCGAAAGGGAGGAGGCCTCACATTTTCTCGGATTGAAAAACAAAAAAAGGATTAGTGGCAGGGCATAAGGGGGGAGGATATTTGTAAGTAAATTCGAGGAGGGAGACCTTCATTGGCAGAAGATGAATTGAGTGGGTTAGAGAGAACAGTTTAGGTTTTTGTGCTGGTGGGTTCCGGAGGAGATGACACATTGTTAGTGGATTTGGTATCTTCATAACAAGCCGAGATGAAGCGGGTAGGACAGCTCCAGGAATAATATCTGGAAAGGGATTTCAACTACAAAGCGCACTGTAAATGTACCCATTTAGAACAAGTACAGCAATGCATTGACCTGCCCCTCCAAGGTTATATTGCCGGTGCAGACATAACAGAGGAAGATTGGGCCAGGTTTTGAGTGAACTTTGCTCCTCATCAAAAGTAGAAGAATGAGAAGGCGACAGATAGAGAGAGGCAGGAGAGCGAACGAAGAAAGGACAAACGATCGACTTTTAGGAAGAGTGCGTACTGCCCTTGTGTGGTCTTTCAGAGGGCCGACTACGAAAAAATGTTTGACATGAGAAGAGCTTGAGGTATGTGGAACCCTTGGGGAGGTCGGCAGCCATTTCGAGCCGATCAACGGGGTTGGGGGCCGCACCACCACGTTGAGGTGATCGTTGATTGGCACAGACTGTTTTCTTTGCATTTCTTAATGGTGTGGATAACTTTGACTCCTCTTCTGTGAAATGAAGGCGCTGAGTGGGACGAACCATTCAGATCTTACGCTGCATGCTCCAAGCAAGCAAGTACCGTGGAAACATGCTTATCGGAGAAAGCGGCAGTAGTTTCGAACTGATCATCATCATAGCCCGGACATCTATGATCAGCAAACCTCTTTATCGCTTCCCGCTAATTGATTCTCTTGTTGTTCACTACAGATCAATGATGAAGTCTCAACTCGCACAAGTCCACTCCAAACTCGTCGACGCGCAGAACATACTTGCGTCACGTGATCATGAGCTTGATTTGCTGCAAGGAGATTACGATCGGTTGTTACGTCAGCAACAACAATCTTCGGAAAGCGCACTTGAGCGAGAAACGCGTTGGAAGTCGAGGTAGGTTCAATTTCGGAGGGGTCGTGAGCAGGGCTGGGGAGCTGGCCTAATATAGACCCGGCTCCAGCTCCGGAGCTAGTATTTAGATTCATGCGGAGCCAGCTCCAGCTCCAGCTCCGGTTTCAGTCAAGTTTTCAAGGTTTTACTAATGTAGTCAAATGCAATATATTTTTAGCCATGGATTTTACCGATAACATAACTATATGGTAAAGAAATATCCAAAAATAGTTATGAAATAGCAATGGTTTTTAGGTAAACACTCAGATCAGTGAACATGAAATTGAAAGGCATCTGAAAAATCAGTAGAATTACAGTACTACAGCTACATTTTTTCTATATATGGATAGGCGCTGGAGCTGCCAAAATTTTTGATGGCTCCAGCTCCGGCTCCTTCAAAAAATCCCAGCTCCGGCTCCCCAACCCTGGTCGTGAGTAAGCTTACAGCCTCCATATTTCTCGCGCAGTGTCGGACTCCAGCCCTGGTTTCACGTTCCGAACATCGACCATGCTGTGTTTGCGTGCAGTTCGTGCTTATAATAAAACGAGCGACCCACGGCATGCTGCACCAATCAACAGCCGCCTCAACGTGGTGGTGCGGTCCCCGGCCCCGTTTGAGTTGGGTCGAAATGGCTGTTGGCTTTCCCGAGGGTCCCAGTTACCCCGGGCACTCCCCATTTATTTTTTCGCTATGCTGCCCCCTGAACGACCGCAGAAGGGCAGCACACAGCATCTTATAAAATCGGTCGCCTGTTCTCACTTTTTCTTCTCTCCTGCCTTACTCTTGCCCTCCTTCGTCTCCTCATTCTTCTTCTTTTCCTGATGAGCGGTAACGTTCATCCTAACCCTGGCCCCATCTTTCCTTGCTCTGTGTGCGCTGGAAATGTGACCTGGCGGGGCAAGTCAGTGCAATGCTGTGCTTGCTCCAAATGGGTTCATCTAAGGTGCTCACAACTTTCTTTATCTAACTTCAGAGCTCTTGGCAGCTCTCACTCTTGGAGATGCCCCCCCTGCCGTAACACTGTGACTCCCCCCTCCTCGGACTCCTCCGGCACGTATAGCTCCACTGTGGAATCCGGCCCCCTCTCTGCTAATGCTGCACTCTTGCCCCACCCTCGTCTCCAAACTTCTTATCCCCCATCTGCCCATCCTATATCTCCTTCCCCTGCCCTTCCACCACCGTCCCTTGCTCCTGGCTATACTTCTGCACCTCCTGCCTCCTCTCCTCCCCCTGACTCTCTCAGGGCTCTTCAATGGAATGCTGGAGGTCTTCGAGCCAGGAGCACTGAACTACTTCACTTTCTTTCATCCCATCCTGTCGACCTTATCTGCATTCAGGAATCTAATCTGAACTCCTCTTCCTCTTTCCGGATTCCTGGATTCTCTGTTCTGCGTTCTGATCGTACTCACTCCCGGTCTGGCATTCTCTCTTCTGATGCCTCGCATGCCAGTGGCGGCGTTGTCATTTTCGTCAGACAGGGCCTATCCTTTTCTGAACTTTCTACCTCCTCTCTTTCTTCGCTCGATCCCTACTCTGATTATGTAGGGGTCAACATCTCTCTAAACAAATCCTCCTCGGTGTCATTTCTTAATGTGTATGCCCCCCTATTCGCTCCTCCCCAACGGATGGCAGAACCGATTCCTTCTCTCCCTCAGTTTTTCCCTCCTCCAGAAATTTCTTCATTCTGGGGGACTTCAATTGCCATCACCCGCTTTGGGACTCAAGAGGTACTTCCGACCCCTGTGGGGAGGAAGTATTCGACTGGGTCATCTCCTCAGACCTCCTCCCCCTCAATGACCCTGACACACCCACCCTTCTCCATCGCTTTTCTGGCAGTTGATCCTCTCCTGACATCTCCTTTGCTCCCTCTACTCTTGCTTTTTCTTGCTCCTGGGAGGTGCTTCAGAACCTGGGTTCTGACCATCTACCAATTCTTCTATCTATCCCTCTCTCCGGTCTATCACCCCAACGAGCGCCCCCCTTGCTTCAATTTTCAGAAAGCTCGCTGGGATGACTTTGCCTCCCACTTTGACTCTCACTGTCCTACTGCAGAGGAATACTCGTTTCTTTCTCTTTCCCCTGCAGCTGCTCTCCTTACCTCTCTGGCAATGAATGCGGCCAAATCTTCCATTCCTTTCGGCCGCATCAAACGCCCTCCTAAAACCTGGTGGTCTGCTGAGGTGGAAGAAGCGGTTGGTGAAAGACGCAGGGCTTTGGCTACTGCTCACAGAAGTGATGAAGATCGCCAGGCTTACATCTCCGTTTCTCGACGTGCCTCGTCGGTCATTGCCAAAGCCAAGGCTGAGGCATGGCAGGCGACCTGCTCTTCTCTTTCACCTAAATCTAATCCTAAATCTGTGCACTCTCTTCTTCGCTCTATTGCTGGCTCTCCTTCCTCGTCTTCTTCCTCTCCTAACTTTCCTAACTGTTGTTCTCCCAGGGAATCGGCTTCGGTTTATGCCGCTTACCTGAGGTCTCACTTTTCCGTGTCTCAGCCAAAGGCCCTGCGCAGCAGAGCCGGAGGCTACCTCACTGAACTCCGCCGAACAACGTGCTCTGTGGAGTCTCACTTGTCCTTTTGCTCTCCCTTCTCTCCCGCTGAATTTCTTGCGGCTGCCTCCAACCTTTCGTCATCCACTGCCACTGGCCCAGACAACGTTGCCTATCCCATGCTAAAGCATCTTCCTCGCTCTGGCATGGATTTTCTTCTTCACATCTTCAATCTTTCTTGGTCTTCACATTCCTTTCCTTCCATCTGGAAGACATCTTCTATTATTCCCATACATAAGATGGGAAAACCTCTCGACTCTCCTGCTTCTTTCCGGCCTATCTCTCTCACCTCCTGCGTATCAAAGCTTTTTGAACGCATCATACTATCCCGTCTTCTCTTTTTTCTGGAATCTAATTCCATTCTTTCTCCCCGCCAGGCCGGTTTCCGCCCTGGACGGTCTACACTTGATCAAATTCTGTACCTTTCTCAGTCCATCTCGGATGGGTTTAACAAACCCAGGCCGGGCTCTCGGACGATCCTGTCTACTATCGATTTCTCTAAAGCTTTTGACTCTATCTGGCATCCCGCCCTTTTCCATAAACTTATTTCGGCTGGCCTCCCTCCTTGCTCTGCTCGTTGGACTCAATCTTTCCTTTCTGATAGGCGCGCTTGTGTGGTTTTTCAAAATCACAAAAGCCGTTCCTTTCGAGTCCGTCGAGGTGTTCCGCAAGGATCCGTTCTTGGCCCTGTACTTTTCTCTCTCTTCATTAATGATCTTCCGGCTTCTCTGCCTTCTTCCGTCAGCTGCTCTCTTTACGCTGACGATCTGGCCATTTGGTCCTCGTCCCCCTCGGTCCCCACTGCGGTGGAGGCCACACAAGGAGCTCTGTTTCGATTGGAGCGCTGGTCTGAGTACTGGTGTCTTCCTCTCAATCCGAGCAAATGTGAGGCCTCCTTCTTCTCAGTGGATCCCCACCAAGCTAACCTCCTCTTACTCGGCTCCCACCTCCGTTTCAATCCCACTCCAACTTTTCTCGGGGTCACCTTCGACTACACTCACTCTTTCCTTTTCTAAGCATGTATCTTCGC
This sequence comes from Trididemnum clinides, assembly GCA_963675345.1. Classification (NCBI taxonomy): domain Eukaryota; kingdom Metazoa; phylum Chordata; class Ascidiacea; order Aplousobranchia; family Didemnidae; genus Trididemnum; species Trididemnum clinides. The sequence goes on from OY776304.1 coordinate 942,025, forward strand.
TGAAGGCCAAGTTTTTCCCACGTCTCAAGGCCTTACGCTGTATCTCTGCTTCCTCATGGGGCCCCTCTAAGGAGTCCCTCTCTGTTCTGTATAAATCTTTTCTTCGGTCCCTTCTCACTTACGCTTCACCCGGATGGTTTCCTTTCCTAAGCGCTACCAATATCACCAAATTGGAACGCCTCCACCGAGCGGCCAGTCGCGCCATCACCGGCTGCCTCTCGTCCTCCCCCTATCCCTCTACTACTCACCGAGGCTTCTCTACCTCCCCTACGAGTCACTCTGACTCATTTCACTCTTCTATCTTATGAGCGGGCTCTTCGTCTCCCAACCTCGTTTTTCATCTCAGGTTTGGCCAGACTTGGAGTGAAACCAAGACTCTGCAGATTGTCCTGGAGAGCTTTTGCGTCCACTCACCCGCTCATGCTTCCTTCTACTTGTTCTAGGGAGGCTCTTCTTGCTTGCCCTCCTTTTCCTTCTTGGAATCTGCCTTCCTTCACGGTCGAGTCCACCCTTTCCACTCCATGCTCTCGCTCTGATCCCCCTCACTCTCGCCAAGGTGCGGCTCTCGCCCACCTTGACTCTCTCCCCCCTCATGATCTGGTACTCTGGACAGACGGCTCTGTTCCTTTTCCTTTTAGCAAGGGCGGCTCCGGCGTTCTTGCCAAGTGCTCTGTCTGTGGCACTGAGGCCACTCTTTCCTTTTTGGCAGGCCCAGTATGTTCCAGTTCTTCCGCTGAAGCCTGCGCCATCCTGCACGCTCTTTGCTGGTCTCGGCAACACCATAAAGCCTGCCATTTCTCTTCTCTTCTCCTCCTGTCTGACTCTCGTTCTGTCCTCGCCACCCTGTCCTCTCCTCCACCTTTCCTGTTATCTCAAACTTTGTGGCAGATCTGGCAGGAACTGTCTTCTCTCTCCTCCTGTTCTATCAGGCTACAATGGGTCCCCGGACACTCGTTTCTCCCGGGGAACGACACAGCTGATGAGCTTGCCAGACGGGGAGCGCTGCTTGCGCCTTCCGCAATCCCTTGTAGTCTCTTTCCTCTTATCTCTCGTATCCACTCTCGTCTTATCTCGGACTGGAGGCGTACTGTCTCTTCAAAGTATTTTGACACACAGGTTCCCTCGATTTCCACTGAGGAACTTGTGCTCCCTCGTCATGCTCGCTGTGTCCTCTCTCGTCTTCGCTGCAATGGACACAGCCTTCTTTTAGGTTCCTATCTCTCCAGGATTGGCAGAATCGAGAATCCTTCTTGCAGCGCCTGTTGACACCCGTCCCAGGACATCTCTCATCTCATTCTGCCCTGTCCAGCTACGGACTCTTTGCGCCGCTCACTCTTTGGCGACTCTTTGTCTCTTTATGACCTCTGGTCCAGACCCTGGGGAGTTGCCCGGCTTCTGGGGCTCCATGGTCTTTCGCCATGCCCCCATCCCTCGGAAGGGGTCGGGTAAACAACAACAACAACACCCACGGCATGAGTCGCTCTGTAGACAACGAGAGATGACGGTTGATGATTCGCGTGATGTGATTACAGAAACCGTAGCGACACTTTGTGCTCGCAATAGAACGGACATGCGAAAGTGATTCGAACCTAGAATCTCCTGTGTCGTCACCTGGTAATTGGTGGTATTTTTTCAGAGTCAAAACCCTTCAGCAAGAGCTCGTCGCGTTACGCAAGCAGCACGATGACGTCACGCTCAAGCTTGCTCATCAGCATGACGTCATGACCAAGTCAGTGGCACGGGCGGTGGAGCGTGGCAAGGCAGAACAAGAAGCGGAGGTGACGTCATTGCGCGAAGAGTTGCGCAGAAGTGCGGAGGACGTTGAAGAGTTGAAGAACGAGCTGAAGAAGAAGATGGAAGAGAAGTTGACAGGTTGGTCCGGTGGTGGCTGTTATTTTGAAATGCGGTGATCCAAACAAAATGGGAATAGAAGCATGTCTCGGTTGGATGCAGTTTATGCATGTCCCGGATGAACGAAGTTTGTTCATGTTGTTGATGGATGGAGTTAGGATAGGAGTGCATGCTGCGCTTACGGCCGCCTTGCATTCGAGGTGTATGGCGAAGCCAGTGTAAAAGTGTGCACGTCACTTCAAATGACGCGGTAGGTGATGTTGACATGAATTCAATGTCATTCCATTGGTGATGTTGCTGATGACGACTGGTAGTTTGTCATAATCTACGAAATATTAATCTGACCGTTAAACAATCTTGTTGTACTATTCTTGTTTTAGCTCCACCACCCAAACGACCTACGCCTTCCCTTGGTCTTCATCGTCCTCTTTCGACGGTCGAAGCTAATGATGATTACCGCTCGATGGCGCGCGAAGCCGGGGAGGGGCAGGAGCATCCGGATGATGCATCCGTAATGTCCTTCGAGCAGATTCTGCAAACTCCGATGATACGTTCTGGTAAGAATTTGATTGTTCGGTGATAATGTTGTGACGTGACAACCTATTTTGTTACAGTGACTGAAATGTCAGGCTCTGCCAGTGTGACGTCAGAAGTGCAAGTGAAACAGTTGGAAGCGAAAGTTTTGGCGCAAACCAAGCAAATCGAACACTCAACAGAGATCGCTAGAGAGAACGAAGCGACTGCGTTGAGACTAGCGGACCAGAATAAAGTTCTGAAAGATGAGATTCGTCGATTGGAAAAGAACCAGGTCAGGATCGATGCGTTGTGTTGTAATTGTGGCGTTGTGACAAAACAATGTGTTCTTCAGCACAAAAGCGGAACCGGGGTGGCCAAAAGGGGCGCCGACCTTCAAAGATATTTATCAAAATCCTCTCATTGATTGAATTTCCAGGAGACCGCTAAAAAGACTATCGCTTAACCCCACCAAACATTACTAAGATGCACCGATTGCTCTTAATTCTGCCTAAGAGAGAGGGAGATACAATGTTGTTACATGTAAATCCGGTTTCTGTCTTTAACATAAGTGGCTGGATTCACCTCATCTTGCTGGAAAGCTCATTAACAGCATTGCGCTTCTTCATCCCATCGATGTCATCTTCCTTTTTTTATCCAATTTGTTGTTTCACGTTCCATCTTCGGTAGCTTATGCCCTCTACTTTTAACCTCTTCAAAAATTTAACGCGTCATCATTATCCTTCCTCAAAACATATCCATGCATAGCATTCCATTTTCTTTAGCTAATCCTTTTCTCAATTAATTTCCCACCACACATTGCTCTAATCGTTGCTTTCTCAGTTCTTGTCAAAATCGCCATCTGATCTTCCTCAGACCCCATGTCTCGCTCTTGTACGACATAGCATAGCTGCGATAGATGCTTCTTTCATTTTCAACAAAAGCTTCCAAACAGCTTTGCATCCGTGCCTCGCCGGGTTAGAATTGTGAAACTGCTCACCCAGCATGACGTTGGAGGCAATTCTTGGCCACCCACCGATGGCAGTCCGTCTCGGTGCTGGTGGGATTGCCAGTCAGTAATTTACGTCATGACTAGTTCGAAATGGGCTGCCATCTTTCCCCTAGCCCAATTCAATTAGGTTGACGGCGTGAACCTGGATTGCTGTTCGTACCGTACTTTCATCCCAAGGAAGAAGAGGGATAAACCAACCAATCAAAAAAGCAACTTCGCACATTTTCTAAATTTTAGCAATTCAATTCTTACATTTTTACTGTCATCGCTGCTTCACTTTTACCACTTACATCTGATCTATCCCCCAAGTAACAAAAAACTCTTCACTAACTCCACGTGGTTATAAAATAATTCTTCAGCTAGTTCCACAATTCCTTTTATTTTCTCAACACATCCTTCACTATGAAAGCCATGTGGCAAAGTTGAAGACACTTTCTTCATTTCTGCTCATCTGTATGGACCCATTTACTACATCTTGCACACAGCTCTTGGCGGATAAATTGTCTTTGCTCTTAGGTATTTCTCTTCTCTAACCACTCATCATCACGTTGGTCTTCATGAGGTTAACCTTCAGCCTGTTACCCTACCCTTTCAAAAACTTTTTTCTTAAATGGATTCAAAACAATTTTCTCAAACTTTCCCAGCATGTTTTGATTTATACTGATAGCTGTATCTCTTCTCTTTGGAAAAGTAGGTTTCCGTGTTCTTCGAAACACAAATTTTTTCGTTTGTGTCACTAAAGTCACCATTTCTTTTTCGACTAGTCCATTTTGTTCAAGTTTTCGTGAAGAAATCTGCTCTATTCTCTAAGCTCCCTTTTAATCTAGATATCACTTACACGTTTGCCATTTCCCTCAGACTCTCGCTTTGTCCTTGCAGTACTTTCCTTGCTCAAATTCTTTGGGCCTCCTGACAGGATCCTCTTCTCTTCCTCTAGTCGCTAGCGGTACTGGGCTCTCAGCCATTCATTTCTTACGCATCACCATTACATGTATAAGGCTGCGATAATTTTCGTCTCATAGCCTTTGATCTCGCAGATGCTTGAATAGTAAATGCCAAAGTAGGAGACTGGCCCTTTGTTAACGCGGCGTGTTTTCTTTCCGTTGGGTGCCGAACATCAACCTAGGAAGATGAAACATTATTTTTTGAGTTGTTTGTGTGATCCAAGCCACAAATCGAACCGAAGTCTACCGCGTCGAATGTAAACGTTTTTAGCATTAGGCCAACTTGTGAGCGTAGTGTAGTTGCTATGAAATGCCAACTAATCAATTCTCTCCGAACTGACATTGCATTTTCATCTAGGAACGGGAGAAATCTGTATCAAATATGGAGTACTTAAAGAACGTGGTTTACAAGTTTCTGACTCTCCCCCCGTGCGATGAGAGGAAACATCTAGTCCCGGTGATTGATACGATGCTGAAGCTGAACGCAGAAGAGAGGAAGGTTATGGAAACGATCGCCGATGGTGAGGCGTTGGTTCACTCAAGCGTGCGATGTTGTTGTTGTTACCCGACCCCTTCCGAGGGATGGGGGTATGGCGGAAGACCATGGGCACCTCTCCAGGGCCTGGGCCAGAGGTCGCAGATAGATAGAGAGTCACCAAAGAGCGAGCGGCGCAAAGAGTCCGTAGCTGGACAGTGCAGAATGGTACAAGTAAGTGTCCACAGGCGCTGCAGGAAGGATTCTCGATTCTGCCAATCTTAGAGAGGTAAGAGCTTAACAGTAGGCTGTGTCCGTTGCAGCGTAGACAAAGGAAGCAGGAGAGTCGAGAGGCTTTCCCCTTTTATGGATGGGAATAATAGAAGATGTCTTCCAGATGGAAGGAAAGGAATACAAAGACCAGAAGAGATTGAAAAATGTGTAATAGTAGTAGTAATTATTCAGTTTTTATCCGGTTTTGTCCCCTTAGCAGAAATGGCTGGATTCACCCCATTCCTTTTGCAATTGCTTGCACTCCGTCTCTCCACTTTGCTCAATTCAGGGTATCCTCCTTCTTCAAACCAATCTTCTCAGTCTCCCCTTCCACTTCTTTCAGGTTTTCTTCGTTCGTCCTCGCTTTCTTATGCCACTCACTTCAAGATCCAGAGCAACCCTCAAAACACTATCGTCATCCTTCCTCAGCACATGTCCATACCATCTAACTCCATTTGCTGTTGCTAACCGATCTATAGTTTCCTTCAACCCCAACATGTCCATCTGTTCTTCCGTCGTTTTTCTGACGGCACATGGTTCTCACCATAGCTCTCTTTGTTCTCCTTAAAATTGCTTTTTCATTCTCTTGTAAACACCATACCTCGCTTCCACACAGTATTGCTGATCTTTCGCTACAACAATAAACTTAACCTTTCATCCTCAGAGGAAGCCTATTTCCAAGCAATATCTCTCTACTTTCTCTAAATCTCACCCAACTGATTCTTGCTCTTGTTGTGACTGCCACTTCACAACCACCACTAGCATTTAGTCTTTCTCCTTTATAACGAAATCCATCCACTATCTCCCTTTATCCCTCTACCTCTCGATTGAATCCACCGTTTCTTCCATTTTTTTTTCATTTTGAGCAAACAAAATGCATTGCCAATCTAGCGTTAACTCTCTTTATTTTTGCATATCTGCCATGAACCCAGTTTCCATATTTTGTGCACAACACTGAATTGGCCATGAGTCTCTTCCCACAAACTCCACATGGATCTATCTTGCTTTTGAATAGTTTTCCTTCCGACCCGTTTACCATTACTTTTGTTTTTTTGGTGTTGACCTTTAAACCTTTACTTTCCAGTGCATACTTCCAATAGAAAATCTTTCCGTTAAGTCTTCCTTGGTTTCGCTCATGTGAGCAAGATCATCTGCATACAGTAATTCATTAACCACACCCCTTGCATTTTCTGTAGTAACGTCAACAACTATTGCAAACAAAAGTGCCCACAGCAGAGATCCTTAATGTGCACCAACTTTTACTTCGAATTCCTCTGAATATGCAGATCCCCCTTCACCCTCTTCTTTGCACCATCATACAAGCTCATAACTGCGCGAACCACTACTTCTGATAGGCCCTTCTTTCTCATGGCCCACTCCATCACTTTTCTTGGCACTCTATCAAAAGTTTTTTTCATGTCAACAGAACACATGTACAACTTCTTTTTCTTCTTTTGATATTTCTCCTGCATTTTCTTTACAACGAATATCGCTTCCACTGTTTCTTTTCCTGGCATAAATTCAAATTGTATTTCATTCAAATTGATTAGTGTTCGTATTCGCCTCTCTAACACCCTTTCAACAATTTTCATGGCATGCTCTAGCAGTTTCACTCCTCTGTATGATCCACAGCTCATCACAACGTCTTTTCCTTTAAAGATAGGCACAATCACACTAGTTTTCCATTCATCAGGCATTCCTCTACCATCCAATACACGCTGGCACAGTTCCATCATCACTTTTACCCCGATTTCACCACTTGCAACTATCATCTCCACACTTACTTCAGATGTTCCAGTTGCCTTTTCTGATTTCATCATTTGAATTGCTTCCGCAATTTCATTGCGAGCCACTTTTTCCACTGGTCCTTTTACTACATCAGTTTCCATCACGTGGTTTCATTTGTTTTTTTCATTCATGATCTTTTCCATGTGTTCCTTCCAAATTTTTGCCCTATCTTCTTCAATAAAACCCAATCATCCGACCTCCTTCCACATCCTTTCTTTTTTCATTTTGTAAGAAAGTAGAAAACTATTAGAATCATGATATAAATTATTCAACTCCTGATTAGCTTCCATTCTCACAGCTCTAGCAACAATTTTTCTCGTTTGATTTCTTATACGTTTGTATTTAGTCTTGTTTTCTTCTGTTGGAAACCTGCACAACTCCTTAAATGCCGCCTTCTGTCTTGCTTTGGTATACTTGACCTGTTTATTCCACCACCACATGTCTCCTCGATCTCTCCTAGACTTCTTTCCACTAATCAGTCGCGTCTGTGCCGATTAGTTCTTTTATTATTTTTTCTAATCCTACTCTTGCTTAGTTTTCATTCAATTTCCAAATTTTATTATTCGGTAAAACCAATCAACAGCCTTCTCAACGTGGTGGTGCGGTCCCCGATCCCTTTGGGTTGGGTTAAAATGGCTGTTTGGGTCAGAATTGGCCTTCCGGAGGGTCCCAGTTATCCCGGGCACTCCCCTCACACAAGCGTGCCACGTATCGACATTCCATGATCGAAGCTGTTTTGTTTGATGTGAGATGCTCCACCGCATAAAATCAGACTTGGAGTGTCTGTCCCGGCACCATTCATCTCTATCGCAGTTGTGTGATGTGCCTGTGGAACAAGGTCGACGTGGGGCGGTCTGCGTTCTGGGTAAGCTTGAAATGCTGCTGCCTCGTCACTCCAAAAATAGAAAAAAATGGTTTCATTCCAGCATCGACAACCGTTCATTAATTTAATAGATAGCATTTAGAAGAACTTACAGAATAAAACGTGATTACTACATAAAGCCGTGAAAATTTGTTACGACATTGCTACATTGCATGTTAGGTCAACATCTTTTAAGTTACCACTTTAGCAGAGAGGAAAAGCATTTTAAAACTCACACTGTTGTTAAAGCAAGCAACTTTAATAAATTAAAAGTCATTTTAATTCGTAAAACATCTTAAAATTCGAACGTTTTCGATTTTCACGAAGCCCTTTTCAAGAGTTAAATCTGTTAATGTGACGTAATTAATTAAAATAATCAACGATAATTTCAAATAATACACATTATGAAGATATAGTATTTCCAACGGCTGTAAAAACGTAGCCAACTTTAAAATAGATAATAGCTGGGAGAGATCGGATGCAAAAACCTTTAAGCTCATCAAAACCAGGACCAAAGCCTTACAGAAATGGCAAGATTACCAAAATGATGCGAAAAATTCAACATGGAATGTCATATTACAATTACGTGCAGTAAGTAAAGTAGTTGTGAAAATTTTTGTTAATACAGTAGATTCCGCTTAATCAGGTCACATCGGGATAAGCATCATTTGGCCCAATTAAGCGGCTGACCCGATTATCCGAAGTCTTGCAGTATCTGTGCCAGGGTTGTCCTTGGTACACCAGTTATCTCAGCTAGCTGGCGATGACTAATGTTTGGAGGTTGCTCTCTAATTTTTCTTAGGACAACAACCCTTTCAGCAATTGTTAATTCTTTTTGTGGCATCTCTGCTTGGGACTTCACAAAATTTGCAACATAACACAACAATTACTATGTCCAAGGGCATGAAATGACAAAATAATTTGCGCCTCTATTTTTCAATTGTCACATAATATAGTTGGCTTTGTGATATTGAGTTCTATTACATTACAAAGGCGGTTTTGCAATTAAACCAGTGTATGTCTGACTACAATTGTGGCCCGATTAAGCGGAATAGTGGCCCGATTATGCGGATTTAACGTAGTGCATTATCTTTGATTGGATTTTGTTCTTAACAATTTGGCCCAATTAAGCTGCTGACCCGATTAACCTGCGGCCCAATTAAGCGGAATCTACT